>JARQTH010000533.1:70299-129193 GCA_030142595.1 Trachelus iudaicus
AGAGAGAGAGAGAGAGAGAGAGAGAGAGAGAGAGAGAGAGAGAGAGAGAGAGAGAGAGAGAGAGAGTGTGTGTGTGTGTCTCTCTTGTCCGCGTACTCCCGATCTCGCTCGCGCATCGTCATCTTGCATCTTGGCTCGTCATTTTTGTCTTGATACTCATCGGGCAACCAGGATCACATGAATCACAGGATGACTCGTACTCGTTGAAAGTCGATGGAGGTCTATGGAGGTCGATGGAGGTCGATGGAGGTCGATGGAGGTTGATGAGGGTCGATGAGGGTCGATAGAGATGAGGTCGACCGATTTGCCGATCAGGATGTGTGCCACTCCCAACGTCCTTGCCTCGCGGACGATTAGATGCATATGTGGGATGTTCACGTACCTTGACGTGAACATGCGGCCGGTACTGTCGACCACATACGGGGCGGGATCGCCGCTGCTGAAATTAACACACAGCTATGTTCACTTTCACACTATTTCCACCAAAATGCCACCCCTGCACCACCTCACTATCGTTATCTACTATTCGTTATCAGTTATCAGGTTATCACAAACTCACACTAGGCTACGATTTTTTTTAGCTGTGGTAACAGGGTGAGGGCGCTCTTTTGGACAACGGCCGACCCCTTAGCGTTTCAGGATTTCCACAATTCGCCAACCAAATAATCGAACACAGACAATCCTCGCTATTACAATTCATAACGTACCAGAGGCATATTCACCGGCAGATGTGCACTCGCGTGTGCCGTCGTATTCCGCAAAGAAAGCAACGGCATATTAGGATTAATTCTTTTTATAATAACATTCAACAAATTAATTGAAAATATATCATTAGTGAATCTCTTGCGAATAAAGCACGCCCCTTGTGTGCAAAGAGAGACGGGGTCGAAGGGAGAGGGAAGGAAACAGAGAGAGAGAGAGAGAGAGATCAATTCATTGAGCTCTTCTTACAAGATAATTGTATTACAGTGGGGTTGCATAATAAGACGTGTGCCGCACTTCCAAACCGTTAATTTATCGATAATAAATAAAAATCAAAGAAAGGTCGAATTTTTGTAAATTTCTTGGAATCTGAAAATTGCAGCGTCCGAATGAGTAGAGGAGGATTGAAAGTCTTGCGCGTCCGTAGGATCGGCTGTCGTCCAATTAATATGAAAACATTGAATAATACGACACATATAACAGTACCAAACACTGACTACCAGACACATAACTAGCTAAGCGCAGTTTGGACGTGAAGAGTAGTTATGTCATCTTAAGATAACACATCATGATTTAATTATTTAAATATTCTTCCTTCTAATAATTATCAAGCAATATTATTGCTCCTGAGCGCGAGTAATTTAGGTATCGCTAAGCTCAGTCTGCTTGCGAGCTGAATAGCTGCACTTCGCACGTGGGTCATTCTAATTGTAAGTAAATCATCAGTTCTGAGTAAATCCGACCGATGCGTCACGACTTGCCTCAACGAAAAGGTCAGCTATTGATATCGTTGAACTTGCCTTGACGATTAGCGAAGAAACGAATATATAATCATTTGGCATTAATCAATTCGTCTCTTTTCCTGAGCATCCAAGCCGAACGACGCACTCGAGTCAATTCTGCATTCAGCATCGAGTGACGCTGCACTGTCCCTCGATTCTCGCGGATAATATAAGAATGTACCTATTCAATTACGATAACCGAACTCTGAGTCTCGTTCTAATGAGTCACTTTATTAATGTCTCACCAGCGACGCCCAATTCCTTGTACGGGAACATTTATGTATGTCAGACGCAACCGAATACTGAAATATTGAAAGTGGCAAGAGGTAAAAAATACATATAATAGGGAAGAGTGGCAACATGCTCCGGATCGAGCGCTACTCCGCGTAAAGTTTCTACCAAGGGAGAGAGATCAACTGATTGCGATTAGAGTACGAAGAACTGACGCGCCACCATCCCAGATGACTCTGACAAAAAGCGTCGTACAATGATCTTTGACGATCCTGAAGATTCTGAATAGGCGAATTTATTTATGCTGTAATTGGTAGTCTATATTCTGAACCTAAAGTTCGTTCCTATAGTCACCAACTTAATTAGATGCTTTGATGCATTGGCCCGCAATAATTTCTACAAATTTTTCCAAATTTTTCCAAACTGACGGCCAACGAAGGAAGCGGAAGTAACAAAATGTGAGAGAATTTCGAGAGGAGTCGTTTCGCTGGCGTTACAGCTAGGAAGTATTAATAACAGTGGATTCGGAATTCGTAGGTACCACAGAGTCAAGCTCAGAGAATGTAAGTATCCCTAGCACATAGAATAACGTAAACGTAAACGTAAACGTTATGGAACGACGCAGCTATTATCCACGGACTGTATTACGTACTGTATTTATGTAGGCGGTCTCATTGCGCGCGAACTTACTCCAATGTGAGTACCGACTGTTATTTAACTCGACAGTTTCTACCGTTGCTACTGCAATCGTATATATCGGCCGGAGAGTTGGCTTTCGTGGCTTCTTGGGCGCAGGAGCTATAGTTATCCTTATCATCCTAACTGGGCTGACGGCACTCCGTACCTCCACCTTATCTCTGTCTCTCTCGTCCTCCCGAGCTTCGCCA
Organism: Trachelus iudaicus; assembly: GCA_030142595.1. Classification (NCBI taxonomy): domain Eukaryota; kingdom Metazoa; phylum Arthropoda; class Insecta; order Hymenoptera; family Cephidae; genus Trachelus; species Trachelus iudaicus. The sequence continues at coordinate 72,902 of JARQTH010000533.1, forward strand.
ACGGGGCGATAACTGCTCTTTAACCAACCCCTTTAATCCGCTTTTCTCGGAAGGGTAAGACAATCGGTGTCCAATGAGGAGTCGCGATGCGCCAAGTCCTTTGCTCGAAAGAAGAGCTCTCTCTGTCCTCGTATCTTTACCAGTAGATATTTCCGACTGTATGCCGGAGAAAGTTTTTTTTTTTTTTTTTTTTCGCGATTACAAAAACCTTGTACCCGAGCTACAGTCAATTTTGAAGAAATCTATAAAAATGAGAATAGGGACTCGCATGGCCTGACGAGATAGCTACGTGCTGATCGGTGCGTTCGCAAGCTGCATACTGCATAGGTGGAGCATGAGAATTGGAGGGAGAGGAAGACAGAGGAGTCCTGGGGTGTGAGAAAGGATCGACCGCTTACGTGGAAGTGCCGTGGCGCGGTGACACGTGTGCCCAAGTATACCTGACCCGTTAGACCTGTAGTACCAATGAAATTACATGCAACCGCGGCAAACGTGACCTGCTAAGTGGTAACTGTTAACTGTCCAGTGCTCTGCTCCTACTTTTACCATATACTTTGCTTTCTGTAACGACTGGATGAATATTTATAAAGCTTCCGACCGACAGTCCGCAACCGCTAGAATCCATGCTCCATAGAGTTTCATTGTAATTGGCTTTTTCTTCTCAACTTTCTTGAAACGGGATCTTGTTGAAATGCGTTATGCAAATGGCAATCCGCCTAAGTCACTATCTCCCTCTCTTACACACATTCACCGTAATTTCGCTGTGCTAGATAGCCTGCAAGACAGACACCCCCCCAGAGAGACAAGGGGTTGCGAGGATTGCAGCGAGGCAGCAATCGCCAACGAAGAAGAAGCAAGTACCGATCGTAATTTCGGGTGCAATGCGATCGTATGGGTAGATGTTACGCTTAGCATCTCGGTAATGTTAGATTTGATCGCCAGGGCCGCGCCGGCTGAGCTACTCAATAGGTCTATAATAGGTATAGAAAGTACGATAACCCAACGCCATTCCTAATTTCATTAAATATTTAACGGTGGACTTTTTCATTCGTCAAGCGCAGTCTCGAAGAACGCACGCTAGAGAATGGTCAAGCAGTGAATAAGTATTGATTCGGGGCATTTAGGCCACAGTGCAGCTCAATGGGCTGTGGAACAATTGTCTACTCTCCGAGAAACTAAGGGAGCACAATGCTAAGAGTGGAGCGGTGCAAGAAGAAACCAGCTTCGCCAAGTCCTGCGGCTTCTTTCAACTTGAGCTCGAGAGAATTCTCGTGAAAGTTCCTCCCGTTTTGAGCCGATTCGACGGTACCTGTGTCTACGCTGACCTTTCAGTTTGGGTTCGCAGATTTTGACTTGACTAATTGTGTAAGTGCGGAGAGCAGGATAAACTGTGGTCCATTTCTTCGTGAGTTTTTTAAGCAATGAGCTTAACGAAAAAGTGAATGGAGAACCGAGTTTATTACAGAGCGAGCAATTAGGGGCAGCTGTCGCGTCCATGAGAATTCTGCTGCTGCGACTCAGACATTAATATGATTAATTGGTCGCGACTCAGAAAGTCTAGAAGCGTGGATGCGCGGTGGACGGAAGTTCGAAGGCCACGCGACGTAAGAAAGGTAGTGCAATTCTTATTGCGAATCTCGCTGAGAATATAATGAGATTTCTTGATGAACAAGTCGCAAAATATGGTAACGCGAAGCAACAGACGCGCGAGGCGGCTCTTCGCCTGAATTAATTAAACCTTCGATTGCGCTAAGAGTTATTACATTTTTTATTTCACACGCGGAAAAACATTTAAATACTATATAAATAATTCGTACATCTTATTGCGCAGTGAGTGTGTGTGTGTGTGTGTGTGTGTGTACAAGTATGTTGAAAAGAGGAAAAAAAATGCGCAACCCACCTGTTGACGCGAAAAGATTTCAAATGTATTTTGGCGAGCAGCCGAATGACCGAATAACCCAGAAAATACTTTCTTTTGTATTCTTTTGTACCTTGGTTCACGTAATCTCGAGATTCCTTTCTATATCTACACGAAGCTAATCGCGATGGCAATATCTTTTCTGTTTTGTTTTTACTACCACTCCATTCTTACTTTTCCCTTAACTTTTTAAATTTAATATTTCCAATTAATGCTCTCATACAATTTACGTCAATAAAGTCGCCTCTATGCTCATGAGCTATGATTTTTTTTACTTTTTATTTCAACTTTATTACAGCAGAGTGACAAGTAATAATCATTGCGAGATGCTCATTAGTAATGCAAAAAAATATTGCAAAAGAGGAATCGTATCGGTGACTACTGCCTCTAAGGATACCGTAGGAGTCAATTGGGAAAAGTTAATCTGCAAGACAGAAAGAGAGCATAGGGTTGGATAAAAAGAGAAGAAGAAGGAGGAAGGATAACGAGCATTGAAAAGGGACTCAGCTTATGCCTTGCGTTTGTTATCATAGCGAGCTTAAACAGCCCTTTGCCTTCGCGAACGAGCAGGAACGATAAATCTATGGCACGTACGATAATCCTTACACCCCATGACGTAGAGAGAGAGAGAGAGAGAGATAGATAGATAGATAGAGAGAGAGAGAGAGAGAGAGAGAGAGAGAGAGAGAGAGAGTGAGAGAGAGTGGTGGGGGAGGGGGGGACAGAAGGGAGCCAGGGCATGACTGGACGGAATGCAATTTTGGGATTCACCACAGCAAAGTTCCTGTAAACGAATGCATAGATTTGGATAAGCTGGGCACATTCTCGCTGTATTTCCAAGTCGAAAGACCCAGGCAAACTGTATAAATCCTAAAGCTACGAGGTGCATTAGCGCATTAGTGCATTCTTAGCCAGCTGGTGTCGCATTCTAAGCCGTCTAATTTCTTTTATTTTATCTGAGCATTTTGCCCTTACTGCTGACTTGATGTAGAGTTTTCTCGGGGTGGCCAAAAACTTGCAACGTTCGTCGTATATGTTTCCGTCATTTAGATGTTCGAATTATAAGTATTATAGTTATCGTAAATCTGAAAGATTCAGAACTAGCTGCAGTCTAAGGTCTGGTATCATCTTGGAACACTTAGTATACCGTTAGAGGCTGGATTTGTTTTTTCCGATCGGAGGGCTGTTCTGATAAGGAAATAATGGGGACCGAATGAGTCGCGATGAAACGCGTTGGAGTAAAAAATCGCATCAATATGTATCCTCTTTCTTGCCGGGCAGTAGGCTGAGTTTTCTCCATCTGGACGTTTATGAAACCGACGAGGTTCCCTTCTTTTGGTTTTTACGTACTTCCCTTCTTTTGCCTTTTTTCTTGGTTTCGATTAAACAACTCAACGCGGCGATATTTTTAGTCTCCGAGATGTATCGGGATCATTGAACAAGAGGATACATATCACCCTATTGGATGGAATGTTTAAACTCGTGACCGCAGTTAATGCCGCAGATGCTGAATAAACTGAATGTTGATTGACAACCAACCGAATGAAAGCGATTTTGCTTGCTGCATTTCGAATGTAGCTATAAGCCTGGCACAATGAGACATTCGAACCCCAAATATCGAGGAAAACGTCATTTCATTGGTCATTAGTAGTCAGTGGGTCCTCAGTGACTTCGTCGATGTGCAAACTGTTACCTTGTGTCACAATTTAACGATCCTGCCGATGGAATGAAAAGAAGACAAGAATAAAATCGAAATGTAAAAGATGAAGGAGCGACAGAAAGATTTTGTTATTTAATCTGTATAAGCGAGAAAATAATGGGCGTTTTTCGTGCGATCGGTTTCGCGCTCGGCCATTTCAGTTCGGAAGGTAGACGATGGTCTGAGGTGGAAGCGACGCTTCACCTCGCCATAAACGATTCTCGTGGTAAATAAAGCTTATAACGAATGGTCGGGCCGTCGCGATACAGTCTCGAATATTTAAGTTCGCACTAGCATGCTAGGAGAGAGAGCCCCGTAACCAGCCGTAACGCGGCAGTGACGCTACGTTTGGAGCGACCGCTCAAGTATTTCGCTCCCTCGTAAAACGATCAAGACGGATATAACGCTCGAGTTTTGGACGGACGAGGGGATAGAGGATACCGCCAAGCTGTCAGAAACAATGGAGGCTCTCTTCAGCGACAAAATAGCAACGCCTTTAACGAGAGCGACGACGAGCTCCCACCGACACTCAAAGTCTCACTCAAAACAAAGGGCTCTCTCTCTCTCTCTCTCTCTCTCTCTCTCTCTCTCTCTTTCGCTTCCACCAATACCTTAGCCACCGGCAAGGACTTTGTGCCGATACGGGCTATGAGTTGATGCAAGACGCTCTTATACGCAGGGTGCGTGCGCGTCAGCGAGACGCATGCGAGTTACATGACTTCTGATTTTTTGACAACCAACATTATTAGGACATCGCAGGTCAGTGATGAGGACACAGTGAGGCAGCCTCTGTCGCCGTGCTACGCACTCAAGAAGTGCCTTCCTCCACATATGCATTCATCTTCCATCAATAATACAGAACTAATTAAAGCGAAACAGAGACCTAATTAGAGATGCACCGAGATTCCAAGGTCGTGGCGTTCGGGACATCTGGCTTTGTTTACACTTTGTCACTGTTCAACTGACGAACAGTGCGATTGTCTAAGGCTTGACGCAACTTAAAACAGCATGAGCACCATAAGAGATTATTATGAAGAATATAATATACCAACACATTTACGTATAGCGAGACAAAGCAAAATAAACTAAGCATCTGTGACAGTGAAATCTGGCTTATTTTTATCTTAACTTCACCCAGCTTACATGAGTAAGTGGAGGAGCAAAAGTCTTAACGTTTTGGTTTGTCAAAGAAACAAGAAAGGGAGGGGGAGAGAGAGATGGAAACGTCGTGACCGTTCCTCGTATCCGATTGGTTCTTCAAATAACTTACATGTCTCCGCATTAGGTAAGCTAGGTGAGGTTCCACTGCACTAAGAAAAGGCTTTTTGTTGAATACCTGAGAAAACTCTCGAAAACAGTCCAAATATATTAAATACGTGTAGCAATGTCTTATTTACAAGATTTAAAGCATCGCCGTGTGCGAGAATTGGCTTCGATGTTTTAAAGGCAGCTACTGAAAAATTGGATTATCCCTTGACTAGGATGCATGGGCTGCAACGGGGAAAGTCCGGAAATGAGGCCGCGTCTTCTGATTGGTCGAGCCAAGAGGAAATCGCCTCGAGATTGGTTATTATTAATCGGCTAACAAGATTATGAGATACCAATCGTCGAGGGCGCAGGAATTTTCAATCATCTTCATTACCGAGTCTTCGACGACTCGATGATTTGTTTGCAGTGTGGTGTGGAAAATTGATTGACTTTCAACGCGAATACACGCGTCGTGGCGCGCTGATTCGGGCTTCCCTTTAGGAGCAACTAGGCAAACGAAGGCGCTTCGTTCAATTTTGAGTGGGTGCACGAAATCAGCGAGAGTGCTCGGTCTCCGGGCCTTGGCTCTTCTTTGCTGCATCTTTCTACCGCGCGCCACGTGGTTAGCCTCTGTCAGCGTGCTTCAAGGAGCGATACCCCCTCGGGCTCCGGCGCCCACCGGCTGGGATGGCAATAAATTGAAATATTCGTTCTCGCGAGCGGCCGAACTCAACGAGGGTACCAGGAGGAGGCACCTGGAGCGCGCAGATAAGAACCGACGTGGTAATCCTCGACGCAATATAAGTTAGCGTAGTAGACGTTACGTATTACGTTAGCGTTAAAGCGTTAGCTGTAGCGAACGAGCCTGGGACGCCTAAAGGGTGCATACGCTTAAGTGCGCCGTTGGGGATGACTCCCGTTAAAGGCGGTACTAATGGCTTCGGCTTAAAACGCACACGTATTCCAAATTTTACAAAACGATATGTCTGGAGAACATACGGAACATCGAATGTTAAACGTCAAATGTCAAATGTCAAATGTCAAATGTCAAATTTCGGCTGCATTACTCAAATTTGAGAAATTAACTGGCCACGTGAAAATTTCGAAGAATCGAATTATTTTCAAACCTCCGCAGGATCTCACGAGTTCGCAATACACTTGCAAAATATTAATTTTGCCGCGTTAACCGCTATGCCGTCGCAGACACTTTTCGCCCATATCCTTCTTTTAATTTTGAATAATCTATATTTATTTCACTGTATATCACGGCAGAATGAAAGGAAGCTTTCGTCGTTCGAGCAGCACTCATCGCTCCAGCATCCAGCTCTCACGACCTTATTATATTTGTCTTTGGGAATATCGATACCAACGACATTGTTAATCGGATACGTTACTAGTCATATCACGCAAGAACAATGAAGTGGCATTCGTTATATTATTATAGAGAATGTTATATGCAAAAGGCTCGAAATCTAAGTCAAGAGCCTGGAGTGACAATGGCGGCACTCAAGAATCGTGCCTTTTTTGACAAGAAAAGCGAAAGAACGAACGATAGGAGAAGTTTAATTCGACTCGGTCGTGTGAAAATCCCCCCACAATCACCCGTGTTCTCAGGCCATATACAATTGAATAACGTTTTCAATGAAATTCGTACTCAAAGTGCTTCTTGGCTTCTTCGCTTTCTCTCGCGTTTTAACGGCTCCTTGTTCCTTGCGTCTTTACTGCGCTTCCGGTTCCATTGACGCACAGTCGGTGCAACGTGCATCTCGTTGCATCTCTTTGGAATTCCGAGTAATGGGAACAATTCCATTTTGAAAGTCACGCATTGATCCCCAGCTCGGCTTTCGCATAGTGGTCGTTAGCTGATACATAACAATTACTTTTGGTCGTTAATCATGCGCAGGGTGCACGTGATAACAAATGCGGGAGTGTTTAAGTGCGTGGTACACGTCGCGAGCAGAGCTGACATTTCCGTCTGGGGTGACAATCACAATGATGTCGCGTATCCTTTGTACCTGCTAATTAGTTTCCTACCCTCCAAAGTCCCCGCAGGTTTCGAGGTTGCGGGGTTGCCGGGTTGCCAGGTTGCGAGGTTTTCACTCCAGCACAAAGGTTTGCTGTTCGTCGCCAGTGAATCAACTACTGTTTCTTTGCTCCTTTGCTCCTTTGCTCCTTTGCTCCTTTGCTCCTTTGCTCCTTTACTCCTTTACTCCTTTACTCCTTTACTCCTTTACTCCTAAGCACTTGGCATTCGTTGTTTTCAAGTTTCGTGGGTTCTCTTTTTTTTTTTGGGCAACGCCAATCGGGATGATCTTTAGGTCTTAAGAACATTTTAAATGCTTGGATTCAACCCGTTTGATACAATGAAAACGTATCGGGTGATCGATGGATCCACGTATTTCAGATTTTAGATTTTAGATTTTTTAACTTTCCAAAAATGTACCCCAAACACCCCAGAAGTAATAAGAATATAATAATTTGTTTTGATATTCTTTATTTATATGTCATGTATTACAATGACTCGTGCAAACTATATTTGTACAATATACTGCCAATTCGTTTTACTGTATAGGTTCATGTAAAATTGACTAATTATTAATATTCGAGTGCCTGCAGTTACATGTAACTGTACGAGAGGTCCGTAACGATCGGAACTTCGATCCAATGATCTATTGATCCATGTCGCGCGTCCGTTGATCGCGACCAGTCTCGAACGTGAAGCCGTTTAGCGAATTCCGGTCAGATGAATTTTCAAATTTAATATCCGTAGGGCCGGGAGCAGGTCATGGGTAATAACGTCTAAAAGCCCCCAAAGACTGTGACTCTTCCGCCTCTCACGGCAGCCTGTTTTTCCTATCGGATCGGGATGGCAAATCAGCCAGTCAGCCAGCCAGCCAGCCAGCCAGCAAGCCAGCATATACCTCATATCTGCCGCACTCTCGTTCAAGTAAAACGCCGCGCTAAGGTTTACCTATACATATATTTCAACAAGATTATTGATGAGCCCCTGACGATAGATAAGATGGGAAGGAATCACTGCTGGTGCAATTACGAAATGGCTGTTATGACGCTTTCCTCTTTTCACTCGTCCTTCCGTTCCCCGATCCATCATCCTTCTGTTCCTCCTGTCAGAAGGCAGAAACGTGTCAACGCCACTTTTCGCAGGATAAATTTGATTAACAAGTAACGGGGCTGACAATAAATCGCTGCCTTTAATTATTTACATGGTTGCAGCCCGCTACTCCTTATACAATTAGTTCTCCTACTCTTCTACCTATCTACCTATAGCTACAAAAAAGCTAGTTCAAGTTCTAAGGGAAGCTGTCAGAGTTTAAAATTTAGCACCGATTTCACTTCATTTATTCTACATAAGAACATTGTGGCTGTGTGGCATAGGGAAACTCGACTGAGTTTCTCCTCGAACATTAGTTCAAGCCCCAGATTGTCATTTATGTCCAAAAATAATGATTGCTGGTTTAAAGTAGTGTGAAAAGAAAACCTTATTTTGACTCTAAAAATTATATTATAGAGGGAATATAATTCGAGTCATTTTCGGCCTGAAGACCCTAATTAATGATTGCGGTAGGATCCCCGGGTACGATTCGTTTTCGTATATTCAGGTCTAAATCTGTGTTTACCCGCTCTTGATAAACCCAGGAATGGCCTCAAAGTTCTGCCTGTAGAATCTCGCAGGCTGAAATTAGCGCGTTAAACTTCTGTCGGCAGCCTGAAACAACAAAGGGAGCGGAGGCTGCACAGGTTCAGCCTGATGCTGGATTTTGAATTTGGCCGTTCGAATAGGCGATCACGAGCAGCAAGTCATCGCAAGAGGCAGAGGAGGGTAGCGAGCAAGAAGGGGGTCGGTGGTTCCTCATGAACTTGAATGGTGAAATTGATTTGGTACGTTTTCTGGTACAGAGGGGGAAGGACGGTGTAATTATCTCCATATCACGCAAAGTCGCTCCCTCGGAGCCAGATTACACGAAGAACGAAGAAGATTTACAACCCCTAGATCGCAGGCAGGTAGACGTCGTATACTTTTTCCCATGTAATTCCGTTTCTCTCTCTCTCTCTCTCTCTCTCTCTCTCTCTCTGAACCCCCGAGGCTGGCATTTACCACTTTACAGTTAGAAATATTAATTTTCTGGGTTCGGACGTCGCGCGCGTAGGACGTTTATCATCGTCTCTGGTTTCTGGCCTCCGATTCGCTGTCCCGCTGTCCTACATTACTCAGGATTATTAACTCCCGAGTAGTGCGTGACTGACTGAGTGACTTGAATTTATTCACTCACTCGTTCTTATTCGCGACCCTTCTTGGCCTAATATTGGCTTGACAAAACGTAATAGTTTTGAATTTTCACAAATTCTATCATTGCATCGAACATTCAAGTTCTCTTGCAATTTTTCGACAAAATTTATTACAAAGTTATTTCTTTTCGGTATGGGTTGGTTTCTTGCGAACGAGCTGTCGTTATGTGCTGCCTAAAGCATAAGCACAACAGTAGTCTTTCGACAGTGTGGCCAAGTATGGAAAAAGCCTTTGGATAAACGGGAAACGCGCTATCAGAGTATTGAAATTTGAGAAAAAAAAGCGATAGTACAATGAGTCATCGTGATCAGCCGGGACCTTTTTGAACATTAAGCCGTGACCTAACTCTTCTCAAACCAGGGAATTCGCATAATGCAACGGTAACTCATCGAGCAAATTGAACGCGAAATAATCGATAAAGTCCAATGGGAATTGCAGCTTCTTCTATCGAATAGACTGGTAAATGCGACCTCGCAATCCCGGCTCTCTCCGTGTCGTGCCGCGTCTCCTCCCGCTTCGTGTTCAGACTGTCCTGTCGCTTTGTGCTGTGCCGTGCTGGGCCGTGCTTGGCCGTGCTTGGCCGTGCCACGATGCAATATGGTCGGGCGCGATACGATGTGACAGAGTATCGTTTCCTATTTAATCGAGTGAACGTCTTCCCAATGGATTCTGCAATCTGAGAATTGGTCCTTACCGATACCCCGGAATATTCCCATCAATTGAGTGCAGAGTTTAAATGATTTTCATATCACTATTAGAACTTTTAATTATTACGATACGAAGCGAAGCCCGATCATCAGTATTTCGCGTCTTAATCGTCCGTACGAAATATTATTTAAAACCGATGACAATTAACAGATATCAGTTATGTGAAATTTATCGTTACAACGAGCGCGCGCAGTAGTCAGCCCTTCTGGTCTGTTGCCATTCTGATGCATGAGAAATATTGAAAATATATTTGGCCCCCATGAAAGCGGAAAGAGCCCTAATAAATAAAGTGAAACTACGAAATGAAGAGAATTTTTTTGCTAGGATTTCAATGGCGATACAGCTGATCTATCGTGTGGAATTCGCACTCAGGCCATCAGATCACGTAACCAGAGAAAGGCAGAATAATATCGGGTTTGAGGTTCAGAGCTATTTACAAAATGGTTGAATAAATATTTAAAAGGGCACTGCATGCCCCATTACACTTAGGTCATCTCGCGCTTGTCTCTAAGTAATTCACGGGAAGTATACTGACCTAATAGCAGCATGAATCCCAGTAGCTAGCATTGTTATTGAACTCAACCCAACATCCAAACAGCCGCTCGCACGTTAACTCATAGCTACATGAAAAAAATTCTTCTCGCTTTTTAATTGGAAATTAGAAAACGCTGAAAAATGTTAGGTTTCTTTAGGATAAGTTGAGGGAATCTTCGTAACGGAGGCCAGTGGCCAGTGGCCAGTGGCCAGTGGGTAGAAAGCAGCCAGGGTAGAGTGCACACTTCGTTGAGTATTTATGCTATTTTTAAAAGATGTAGGTATCTCGAGAGGTAGCAGATTTATAATGTTGATTTGAAAATTTGGGAATTGAAATAATGTTTCAGGGAAATTTACTTTCATCGGTAAGAGTAATGTAGTGTCCTCGTTAATACGTGTATATATTATATATATGTGTATAAATACAAGCCATGTGCCAGATAGCACCGGCAGATTTTTGGAACCCATCGGAGCGAGCGCATCCCGTTGCCTTCGGTATCGATGAATTCTAAGGTTATATCAGGACACGTTAAAAAAATTTATTTGTTTCAACCGTTGTCTTAGACTTTTACCGTCAGGTTCTTTTCAGTTTCAACTGAAACGTATTATAATGTCTGCTTTGATGGTTACCAAGGCAAGTCAAGAAGTGACAATCCTTCGTGTTCTTTTTTTTTTTTTTTCCAAGGAGTGATGGCAACAGAGGTGACGGTTGTGGTGGTGATGGTGGTGGTGGTGGTGGTGGTGGCAGTGCCGGGTGAACGGAAGATGGCTAAATCGAAAGGGGGTCGAGGGAAGCAAATCGTCAGAGTGGGTTAGGTAGCGTGTCAGAGGGTCAGGATGAGGGTAAGGGTGATAGCTGAGGCTGAGGGTGCGGTCGTGGATGTCTGGATGTAAGTATTGGGGCGGGGGGGGGGGAGGCGAGTGTAGGAGGGAAGAGGAGGTCTAGGTGTGGGTGAGAGTGACGCGGTGTAAGAGGTCCGAGGGTTAGACAGTTCTTGCACTGTCAATAACAGTCCCCCGGGGCGTGATAGATTGGCCCACCCTCGCCATCCAGCCGCCATTTATCTAGTTTTTGTCCCAGGCTTTCGTTTGGTGGGCACCGCGCGGTCGATCGAGAGTGTTTACTGTCCGTTTCTTTGGCAGAGACGAAGACAGGAGGACGAAGAGACCTAACTGGCTGCTTGGCCCGCTTACTGGCTCTGACTGGCTGACTCCCTGATCGTTTAGCTCCGGCCAGTATTGAGAGGAGGCTAGCAGGAGCGGTTATCCTGGTTGTTGTCTCGTACATCGAGATTTACTTGATCAAATCGAAAGAAAAAGGGATCAGCCGAAAAGTCTATCATCCCGAAATACAAGAACATTTTTAATGAGAAGAGATTCCGAGGCTTCGCGACGATTCTTTGGTTGATTCTTTTAGTAGCGCTACGTCACTGCGATGCAAGTCGAGTATAATTCGACTATAAAATTTTGAAGATATTTAAAAAATTCTGACTCTCTCGAAACCCCGCAACCGTTTTGACTGCGGTCAAACTTTTAACTTTTTATACCGCTTCTTTCCCATCGGAACTTCTGATTTATATAGAATTAAAGATTGATGCCTTTTACGGTTCATAATTGACCTGTCGATCAAAGGCAGCCTGCGCGACCCACTACAGCCCTAAATGCCTTTTAGGCAATCCGCACTTTCGTAAGAGAAAATGCCGATTGAAAAAGTTTCACCACTTTGACTCGATAGCGCGTACGGTGGAAAGCGCGAAACAAAAACTTGGATCGAACTTTCCGGACGATTTCGTCGAAGCCAGTATGGTAGCTATAGGGAGGAGTGTGGGCGCTTTAAGACTTTAAGAGTAACCTCAATTATTTTTAATTAGTTCTCATGACTAGGGCCAGGTCAGCTCGAGCACCCTGTTTTCCCAAGTCTTGCACCGCTGGCTCTGTTGCCTTGGATTAATAAAAGTTAATGAGCACCTACAGCCACTCTGATACTGGGGCGCTGCTCTGCTATTGCCTATTTCCCTCGGAAAACCCCAATCGCCGTTTCCGCGGGATTGAATTTGAGGCAGTTACTTCGGCCAATTTCGACAGACCCGGCTAATTCAGTGGACAAGGAATATTTAGTCCAACGATGCTCTCTAGATTTGTATTTGGTAGACCAGAACTCTGCAATAATAATTTGGGCTATCTTCAAACTTTTACCGATATATTTTTCTACGTCTTGTTCTTTATACTTTGGTAAGCTGCAGCATTTGCCTCGTGAAAGTCGTATCCGATAGAAACTACCATTTTGCAGAAGGTAAAACGTCTCTTGGTTAACGGTCTAATAAATGCTAGGGCGTCCTCGCGTAAATTCGTGTGTGGGAGAGACCACGTCACGTAATACAGGCCGATGTATCTGATTGCGAGAGAGACGTTCGCCAATCTCGATCACGTATCCATCCATGTGCCTAGGTAGCTACGTAGCTACTTTATCAAGCCATTGGTTCAGGATTATCATCAGGATTGCAGGTTTCAAAGAATAAAGTATAGCGATGGCTCTTCCTATTGTGATTTTTCATCTATATGTATAATTTTCATGCATGACCGACACTATAGCAATCTAGCATATTCTAGCAGTCCAGCAGTCCAGCAGTCTACCTTGTCGATGATTCGAGGCAATATGTGCCGACAGCGTCAAACATCTGGCCGTCCAATACGTACCTGGAACATAGAAGAATTTTTCGAATATGTTATTAATGCGTATCCTATAAAAGACACTGCAGGAGTGCACACGCAGGTGTGCTGCGTGCGACGCGCACGAGCCACCGACAATAAGAAGGAGAAGTAAGGTTCTATAGTTAAGCGCTCTAATTAAACTTCCGATTGCCCAGCCAAAGTGCGAGCCATGTATATTGTAATTATTGTAATTATCGTAATTATTGTAATTAATAATTTTTCAAAATTAATTATCACTCGAGCGGTTCGTGATGGCCGTTATTGCGCGTGGGGTGGTACGCGAAGAGGTGTGAGGAAATGCTCTGGCTCCGTGCGGCCGCGCGGCACATAACTAGCTGCTTGATTGATGGGGTTCCATTATAAATGCGTTTGAAAATTAATTGCCTTGCCGGCTCTCGGTTACAAATAGCAAAGGCCGATGAATACGTAATTTCGAGTTCGCATACGAACGTGTTAAGCGTGTGTGCGTGCGTGCGTGCGTGCGTGCGTGCGTGCGCGCGCGCCCAGGAAATATTTAATAAAACCTGTGCGTACTTATCTGGAACCGTTCGAGTCTCGGCCCTGACAAATCTCGCACCGTGGCTATCGATGCTTCGTTCCTATAAACTTTAGGCCTGTGCCAATAAGAGTGACTTTACGAGATAGGAACAGCTGTAACCACGCAGTGACGCAACTGGGAGAGAAAACGAATATTCGGAAGAGCGAAAAGTCAAAAAGATAAAAGGGAAAAGTCTGCGGTTCAGCGCCGGAGGGACAGCAGAAGCATTTAACCATAAACGGTTTTTTCAACTGGAAGAGCATAAAATTGCCTAACCACAAAATTCCATTGCCCTCGTTGCTTCGCATTGATTCGTCCGATTCGCAAGCACACCTCCCCGCACCCCTCCTGTGTAATATGTTCCCACGGGGCCTTCGGTAGCCTCAGCTCCTAATAAATCGTTCTCCCGTTCCTCCTCCTATCCTCCTCCTATCCTCCCAACGACCCACCGGCGAGACCTAACTCGATTTCCGCCAAACTATTTGCCAGTATGGCCATTCGATGGATCGCTCCGTGTTTTCTTCCTCGTAAAGGCGCACGATGCGCTCGTTCGCTCCTTCAACCTCGTTGTCGCACTCGGCGACGAAAGAGTCCGTCGAAAGTTAAAAACAGTGGTAACAGTGAAAAACAGTGAAAGACAATTGAAATCGAAGAGTCGTGCATAATGAACTCGCATCATTCGATAAATCGATACATCCGTTTTAAAAAATCGAAATCTCAATTTTGTCCCAACATGAATTCCTTTGTTGCCTTTGAATTCCGGGTCTCTGGACCTTAAAGATGCTGTCTACCGATCCGCTTGGAACTGAGGTAAAAGAAAGAAAGGCAAAGAGACCCGAGAGCGTTCCAGTAGCGTCCGTCGGGTAATCCGGCCGATTATGCTGTGTTTAAATATTTATCGAGCTACATCGTGGAAACATGAGTCCTCTGTATGCACGGTAGCGCAGCACGTGGGGTAGGCAGCCCTTTAACACCCCGGACTCCCACACTCCAGCAGTCTGGTCCTCGTGGGAGGGCGATGGTCACTAGGCTCGTTTCGTCTTTATCGTGAACTATGAAAAAAAAAAAAAAAAAAAAAAAAAAAGTCGCCAAACTGCCAGCCGCATGTACAGTTATGCCATTGCCCTCAAAATTGGAACTGCGATGCAGTTCATTGCAGATCTTCGTGTTGAATATATCGCGAAACGGAAGAACGGAAGCAGCCGAATAATATTGTAATTACACTAATTCTCAAGCTGAAAGTGTTCATTACCGAATTGCTCAGTCGTCGTAAAAGAAAGTGCCGAGTTGCATTTCGAAACGCAAAGGCCAGCCATTTCCTTGGACCTTTTTCTTGCAATCTACACATATATATATATATATATATATATATATATATATATATATATATATATTGAGCGTCGTGCTACCAGGAGCCTCCAAAAGAACGGACGACAAGCAGTCGGGCAGGGAAACTGGTAACTAGGAAACTGCTAGAGGAACAAAGACGTGGGAGGGCGGAGCTCCGACATATACTGAAAGAAGAGCAGCAACAGCGAGTCGAGTCGAGTCGAGTCGGGCTTTGACCGTAGCTATTCATGAAGGTCCGCCCTCTGGATTAGCATGTGAAAGAACGTTTCGCGCGACGCTTTCTACTCTCTTCGGTGGAACTTCTCCAACTTCTCGAAGCTCTCAAAGATCCTGTAACACCGTCCACCGAGCAAAGACCTTTCCATATTTTTCATGAAACATAGCAAGCGTCGACCGAGGAACGTTTAACGTCAGATGGTTTAACGCAGGATAACGAAGGGTAACGCAGAAATTCATCGAAAAATTGTAAATCAGAAAATCGGAACCCTAATTGCTTGACAAGTTTATGCGTATCCAACGTAAATGGCAGAAGAGGATAAAGTGACATTCAAAATTCTCACACACGATCGCAAATCTGATTTGTCGTTCTGTAACTTTTTCTTTAACCATTATCGCCCCATATTGATAAAACTGATAATCGCAGTGGTGTAACACTGCGCTTCTTTTCCTCGTCGCGTCTCCCATGTTTGCCGCGTCTTAATCGCTCATCGATCTAACGAGAGCAACTAGAAACGAGGACGTGCGGCGGACGCGGCCGGAAATGGTCAAGACGATCCGGAAGAGCCGGTTGGAGATGACTACGAGCCCATCCCGATTCGGACAAAGTGCACAAGAGGAATCTTGGCTATCAATTTCGAACGATAGGCAAGTCTTTCCTCGCCTGTTACTCCAGTCGATCGCTTCTTCCCCAAGAACATTGAGAATCGCTTATTTCGCGAACGAATCAAGACATTGTTTCTCTAGGGGAATCGACTTTTAGATGGCAAAAAAATAAACGAAGAAGATGAAGAGAAGGAAGTCGGAAGCGGAAAGCTGGGAAGAAAATTTCCGAGAGGGAATTTGAGCTTCGCATCAAAAGTAATTACCGAATAAGCTGGCCTTGTTCTCAAAATTGAAATAAAATCAAAGAGGTATCTCGAATATCCATCGAATGAATAGGAATGACCCATCTTCTAGTATCTTTGTCATGCGGGTGGGATCCAATGGTCTGGAATGGAATGAAATGCATCGGTTGGTTTCCTCCTCCTCTTTCTGTCCTCTGTCTCACCTCCGCCTGCTCAAATTTTTCAGAGGGCCCACTAAAATCCTCGGCAGTGGGATTCTGGATTGAGCGGCAACCATCGTATGTACATCCGAGGCGCATTTGACTTTCTTTCTCTCGCGCTGGTTCATCAATATGCATTAGATAGCTCTGCCCGTCTTTTCAATTCATCGAATCCTCATCCTCTTCCTTGTGCTGCCCCTCTTCCGATTCTGTCGGCTTAACATTTCCGCTTTCTTTCTTCGCGACTGTATTCGCGCGAAACGCCGCGCAACCAACCAAACCTTTTTTTTTGGTATTTTCATCCAGTGCCTCCTTCCTCTATCTGCTTTTCGTTCCCAATTTGCTTTAACGATGATTAATAAGATCAGTCACCGATGCAGGTGAACCAAAAAAAAAATGTATAAAACGAAGAAGCCACTCGCAAACGGCCGAGCGCCTCGATTGCGAATTGCTTACTGATTTCTTCTGACTTTGAAAATTCGAAGAAAACCAAAGTATCCCGAGTCTTCCTCAAAGAGCACTCCTCGACCCTCCTGATTGAAAGCTATTTCGGTCTTGTCACTGTGGGACGAATAGCGCACCAGAAGAATCAGAAGAGACTTTGGCTTCGCAGTTCGTATCTCATTGATATGGATTAGACGACACGGAGGAAACTTATTGTTAGTGGCTCATTGTACATTCGAGCCTCACTCGCTCGCGTTTCTCCTCGATACGCATCGGTGCTGCGATTTACGCGATCGAAGCAACGATTGAAGCGATCGTTCTTCAGCCATACCTATTTCGACACCACCATCGTCCTGGATTACGTTCTTACGTTCTTGGGCGCGCAATTTCCAGCAGAAACAAGAATTTCATTACTTTGACGATCAGAGACATGTTGAAAATGAACCCATGTCAAACAAAATATGGATTGTATACAAATTATATGTATATGTTCTTGTATATGTGAGTCATATTTGATATTTCATCAGAACATTATTTTATGATATACATATTACAATTGAACGTTTTTCTGCGAAATGGCAACGCCTTATAAACTGTCGAGAAATCTATTTTTCAAATTTGCATCAAAATTTACAAAATTTTCAGTGTAAATGCATACGGTTTACGCTAATTCCTTTACTGCGACTTGATGTTTTTTTCTCGGCACCTACTAGGTTTAACCTATTCCATCCAGTAATGGTCATTATAAGGAATTTCTTGAATCCGATAACGCAATCGTAGCGATATGTTCTGACATTTTTCTGGTTCGCGTGAAATAGTCTGATGTGTGCTGCGGGATAAAACAAATGTAAAATGGGCGGAAAACCCAGTACCGTGCTTTGTTTTTGATATAATAGAAACGGTTGCATTTATTCTGTACTACATTTATATAAAAATTATCTATAAAACATATATATAATTTTTTTACATGAGATTACTCTTCATTAAGTTTCACGTGAAAATTCCTTGTGATACATATATATATATATATACAAAGAGAGGAAAAAATTGCAACAGTCAAATGAATGTGAAAAGCAACAGATGCACACGCGAGAGACGAACGCCGAGAATCACCGCACTCTACTGACACAGCAGCCTTGTCCTTCTCATAAGTAGGAAAGTGCCAAGTGTTGAAATTAGAATGTCCAGCGTGAACGAAGAAAGACTCTTGAGTCGCATTTTCGTATGACGACTACCGACCAAATTTCTCTCAAAGATTTTGATCAACTGAGAAATCGTCGCGATCTGTCTTGCAACGGCGAATAAAAAAGTGCG
This sequence comes from Trachelus iudaicus, assembly GCA_030142595.1. NCBI lineage: Eukaryota > Metazoa > Arthropoda > Insecta > Hymenoptera > Cephidae > Trachelus > Trachelus iudaicus. Next base: position 90,940 of record JARQTH010000533.1, read on the forward strand.
ACAGTTTGCGACTAACAGAATTCTCTCTTCGATCCTTCTCTTCTCTCTTTTCCCTGCGGTACCTCCTGTCTTTGGTCCACCTCGAGCACTGCGCGACCCTCATTACTTACGTTAGCTTCCGACAGGGATTCTTCTACGCCAAGAGAGTAGCGCACGGAAAAAACAGGCAGATTAAGCTATCGGAAGACGCTCAAGCAGCCAGTAGCCGCCTCCTTGCCTGGCTTCCTGCGCCTTCCTGCCATCCTGCCATCCTGCCATCCTGCCATCCTGCCAGCTTGGTTACTTCCACATCCTGATATACCTATATTCCCACAGGAGATTCCCGTTAGGATTCCAGAGGCAATCGCTTTATCTATCTAGTCGGGAGATGGCTCGTGTCGACCTGGTGCAGTGATACTCGATAGAGGATATCTACCTCGCGCGTCTTTCACGTTTCTCCCTCGTGGGAGGATGCCCTAGGGAGATTGCTGGATACTGAAGGAAAAGGAGAGAGGAAGGGCGGGGGGTTACACGTAAGGTGCGAGATACGAGACCCGAAAGTAATATAGTAGAGGGTGAAATTTCAAAAGTAGACCATCGCGAATTTTCACGATCCTGTTCCTCCATCTGCAGTCTCTCTTTATGTCATAGCTTCTTCATATTTTCATTATTCTCGTCCAGCCGGTGATTTTAAGCAATATTTCTGCCATGCGACGGCACTGAGCCTGGTAAATTGCACGTGTGTTTAACAATAGATACTGAAAGAATGAGAGTAGTACCCACCGGGTAGGCATCAGGGAGGCATCGGGGAGGCATGGAAAGATAATGAAAGATACGCATCTACGGATACCTACACGGGAACCATAACGTCGTAAACACGTCAACTCAATTTTCTAATTTCTTTGTTGCCAAAAGCAGTTTTCACTTTCGCGTCTTACAACCCGTTTGCTGCTTGTCAGTCAGATTGATACTTCACCCTTAAGAAACTGACAAAAAATGTTGGCTAGCGCAGCCAGCTAACTCTCCGTTACTCTCGTATCACTTTCAATCTATAATTGCTGATGATCTTATACGTAACCTTTTCTCTCTCACTGTTTCTTCCAATATTCTTCGTAGAAAGCTCTAAAAATGATTTTGCTGCAAAGTCTAGAATAATAATAAGGCGAATCGTGTCCACGGCCTCCAAGAGGAAGTGACAACAGTGTGTTTATCAGGATGTTTCGTATCCATAGAAATTTCGACGGGCAAATTGCAGAGTAAATTGAGTCGATAACGAACGATAATGATGCTCCCGAATGACATTTTATCACTGCTGCTTCAGCCACCTTTTATCACTGTTTATCAAGCCAAACGAAACGGAACGATGTGGAGTATGATACGAGGCGTCACGATAGTAGGATGCATTGCGATACGAAACGAAACGCGACGCGACGCGACGCGACGGAACGCGAGCGAACCAAGCCGCGTTTACATTGCGGCTAAACAGAGATACGGGCAGTTGAGTTGCTCGTAACGTGTAATGCATTTACGCGCCATATCGTGCGTCACGGCTCATGAATCCTGCTCCCGTAACGCGATCGGAAGACGACCGAAGTCACCGGAAGTTACGTGCCAGATCGATCGTCCATTCCAAATCTCTCTGCTCTTCTACGTTGGGAGCTCCTTATCAACTGTGTCTATACGTTGGTTCCGAGATGCACCAAATCGAACTGGATGAGCGAAGGCGCCCTAACGATGCCAGTCTTAGCCGAAAGGAGCGTGTATTACCGAGTGGACGTGACGACAACCGGAGGAGTCGACAAGAGACCGACGTCGTCCCAAGAGACGATGGTCGCTCGGAATATAAGGGCCGTAACAGTGTGCCGCTGTGTTCGATGTCGACGCATCGTCTGGCAACCTGCCCCGACATACACGGTCCTTCCTACGTGACAAGCTTGTTAAATTTATCGAAAGCGTCAAATTAGGGGAGAACCAACAGCCAGCCCACTTCGACGTCGCCTCCACCCCGTCTCGAGCACATCTCTCTATCTAGCCCATCTCTCTCCCTGGACTGTCAAACCAATACTACCACCTCTCCCCCCAATGCAACTCGACGGAATTACTGGAATGTACAATCTTTTTATGCGGAGCTGAGAATGGACGTTTACCAATTTAACTGCCGTAGGCATTATAAAGAGAATTTAGGATTTTCCTCTCGATGCTAGATTCGCTCATCTAAACGCAAAGTTTGAGCTTGAAACGTATTAACGAGCGTTAAAACGTAGAAACGAGTCATCCTTCGTCATAGGAGCTAATATACATACATAATATTATTTTGGAGGACTCGAAGTTTTCTTTTTTTATCTACTTCGATTTATCCCGTCGCCGCTGCTGCTGCTGCTGCTGGCTCCCTAACCCCAAGGCCATATCGAGTCTACGTTATTTTATCACCGTTATCGGCAACACCTTAAAAAAAGAGAGCCAGCCCTCGGTAGGTGTATTATCAGATTCGAAGCCACCTTACCCACGATAATACTTCTTTTATATCCATATAACGTCCCCCCGCCTTGCCTCTCCATACTCTCCATCCCTTTTCTGTCGGTCTCTTCGTATGTGAATCATCAGTTTTGCTATCAAGCTAAGCTTATACATATACAACTGGCTGAGTCGCTCCCCACGTATCTCTTAACTTGCACCCACCCCTTTTTCTCTCTCTCGATCGATCGATCGAACTCATCGAATATATCCAGAGTATCCAGAAGGGATATATCGTCCTTATCGTCCGTATCATCCTCATAATCCATAGCGGTTCCCTGGCACGCCTTGGCACTCCTTGGCACTCACTTGGTATTTGACTTTGACAGAAGCTCTTCTTCGTTCTTGCTTTCTCGCTCTCTCTCGCTCTCTCTCTCTCTCTCTCTCTCTCTCTCTCTCTCTCTCTCTCTCTCTCTCTCTCTCTCTCTCTCTCTCTCTCGCGCGCGCTCGCTCGCTCGCTCTCAGTTTCTCGGTGGAGTCCATCAGCGCCATTTCGTTACAGCAGCGACTGGCATGAAATATTACTTGATGAGGTTTACGGATAACGTTGCCCAGAGAGGAACCGCAGTCGCAGTCGTTTCATGTTGAATGCGTCTCTAGGGCTTATACGTCCTTCTAGCCGATTGGCAAGATATTCGATATTCAAAAGCTTCATGGGGAAGTGCGTCAAAAGCGTCTCTGGCTATATTTTTGGAGGCCTGGAGAGTCGAGTTTATGGAAGGTGGCCCGGAGGCATTCGGCACCGTGTAGGCCTTGCGCAGGAGTTCATCGATCATCGAGGAAATAATAATTTTTCGCGGCCTTGCACAACGAGAGGAATGCGAAGATCTCTGCGAAACGGATCTTTCTTACGAAAGTTTCGTGCTGCATATTAATTGTGTCGCGTCTGAGATATTCGACTCTCCATCGACAGCCTCAAGAGCAATAATCAACTACGCCGGGTAGACAGAAGAGACTGAGCTGGATTGACAAGCCGACTGAATTCCCCAGGCTGCAGCTATGGCTATAGTAAAGTGAGGCTCTACGATTACCTGGAGTGGGAAGCATTGCCAGGCACCGAGCAGCCAGCATCCCCACTTCAGGACATTCTTGACACTCACTGTACATTGAACATTTTTGCGCTCATTGTCAGCGCTCAAGAGCGCGCGCTGTAACGAAAGTATAGTTTTCCAAGAGCGAAGCTTCGATTACATTGCGTAACCAGACTCCTGTCATCAATGAACATCAACCCAGGTATATTGATTCCGACTAAAGCGACCACCAATCTTGAAAACTCGGCTTGTCTGCCTATACAAATGAAAATTTATGCGAAAGACATGGAAATTAAAAACTGCGAGTCCCAATGAGCGTCTTGTGGGTGCAGAAGTTTTTCGTTTGCATTCGATTGCGAGGAAAGTGCTAAGTAAAAGGTGTAGTCAAGGTGGCTTATCAGAATGCGTATCAGGAATGATATATGATACAGTAGCCGAGCGAAAAGTTTCGAATAATTATTCAGCATTAGTCCCAAAAATGAGGAAACACCTTTTTAAAAAGAATGTGAGTCGATGGAGAGCGCCGCATCGGTACTTCTCTGCCCCGACAGTATGCATTGGCCTTGGCGCTTTGCGGATCAAGTTTAGTTCCTTTTTTGCAACTCCTTTCATTTGCTCGCTCTGTCAATTCTGGTCAGAAAGAAAATTTGACTCCGAGAAGAAAACTGGCATCCGGACAAAAACTCTCGTCATAAGTTTGCGCGTCCAATGCACTCGCAGCCCCTTCTCGTTACTCCCTTCGCGTGCCACCGCCGTCCCCTTCCCTTCCCTTGCCCGATCGACCGTTTCACGTAGATATTATAGCATCTTTTATACTCGCGTGACAAGGGGTGAGGCTAGATACTCGAAGCATCGCAGCCAACTTGGTGCAGACCGACCCAGTCGAACACTCGCTGCTTTAGCATTTTTTCCTCCTGTCCCTCATCCATCCCTTTCTGTTCTTTCTGTGCCTTCAACCCCCCCCCCCCCTCCAACCCTCCAACCCTCCTATCCGATCGTCCGTCTCGTCGTTACCCTTTCTATGCTTGCTCTTGGCAATATCGGGGGAAAAAGTGTTTAGTCAGGTTTAGTCGATGAACGACGAGTCGGGCTACGTGCGTCAAACCTGCGACGCCTCCCCCTCGTCGTCCCCTCTTCCCTCGCTTCTCCTATATTGGCAAATCACGGTCCTCAGCCACAACCCTAGTCCCTAATACTAATACCTGCCGATCGTTCCTTCCTTTTTTACGTCTACCTCGGAAACATTTGCTCCCCGTATACTACAGTATTTAAAAGAAACGGTTCCACGGTAACATCCTTTTGTTGCACTGACATTTGATGAATGCCGAAATGCAATAAAGAATCGATAGATGCGTGTATCGTTAGATATATATCAAAAGCCGAGAAAAGGAGCGGTGGGGGTGGAAGGGAGGAAGGAAGGAAGGAAGGAAAGAAGCAAAAGCAAATCGTGCGATATATGCATCTGGATGGTAGTATGATAATACCATTGCTGCTAGCACGGACTGGATGAATCCATCAATCCGAGGCACCGTATTCTACGAATTCGATTGTCGTTGGAGGGTAAAGATGACTGATGGGAGGCACTGAGCTACTAATGACATCGACTCACTGCTTCTCACCATCGCAGAGTGTTCGGGCCAGCAAAACAGCCTTCGTAATGGATCCCTATACCTCGAGGAAGATTTTCCCCAGCTTCAGCTACTTGCAGGCATCCACGAAGAACGAGAATGAATGTGTGTGCATTGCTGTGCCCTCTGCGTAAATGTGTAAGCTCACTTATGAAGAAAGGACGAAGGAAAAAAAAAAAAGATGGAGAAGAAACAACAAATTGGATAAATGGAGAGAGGATCTCGAATAGATCGAATACATGAAACGTAAAGATACTAAGGAGAATTTTGATAAAAAGTAGTGGAACGATAGTGGGTGAGACGTGGCACGGTGGAGGGGGTGAGGGCAGGTGTCAATGATCAAAAGTCATAGGCGACCGGAGGTCAGAGGTCGAAAGCGACAGAGGCGCGAGAGAGAGAGAGAGAGAGAGAGAGAGAGAGAGAGAGAGAGAGAGAGTAGCAATTGTTCTATAGACTGACAAAGATGAGAGGAATCCTGAGACGTGCCTCGGTCGTGCGTCTAGACGGCTCGACGGCTCGACGGCTCGACTGCTCGACAGCAGGTGGACAACTTGACCGTTTTCAATGCGCACTTGACTGACGCGGAACACGAGAAACTCGAAAGTCGAAATTTGAAATTCTAAATTCGAAACTCTACGCCGGAACTAGGAAATCTAGCTATTTTACGCATTGACGAAACCATATCAAAGGTCATGAAGATCAGTACGCTTAGGTCTTGAACTCCCGGGGGAATTGAGCCCAGAGCGCCCAGAGCCCCCAGAACGTGTTCCTGTGTGTTTACGGTAACCCTAGAACAATCGATCACCGCCAAGTCGAGAATCGATGTCTCGAGCGTGCTGTCGTATCGACATATCGATCTATAGCGATCTCTAACGCTGCTGTACGGCGCAGTATCAGACTAAACAGTATGGCAGTAAGACTGGGAGGATAAAGTAGACAGCATCTCTAAAGGGGACATCAGCTCCTTTGATTAATTGCATCTCAGCACACAAGTTTGTCCTTGGGGCGTCGCACACTGGAAAGATAGGCCGTGGCTGCCGCTTCATGCGTATGCATTGAATTCCACACAAGGGTCTAAAGTAAATGTGCGAAAAGACTTCTCTTAGGCGAGTCTCGAGAATTGGCGTAATGACAGGTGAAGAAATGGTGATGCTTGTTAGGAGGGTAACGCTGCGAGAAAAGGGCATTTGCACACGGTGCATGGTCGAGAGAGAGAGAGAGAGAGAGAGAGAGAGAGAGAGGATAGCGGCGAGGAGGATTGGGGCGGCATGCTGTAAGCGTGTGAGTCTCCGTTAAATCTCGAAGTAGGGGATGCTGAATGCTGGATGGTTCATGGGGAGCGGGCCATGTAGCAAGGGGCACGAGGCGCGGGGAATGGTTTGAAGGATTGGGAGCGGCGAGCGGTGAGCGGGGAGAACGGAGGATCGAACAGGCGGGTTCTGACAACGGAAATTTGCCAAATACTACCCCGGAGGCCGCCGGAGGGTTGGCGTAGGCAGGAAGGGCGAAGGTGCCAGCGCGCGTTCGCTCGTTTATTTTGGCTAAGCCGAATAAATTGCCCGATGAATACGAGATGGTGGTGCTCATCTATTTCTAGAAAGCGCGCTTCCTCGCTGCGGATTATCCTCACCTCGGCTCTCGATATAGCTGGAGTTATAAGTATACACAGGAGAGGCGCGGCCAACTGCCACGTGCTTTCGTTGCGAAGGAGGAGCCGAAGATCAGGCATAAGGATGAAGGGCCACCCTGCGGGCAGCACCCTTCTTGTAGACACGTCTCGAATTTTTCATGGTTTTCTATGATCTCTGTCACCTGGAATTTCTAAACTGGACGCAGAAGGGCCAAACTTAAAGATCTTCCATCTCCTGTATGTATATTTGCTTGTCGCGCGTGCGAGTAAGACGCATTTAACAATTTTGTACATGCATCGGATGGGATCGAATTCTTTTACGGTCCATTATATTCACATCGAGTAGAGAGAGAAATAAATTCTGTTCTGGATCCGGATGAGGTCTAACCAAGAAACTCTCTGAACCGAAGTAAGATTTATATCTTGGGGCACTGGCGAGCGGCGCCTAGTTTCAGCCCAGATGAATTTCCATAGTTGAAAATGAGGAAATCGTGATGTAGTAGAGTAGTAGTGTTCAGGGCCACCTCGTTGTCTAGGAAACGACTAGAAAATTTCGACTGTAGGACTGATAGAGAGAGAAATGCAGAGAAGCGAGGGCGGAAACGTAAGGGGGACAAGCAATTCTCGAGTTCCGCGCGACGGAAACGCGGCGATGCGGGGTTGCGGGGTTTTCGGGTATGCGGGTACGTGGCGAGTGAAAAGTGAAGTGAATAGAGCAGGAATAATACGTGAAGTCGACGCTTAGTTCGCGAACCGGAGAAAAGCAAGGACGAAGCAAAAAGGGATTCGGCATATAAAGAAAGGGCTGTCGGTCCTTGGAAAAGGGGAAAATGGTAAAAAGTGAAGGAGCCGCGGCCTGGGCCTCGAGAGAAAGAGAAAGATAAATTGGCCTTTACGAATAATGGCCAAGATGAAAGCAGCCACGCGTATTCGGTATCCAACATCCAGCTGCTCTAGCCGATCCCACCGACAACCTGAAGACGCACTAATATGTTCCAAGTGATATTTTCCGGAGTGATAATTTCCAAGTGTGTTCCGTCTGTTTCTCCTTAATCACTGGGTAAATTCAAAGATGCAATTGCAACGTCCGTGCGATGACGGTTCAGAATATACCCGATGCAACAGTTGCCTCCGGGAATCGATGGGTATTCGATGCGAGGCACCGAAAGCTCAAGAGAGCTCTGAGAGACCTAGAGAGAGAAATACACCTTTTGAAAATGAAATCGAAAACAGTTTGGTGACGTCTCCGTGACCTTTAACCTCTCACGCATCGGCAATTAAACTGCCCCCAAAGAAATATATTTATGCGCGAAACTTTTAATTCTTGCGTTTCCGCGAAGGGAGTGAAAGATCCCATGCGCAAGATCCTCTGTTTTCGTGCGGACGAAGTTAACCGATGACCGAGAAACTCGAACAATATAATGAAGCTTTTCATGGGGCTGGACTCTCTTGCAGGACGTGAGATAAGAAATGTTCCTAGATATCTCGATGCACCCAGGGGGAATGGGAAATGTTTTCTACGGCCTGAAAGAGTTCTTGTAAAATCATCTGCAAATTGTGCAAATTGTGCAAATTGTGCAAATTGTGCGCGGAGCGTCACCCCGTGATTTCGTGAAGTTGAGGACAAGGGATGAGAGAGCCGGCCAAGTTGAAAAGTCTTGGAAACGATGCCAATGAGCTTTGAAAGACAGCATACTTGAGATGCATCCATGTCAAGCGATAAATCCAACATTTCTAAAGAAAACTCGAATAAAGGCCGAGCAAAGTTTCCTATAGTAAACACATTTGTATAAATATGCGCATTTACCAAGTGATGTCAATAATGCATCTTTCCGTGAATTCTTAAAAAGCGGAGCTCATTTTTCCCCAGCTTTCACTTTCTCGTTGCGTGAATTTTTGACCCAAGAACCAAACTCCAATCCGCATATGAGTCTTTCGTCGTTTCTCCGAGTTCTCATACGATTTTGCCCCGTGTGCCACCACTACTGCCCTATTCTTCCAGTACTGACTAGAATCAGTTGGCTTTTTGGCTCGCACTAGTAATATTCTCACAGTCGTTTAGTGTATTGCCACTGATATTGGCTGATTACAGGAGAGTCAATGACGCGTACATGTCGGCCGTAATCGTGAAACGACGAATCGCTTGAATATTCATTAGCGTTACATGCGGATCAGCAGTGTGCGACGTTTTGCGTGTCAGCGAAGCTAGACGGGGCAGGCAGGACCGACTTGGGAAAAAAAAGAAAAAGGCTCGGAGGACTCGAGTCCAAGGGCTGAGTATCACGTCACCACTCGGAAATGTCGAATGCAAAGATCGGACTTCCGATGAGAAGGAGCCGAAAAGAAGGAAGTCTCGGAAGTCTTGTCAAGATATGCAAAGGCGTCTGTTAGAATATGCCCATACATACAGATATGTATAAGTAACTGTTTGAGTTTGAAAATTGAAAATGAATACAATGAACATTTGACGAGTCTAATGCGTAAAGCGTCATATATGCCGAGTCAAACTGACAAGCATAACAAACATTAAAATCTCAGATTTAAAGTACATTTAGAATATTTATTGAATTCTTTTAAACTTTCACAAGTTCAATCTCCTCGAGTCATCTACATATACGGCAGGCGCGTACATTTTCTATTGCGTAGTATCGGTAAATAAAGTAATCCTCGGTCGAGGGATACATCGATCGGGCGCCCGTGCTCAACATATGCAAGAACCGAGCAGAAAAATAAAGTCCGAAGAAGAAAGAAATTCGATCCGACTCGAAAGGACACTCATTCGTCACGCCGCTGTGCCCCCCGGTTACCTTCAGTCACAAATCCTCGTAACGGCCAACCTCATCAAATTCCTGGAATTAAACAAGATCCGTTCGTCAACAGAGACTCCGAAGTAACCTGTTGCATTTAATATACATATGTATTTCTACTCGTTTTATTAATTCGTCAAACTTGGAATATATAATCCTTTGATCGACGACTCTTCCGCTTACAGAAGATTTTGGCTCTGCGTGCACCAGTTGACTATCGGACGTGGGTACTGACGCAAAGAGTTGCCTAAATTTTAACAAGCTGAATTTCTAATAAATTTTCGCTCAATTTCTCGATTTGCCCGTATCGGTATCGAAGCACGTTGAACAGTTGCAAAGATTCTCGAGGGGCGATCGAGCGAGAAATACGTTTAATTCTTGACTGTTGGGGACCATCGCTCAACGGGAATAATACCAAGCCAGCGCCATCGAGAAACCTTTTTTTTTTCCTCAACACCCTACGCTTCCAACACTTCGAACCCTTTCAACACCCCGAACACTCACAAACACTATTTCACCACTCCCACCGCTCCTCTTACTCCGTGCACCACCTCATCCGGCTCCTCGTGCGCGATCAAAGAAAGGAACCCTTTTCGCTTAGCGGCCATTTCGTTCATTTCCGGTCTCCGGGATGGAGGAGATCCATTTGCCACCCCTAAGCAGCCCGAGGCAGTTCGAGTCAGCCGGGATCCTCGAGCAACCTCCTCTTTCTCCATCAAGACCCATCCCTTCTCTCCTACCCCCCCCCCCCCCTTCCTCTGTCTACACTTCGTGCTACACCGGCATCCTCCTCCTCCTCCTCCTCCTCCTCCTCCTCCTCCTCCTCCTCCTCTCTACCGCAAACCCATTGTGTGTCCTTCTCACGGTCCAGTGACTACCACCTTGCATTCGCGCACCCCTCGCACCCCTCGGCCTAGCGCCTTTCGAGTCGCCAAGCTAGTTTACATTACTTGCCGTCGCAGTCAGTGCCAGTCTGTATTTAAAATGGCCGCTACGAATCATAATTGCCGTTTTTCGATATAATATCATTTGTGAAGTTGTCTGTCTCGGGAAAAGTGATAATAGTGAGAGAGTTCAAAGTCACGCATACGTCGGGAGTTCCCTCAAGATGTTCAAAAATCTCAAAATCTAACTTTTGTACAAAAATGGATTAAGAAGAAAAATAAAATACATTCATCGTTGAGGATGCAAGACCATCCAAATTATTTAGTGATTCACACTGTCCGAGAAAACGAGATCCGAGGCGATCCTTCGACTGTCTGCGATTATCATGACCCTCCTATTCTCCAAAAGTCCCCTTGCTCGACTTGCCGTTTCTCTATTTCCATCCCCTCGGACAATCGCATCCAGCTTCTGGACTACAGTTTAGCCATTGTCGAATTACAAGAGATTTGAAAAAAAAAAAAAGAAAAAAGAGGAGTCATTCGTAAGGACGATGGAAATTCAGAGCAGCTAGAGAGGATGCGAAGGAGGTGCGAGCAAGCTCAGTTAGAGTGGCGATCCGTCCGATGGCAGCACTCTACTGCACCCTCCATCGGCTAATGATAAAAAGTACTTGGTCAGGAGGAAGAGAAAGAGGAGAAAGTGAGAAGCAAGAAACTTTCTAGTACCGGCCCGCGCCCGAATTCAACCCTCTTGACACGAAACTTCCAGCACCCAACGAGGAATCTGGGTTGGTTCATCCGCCTCGTGAGCCACCGTGCGAAATCGCATACTTCTTAGTCTCGACTCCCATTACTCCCATTACTCCCATTACTCCCATTATACCTCATTGCAGAAGAGTGGCTTTCAAACTCCCTGCAAACTATATTGAACTTTGAACAGTCACCAATTCGAGCCGGCATCTTGCGTCGCGTCTCTCCCCTTGAACACGTCACAGGGTGCTGTTCCCCTCCTGTTCCTCCTCTCGCTCCTTCTCTCTTGGTATTGCCAGCTCATTGTCAGTATTCACAGAGTTAGTCCCTATGGGATCGAGTGACCGAGGCAAGGCCAATGTCACTTTTTTCTTAAAGATTTTCGATATTTCAGAGATGCATAAGTTAGCAATGCGGTATGTTTAATTGTATTCGTACAGTATACTGCTGCACCTGCTGTGCCATGCCAGGCTGATGGATAAGAGAGAAGCGAGACGGGAAGGGCGATGGAGTTCTCTCCTGATAGAGAGCGTTAGCGATGAAAGCAGCAGCAGCAGCAGCAGCAGCAGCAGCAGCAACAGTATTGCCAAGGAGTAAAATCAACAGTCTCTTTAGGAGCCTGAGGCACCTTTGTTTTCCTTCGTCCATTCTCGTTCTTAGTACTTTAGCTGCTTTTCCGTTGATTATGTATACGGATATATACATACGTGATATATACACTATATGCAACAAAAGGAAGCAGAAATCCGGTTTGGCTTCAGAAAAAAACTGTACCAGTCTATAAGGCGTGACCATTCAAGGACGTGTTAGCTGCCACGCGATTTGATTTTAATGATGTAACGATACTCTCGATCGGAAGCTAGAATGCTTGGATTACGATCAATTTAACTATAGCTTTTAATCTCTCAAAGTAAATACTGTTAATTTTCAATATAATACAGTTTAATCGTGTGAAATACTCTTATTTATCTTGAATAGCTTTCGAATTCTTTCGAATTCGAATATTATAACCCTGATATAGAGTAACAATATAGTCTTCCAGTAATAAATTGCGTAAGAAGGATCATAAGCTATCGATCCAGTACTAGCGCTTCCTAGAAAATTCGGACGAATTGCATATTTCGATTTACCATTATTGCCTATGGTTCATGATAATCATGATTAAATGCAAAACTTATATGGTGCAGTCGAACGTTTTACTTCCCACACATGTTGGCTTCCACCCTTTGTGTTGCCTCTGTCTCTGAAATTGGTTTGTCGACTTGCTCCTCATGGGGTGCCCTGATTTTAGGAAGACGGACGGAGCTAGTTGAATTGGCAAATCATAAGAATAATTCAATGTTCATTGCTAATCAAAGCGCGTCGCGTTTTTTGGCGCATGCGGGCACCCACACACACACACACACACAGAGAGAAAGAGAGAGAGAGAGAGAGAGAGAGAGAGAGGGAGAGTGAACGACAAAGCGTATTGTTGCAAAAGTATTTAAGCCGATTTAAAAAGTGCGCGACTGTCGCTTCGTGTTGCTTTCGTTGGATTAAAAAGTCATGCGTTTGATGCCACGACTAGCCTGGACCCTTTGTCGCCGTGAGCGTCCAAAGCAGAGACGACTTATGCAACTTATTCGGCCCTGAGGCTCTGGTACGCTGCTGTCGCATTTAACAGAAAGTTCTAAAAATTGATGAAAGAAGATTCTGTTTTGATGAAAACTTCAAAGATAAAATAATAAGAGACGAAATAAATAAAAAGGCCTCGAGGAGAAGCCCCCCCCCCCCTCTCTTTGGCTTCTTCGCATTTCCGAAAGTACAATAAAGTCCCCTAAGCTCACCACTTTGGAGAAGTGACTTTAGTTAAAGCCGCTTGGAGTGGCGTAGGTGGCGTGGAAGAATTTGCTATAATCAAGCCCGCGAAAGCCACCCCTTATAATCCTAGTTCCCGACCAGAGCTTCTCCAGCCCCCTAAACTGCCCTAAACTGTAGCGCTATCCTCGTGAAACGTCAGCTAATCAGTGCTTTTCGAAGCTCCCTCTATTTATTTAATAATCGAGTCCGTATGCGGATCTTTAGAAACATCAATATTGCCAATAGCAAAATTTACTGACATTACGCGAGCAATGGAAAATGGAAAATTCACTTTTTCATCTACTAAATAGAAATTCTTTGCTCCTCGTAATATAAAAACTTGGCGAAATTTCAGCTATCTTTTTTCAATAGTGGCTTATTAAAAATTAAGTAAAATATCAGTAACGTATTCTCCTCGCGCAGGATCCAACGGAACGAAGGATCTACCTCGAATGGATATCAATTGTTATTGGTTGAACCTTATTACCTATTTAAAGTTTAGCCAAACACTTGTCAACCAAATACACATGCCACTCTCAATTTTTCACGTGAATTACGGCGATTCCAAGGAAGAGATAATCATCGATTGAATAGCAATAGGCTGAGTCGGCATTTCTATGGTTCAAAAGTATCACTACCGTAGAATCAAGAGCAGAATCAAAGCGGATGGAGGCTGGCCGACTGGGCGACTGGGCGACTGACCGGTGCTACGGAATAGGAGGTTGCATTGCGAACGGGGGGCTCAACTACAGAGCCAATCGGATAAGTGCATTCCCATAGAACCGATATGCGTCGTCCAATCAGATAACATCTTTGACGCTTCATAACTATTGTCATTCCACCATTTCATTCTGGGATCCGCGCCATCGCAAACCCTCATGACCTCGTACCATCTTTACTTCTTTTCTCTCGTTCAAATTTCGTAAAAATAATCAGAAAAAACAATAGACGAGTGGTTAAACCTATTGGAAATAACGATTAGTTCCCATTAAAATTGAACGTCTAAAGTCAAGTTCTAAGTTGCGCGAAAATCAAATCGCTTTCAATATAGATCAGAAGGCTACGAGTCGTTTCGATGAAATTATGCGATTTTTGAATAGAGAAATACTTTAGCCTCTTAGATCGTCCGATATGTGTATATATTTACGTTGCCCTGCGAGACTTTCAAGTATTATAGTCGAGCTAATAATGATGATTTGATGAATATATTCATACGTTTTGCTTTTACATATACGTATAGGTTTACATATAGGTATAAGGGCCGTTCCAGTAGGTATCGAGTGAGTATCTAGTATTTCATGTTGGAACAGGCAAACGCTGTTACCCGCACGTGGTGCAAAGGCTCTCCGGCTACTTGGAACGTGTCTGACATGTTCGACATGTCTGCGTGTTTGCCACCTGAAATGTATATCGCTACGTCATGCGGATCAAACAGAAGACATGGATAGATAAAGAAAGTGCCTTGCCGATCGAATAAAATTTGTGCAAAAGTCCGATAGAACCATTGCGTGTGCGCTCCGTATTTAAAACGATGCTCTGGCGAATTTAGTTGATGACGTCACGCCTGCATTCATACCAGCGCGGCCAAGAAAACCTGAAGGAATGGCAGAGAAACATACTCGGAGAATTCCGGAGACAGAAGCGGGAGGGCAGCGGGGCTAGTTTTGTCAGGTGATTTCGTGCCAAAACATTCGGGATTTTTGCAGACGTCGATTTTCCGTAGAACGCGGTATCTCTCTCTCTCTCCCCCTCTCTCTCTCTCTCTCTTTCTGCGACGTGGTACAAATTTAGTTTGACACGAACACCCCGCAAACCTCCGTTCTATTAATACCGCGTTTCTATTTCCGCGACGCACTGATACTGACGGATCGCGGCCACAGGTGTTCCATGTTCCTTCTGCTCCGTACTCTTCCTGCATCCCTCTTCGGAAGCACAGCAGAGCTTTCTTCTGGCCTCTTCGGGCGAGGAACTTCTAACTGACAAACGAGTAGAGTGACATAACATCCTCTGCTTGTACCTTTATATTGAAATAGTCTAACAATTTTCACGATATCAAGCAAACAAAATCATTTAAAACGATCGAAAATAATTCCGTCAAGCAGGCAATGCCTACTGAAGTACCGTACGCTGTACCTTGGATTTGAATACATTACTATTCGCTCCTGCATCTATTGGTTTGTTCTATCGTGGATAGAGAGTGAGTCCGTCGAGGTGCTGTGTCAGAATTATAGGGGCGTTAAAGTCGCTCGGAACGCGCAAGCCAGTTACCATAAAACTTCCATGTCGTATCCACTTGAGCGACACGATTTTCCAAGTACCTACAATGGCACAAGTAAGCAGGATTTCAGAGCGAGCTGTGCATGTATCGTACTGCGTCCCTGCACTTGCTGCACTTGCTGCACTTAATTGAAGAATAAATAAGACCAGCCAGGGACAATTCTATGGCATGGTGCATGCGTCGAGGTTCAGATAGTGCTAGAATACGAGTAACGCAGGGTTAGTGCCCCCCCCCCCCCAACTCCTCCAACTCCTCGAGGAGAGGCGAGCAGTGGAACGATCAAAGGGTGGATGGGTGGATGGGTGGATGGGTGGATGGGTGGATGGGTCGACGGATCGTAGGGTTAATGGTAAGCCGCGCGAAAACCCCCGTTGTGCACTGCAGGAGCTAACGCGGCAATCGCGTGTTTCGGCTCCGCGAAATACCAGCGGATACGCCGCACATCGAGTACACCTATCCTGTACTGGAGAGCAAGTAACACGAGCACGGGAAACATGACGACCCGCCGTCGCCACAATTCTTATTCGTATTCTTCGGTTCTTCCTTTCGTTTCTCGTGTCATTCTCCTCGAGCTCCACTTATCGCGTTATTATAACTCGTGGGCAGTGGTCAATGATATGGAAATTCACTGAAGAGTTAATGAGTCCGTGGATGAGCACCGTCGGAACTTTTATCGCGCCGATACGATCGCAACTCGTAAGAGTAAGAGACGGTTGGGCAGAGAGAGAGAGAGAGAGAGAGAGAGAGAAAGAGAGACCAAAGTCCA
This sequence comes from Trachelus iudaicus, assembly GCA_030142595.1. Lineage (NCBI taxonomy): Eukaryota > Metazoa > Arthropoda > Insecta > Hymenoptera > Cephidae > Trachelus > Trachelus iudaicus. Next base: position 107,046 of record JARQTH010000533.1, read on the forward strand.
ACGTCAGTAACGCTGCAACCATTGCTCCCCATGCCTTTCAGACAGCTGATAAATTACTCAACCTTGTAGTTGATCCTCGCCTGGACGTGGAACGAGATAAGGGTTACGCTCATCATGAAATTTCGTGAAATTCCTTTTCGTACCGTGAAGCGGGAGTGTAAGCGACAAGGACGAACAAGGAAGTCACGCAAGGATATGCACGAAGGAATTAGACAGCTTGAGTAAACCATAAAACGTCGATCATCGCGTCGTAAGTAAGAAAGTTGCAGAGTGCTCGTATAAGCATAGGCTGCTGATAAATTAAACTTTCGGAGAGTTCGACCTGCAGCCACGTACTCTCTTACTTGCTGCGAAACCTCTCTAATTATCGTCGACATGTTCCAACCAAATTTTCTGGCAACGACGATTTACGATCGAATTAACGGATTGCCTGCCGGGAAGAAGCCGTCTCTCCCCTCCTACTACCCGCCCTGCTACGACTTTCTTTCAGCTTTTACCCTCGTGAATCGCCCTAAAAATCAGCGGACAGAAGCAACCAGTTTTTGAGAAGACAATGATCATTTCTACTCTTCCTATTTTCCTATTCATTCAGCTGGATAAATTAAAAAGAAAAAAATAAGTAACCGTCGCAGTCGACAGAATATATCGATACTATCACTAGGATCTAAGGAAGGGAGCTTTCGCGAAGCTCCCGCATCACCAAGCGGAGCCTCTTTGACCCGGCACACACGCCGTCCATAGATCAAGCAGAACCCTTAGACCGAACCCCTGTGCCACGGACTAACCATTAATTTACAACCCGCAGAGTAACCCCGTGGCCGACCCCCACATAGAAGCCCCACATCCCTTTGTGGCAGATATGAGCTACAACGTGGCCCTGAGGGATTCCAGTGCGTTGCGCTTCTCTTTCTGGTCCACACTCGTCCCTTTATTCCCTCTCGCCTCTTTACCCTTTCCCACGCTGCCCACGCTGCCCACGCTGCCACATCTCACGTCCATCCACAGCCAAAACCTTAACCTCAGCCTCATCTTTCTCCGCTAGCCAACCTCAACCGTTTCATAATGCGATAGATATTGGCGTATGTATGTATATGGAGTCTCGCAAAACGTGAGGCCAAACTCCATTGTTTTTAATTCGGAATATTTGAAAGCTCTCACCTAATTTCCTGAATACTGGAGCACTCAAGATGCCCCGCTACGTCCCGTGATGCAGCATCCTATTATTCCTCTTGATTTGCATTGGAAAATTGGCGAAACGCAGATGCGCACAGGTCGCTGATTCGAAAAGTCCAGGAAAAAATTAATAGAGCACAACCGTCCAGACCTTGCGCAGGGTGAACTTAGAGCTTCCCGACGTCACGGGTTAAGAGATTATCGTGATGGGAACTCTGATAGTATAATGCAGCGAAGGGATCTTCCTTCTTTGAAGATAAAACGATCCGACGAGTCGTCCCTTGGATGGATTCTGCGCAGAATGCACTGGCGAAAGATGCGCTCGCGCACGCAACTACCGATATCTAGTTCAGGTTTTTAATATTTTTAGCTTCCTGCCCTTCGGTTGAATTTATGCGGGACCACTCGCCTCTATACCTTTAAGAGAGAAATTAGAAAGTAGAAAGTAAATAGGTAGCGAAGAAGGGCCGTAGCGCCGAGTTCTGATATGATCTTAAGATAAAGTAGTATTGTAAATAGTAGTCTTCGTCTTCGATGTCTTGTACTCGAAACCGCAAAGGCTCGAAGGGGGGGGGGGTGGGATGATGGTGGAGGGGCAAATGCAGGCGTGCCGAGGCTAGGTGAAGCTAGATGAAGCTAGATGAAGCTAGGTGAAGTTAGTTGGAGATAGGTGGAGATAGTTGGTGCTAGGTGAAGTCGTACGCACCGCGATATTACGTTTAATCACGTGAAGCTTATACAAGACGCTCGGAAGGTAAATTAACTCGGAGCCATAACTCAATGTCAGAGAGACCTGCTTCGATAGAGCTTGCGCACCCTCGTGGCTTTAAGGCTACTTCACGTGAAACTATGAATCTACGAATCTTCGAATCTACAGAGAATCCTAGCATATTGCCTCGGCACGCTGTCACGTATTTGCAATATGCACACCAGCCACAGCTTCCCTCTTCTTCAGCTTCTCGACGTGTCACGCGCGACGCATCGCGGAGTGACAATTTACAATTGTCAATTATCAGAGTGGCGCTGTCAGCTCTGATAATGCCCGAGCATCGAGAAGAGCTTTCAGTTTGCAATTCTTCGAGGCCTGCGGGAGAAGAATCTCAGTGGCTGCCAAGAGAGGAACTGCCGCCAGTTGGGATTAAAACTGAAGATGAAAGGTGGAGACGCTCGACTGCGGCCAATGCAAATGCGAATGCGAATGCGAATCCACTTGAAGGCGAGTGGCCCGGGAAAGGGGAAAGGGGGAAGGGCAAAGGGAAAATCCAAGTCCCGTAGTCGCAGAGGAAGGACGCAGTTAATTTATTAGCAGGAGATTAGCATAAGACACGAACGTGTGCCACGCAAATTGCGTGCTCGTAGGAATGCATTTAAAGAAAACGTCGAGCGCACGCAACCGAATTCAGAATTCTACGTGATTAATAATAGGCCGCTTCGAGTTCCAAATATTTCAACAGCGGGAACGACAAGGCAAATGGCAAATGGCAAATGGCAAATATAGGAAATGCGAAAAATATGGCAAACATGAGGAATATAACTCTTAGCTCTCTTAGAAGAGCTCTCCTCCTGTGCGTCGTCACCTAATTCGAAATTGCTAGTCGCTAGCATAATTCGTAAGACCCACCTTGATCGTCGCGTTGTGGGATCCTTCATGACCATGACTTCGGTGATGTCTCCATACTTGGTGAAGTACTCTCTGAGACTCTCTGAAAGCAAAAGAACAGAAGGGAGCGATCAATAAGATTGCGAAGGCTGCGAATCGATATAAAATTTATAAAAACAATGTAATCACTCGGCATGGGCGATCGGCTGAGGTAAGATCGCTCAGTGACATCGTGATACGATCAAACAAATTGATCGATCTCTGGTTAAACTTTAATCGTAACACGTTTACCTCAATAATAGAAACTGTAAAAGAGTCGAACTCTTGGAGATTTATGGGGAAATTAAACTATAAAGTCGTTACGCTCGTTTATCAATTATTGGTTGGTGCAAGAACGATGACACTTCAACTGCAAGTAGTAAATTCTGCAAAATCTGGGAAGAACGGTGCGCCATGATTGATGGCGGGAAAGATATGCGTGAACACGTGTGTGTGAATGAGAGGGAGAGGGTGGCAACAGGGGAGGATGCGATTAAAGGAGCGAGATGTTCCATAACAGTTGCGCCCGCGATCGTGATCGTTCGAGCCTCAATTGCGCCCTGCAACTTCTCAGGCCACATCTCGATGAAGGATTCAATTAAGGCGGAAGTGAGTCAGCCACTATTATTTTTCTGCTTCGTTTAACGCGAGCAGGTATCACTTGCGATTCCGATAAAGCGATCTTAATTAATCTGAGCCGGCCCTTTAGGAAGGGAGTCGTCCAAAGTCTCGTAGCCCAAAGTTTAAAGCAGCAATTAGGCTGCACCGAAATATTGTATTAAGTCTTTGAAATATAAAAGTTCAATTCCATATTTGAAAATTCTAAAAGGTGCATGAAGCGTACTTGATAAAAAAAATGAGAGGCTATCAGCTCCGATGAAACTGGCGTATCGCACAGTCTAACAGCTCGAATAACCTCAGCAACGGTAGCAACGTCAGCGGCCTCAACTAGTTCGACCACGCCAAACTGGTGAGGATTCTCACCATCGTTGCCATGACGCACACCCTCTGCTCAACTCGGAACCTGCGAGGGTGAAGCTGGCAGTAGGCCAAGATGGCCGAACTCCAAATATATCTTTCACCCTATCTAATTATACGCTGTTTTATCCAGACCGCCCCGAAGACCTCGTAATGCCCGACAGTTAGTTGCCTATTCGAGTGAGTGGTCTTGAGTTTCGATAAACCGCAGATCTTACGCTCTCGAAGAACACGGAATAAAATGGCAGAGAGAGAGAGAGAGAGAGAGAGAGAGAGAGAGAGAGAGAGAGAGAGAGAGAGAGAAATCGAAAGAATAATGAAAAAAAGGGAAACACGATCCTCTCTCTCTCTCTCTCTCTCTCTCTCTCTCTCTCTCTCTCTCTGTGTGTGCATATTTTTTTTCGAATTTCTCGCCACGTGTCCTAGTTCGGACGATGGGATGTGGAAGGAGACGATAGGAGAAGAGGGAAGAGCAATCGAGAGGAAGGATCGGGCTCGCGTGCGGGCGCCCGCCGCATCGCGAAACTACATTAATTATAATTGTCTTAGAGTTGCGATTTATAGCCTGTTAAATTTCAATTTACTCGGCAGCTCCGAATGTTTCTTCGAATCTTAATTCTTTTGGATATTAGTCTCCGATGCAAAAACGATAAATATAATATAAATTATATGTATAATAGAATAAATAGTAAATTAATGAACCGATGAACGAACGAAGGATGGAAGGACGAAATGAGGAAAGTTGAGAAATTACGAAAAATGAATGAGGGAGGAAGGTGGAATTCTTTGACGCGAGTCGCCTCACGCCTTCTGCGCTATGAAAACGCCGTTAAATTAAAGAAACGCTTGGAGCGAGCAGCCCAGAACGTGATGTTTCCTTAATTTGTCCTAGAGCGGATTGATGGGGAGCAATTTTACGTTCCAGCCACTTTTAAAGGGTCCCGCTTCGAAATTTACGGAGATTATTTCCTTAATTGTTCTTACTCCTCGACTTATTCTCTTGGAGGAATAAGCGTCGTGCCCACCTTCGTCTCCCGTTGGCAAAACTCTCGTTCGTCCATCGCACCCATCGCACCCATCGCACCCATCGCACCCATCGCACCCATCGCAACCCTCCGATCCTTCTCGTCCAAGAATTTCCTTTTGCGACGCAACTTATTCACGTTCTCCCGGATCATTCGTGCCGTAAATCGTGAATTGGCTATCGAAACGACGACTAATAATTTGTTTAAGCAATAGAGACATGCGAGCTGATTGTGTCCTTGAGGGTCCGAGATAAGGTGGGCGCGTTACACTGACCTACCTGGCTGTCGGTCCTCATTTAACTCTGGTCTAAGAATCCGCAAAGTCTACAAGATTTCTTTGTAAAACCATTGGATCACCTCTCTCTCTCTTTCTCTCTCTCTCTCATCTTGTGGATTTTCCCTATTCTCGTTCTTTTTATTTGTTTTTACGTCAATGCCTCGTAGAACAAATTTAAAAATTGTGTAATAGTAAAAACTCATTGCATATAAACTATTAAGCCTTCGCGCGATCCGAGAGCCAGGAAACGTGCGGCTTTGAGCATGTTCCTTTCTAATCCCTTTGGTTCGTAGTTCTAATCCGTGCAACGAAACTGCTGAAGGAGTTTATGCTTTAGCCCAATGGAAAAGGAGGAGTCGTCCACTTCCAGATTTTCCGAGTGCAGCGTGTCTCTCTCTCTCTCTCTCTCTCTCTCTCTCTCTCTTATGGGCCTTATGGCCTATATATATTTATAAGCTTAAGCAGAATCCTTAAAGTTTCTTAAAGCTTTCGCACTCGGCTCCTTCTTTTTACCTTGATTCTTTTCCCCTAAGCGCAGCGCAGAGCATCGCCTCTGCCTCGCAGCCGGCAGCGAGCCGATCGGCACGAACACGATTCTCTCTGCGCTTCGACAGCACGTGAAACTGAGTTTGAGCTTCATTTCGCCAAGGATGGATGAAGGTGATGCTGTTGAGTTTCATTCAAATGCGATTGTAACGGACGACGAGCCCAGAATAGCCCAGAATAGCCCAGAATAGCCCAGAAGAGGGGGAGGGGGGAGTTCGAGGGAGTTCGAGGGAGTGCGGCCCAGCTCTTCGACCGAGTGTTTCTCTATATGCACAAAGGGCCGACACCAAGTTCTATATGTATAGTCCGACGCTAGACTCCTCTCCTATTCCATGGCGAACCGTCGTATCCAGGAAGATTTCAGGATCCCCTAAGACAGGACGGAATAGAAGAGCAGTGGAAAAGAGAAGGAAGAGAAAGAAGAGAGGGAGGAGAGAGCTCTCCCATTTCGGAAGACTGTTCATTGAAACGAATGGCCTTCTCTACTCCCTAACCCGATCCTCGAGAACTGCCGTCTTCTTTGCACTCCTTTCTTCTGCAACCTGCGGATACGGCAGATCCAGCAGATCCAGCAGATCCAGCAGATCCAGCAGGATTACTTATCCTTGAGCAAAGAATGTGGCTCAACCTAAACTATCATTTGAATAAACGCGGAGTTACTGGCTGCCAGAGACGCATTTCTGCAGCAATATTAATGGCATCGCGATGCTCACGGGTGCACGCCTGATAAGTAATACAAGTGCTTTCGCTCTCCCGTCGCTTTTCAATTTGATTAGCGGAACGTTGGCATATATCAAATGGTCCAGTATTCCTTAGGAAATTTCGAAAGTTCGGCCAAAAGTTAACTCGTCTCTATCCATAATATATTAACTGAATCCGAATTCACATTTATAAATACGGCGGGCAGAGCATCGCGGCCGATTCGTGCAAGTCGACTGTTTTGTTCGCGTTCGCGTGCCGCGCTCTATTTTAGTGAGAGCTGCTCAGCATCCCAAAAGGAAAGAGTACAAATACGAAAGAGTTTTTGCAAGATACAAGAGACACCGTTTCACGTTCGCTGCTGTACCGCTGCGCAAGGCAGCACGTATAGTGCGGTGCCTCCGTATCGGGATCTGATCTCCTTCGCTGGAGCCAGAAGAAGGAGTCTGCACGCGGATGCCTGGAACCCTCGAACGTCTTTGGCTCCTTGAAAATTATGAAAAGACACGTCACAGGCCTATTGTCATTCGCACGTACACGCGAATACTTTTCTTAAGACGCAACGAGTTGACTCGGTAGGCTGTGATACATACCTATACAGGATTGACAGAAGCAGAGAGCCTACCTGGCCGCGAGCCAGTCCCGCTTCCACGGCCTGCGATAGTGCATGTACTATGTAACGACTGCATAGTGGGTGCATAGTGGCTATACGGAACCCCCTCCAACGGGCGCATGGGTGCCCGCATTGCAGCTATGGCCCACCATCCTAATGATAGCAACCGCACGCAGGTACAAATTTCCCTAGGTAGCCACCCATTCACCTATTCACCCATTCATCCGTTCGCCCGTTCGCCCGTTCGCCCGTTCGCCTATTCGCTCATTGAGCCATACCCGTGCCCACACACTTACCCGACCAGCTTGTCCACCTCTCGCTTCGCACACCCCCGCCGATTTTCTCATGACAGTTTTCAACACCCGTATAAAGTTTAGGAGACGCATATTCCTCATAGCTAAATATCTAGGAAGGCCGCTTGAATAATACACACGAAAGACAAATGCTCGCATTGGATCTATGCTTGGCACAAAGAATTTTTTTTTATTACGCACTCCCGCTTTTTCAACACTCACTGTTGTACATTCGTATTACCAACAACAAAATCCTCGTTCGAGCCTCGATATCTTCTGCTGTCGTTCGATCGAGATAACTCCCGATCTTAGCGTTTCAGCTATACATATAGGCCGACCGGCAGCGATCGATGACGAAGGTTAATCCGTTTGGTGATGAGGAGAGTAAAAGCAATCCGAGATGAGAGTGAAGAGCGAAGAGCGAAGAAGGGGAGGCGGCTGGTGCGAGCTCTGCTATCGAGAGATCCGTTCTTGTTACTTCCAGCGACATCTTTAATTCATCGAATACGGATTGTGGGTTGAATCCTTGATGAGCTTTATTCCACATCCGCGCGCTCGAACTATTGGATCCGATGAGAGATTCTCATACGATAATACCTTCGCTAAGCCACCACTCGAGTTCTCTCAACTACTCGCGGCGTTTCAAGACCGTCGCTCGGCACTCTCTGTCCTCGCTCCCTGCTAACGTACTTTTCTCCTTATTCTCATCTTCATCCTTGGCTAGCAGGCTCTACCCTCGCTCGCACCGATTCCTTATTTCCCGTTCGCGGCGGAGCTTCCGGCTCTCGTTTTCTCACGGGAAATCGAGTAGAAAACTACCTGCGGAGAGAGTAGATCTGCCAGCTTTTCTTTTGGACGGCGAACATCTCAGGTAGAACGAATTCGGTGGATGAGTCAAAGGAGGCGGATGCGACCATGACTGTGACGCGGGAAAAGGAGATCATGGAGAGAATTCCCCAATCAAATGAAGAAGTAGAAGAAGAAGAAAAAGGGTGAATATTTTTAAGAATTATCTATCATCGAAAAAGGATAAAAGCCATATTCGATGGAGATGATATCTACTTGCAGGCGATTAGGTCACTCCCCGAAGGAGACGTCACAAATCATAGAATGTAGTATCCACAGAATATCTGCAAAGTCGTCTCGATCACCATTCTCACAACTCCTGACACTAGTTTCACCTGTCTAAACAGCCCAACAAGTCTTTTATTCTTCATTTCTCTCTCTCTCTCTCTCTCTCTCTCTCTCTCTCTCTCTCTTTCTCTCTCTCTATATATATATATATATCTTCTATCCTTTTTCTGTAAATGGCGGTCATCTATTTTTGTATGCACTGCCACTCGAGCTGCCACAATTCCGATAATAGACGAGGCCCCGCTGAATTTTACAAAGGTCAGACCAGACTCGCCTCAGAGTCAGAGCTCAAGTAGAATCTATTTGAAAGGTAGAAGAATCGAGGAGGAGTTTTGAGAAAGTAGGAGGATACCAAAAGGAGCAAAGTCAAGCAGGTTTCCTCAATGGGTTGGAAATCTTTCGTTTTGAATGGTGCGCGATATGGAATTACCTAAGTAACCTAGGCGGTCTGGGCAAAGGAGGCCGTTGCAATTGCAAGACTTTCTAGGCAAACGTGCTTAATATTTCAAATCTCTCGGTACTCGAAAAATTGAATTTAATAATTCAGTCCAAATGGGAACCCGCCAGTTAGAAGCGGTAGCCTGATCTCGCACGAAGTCGACAGGTAGCTCAGGTAGGCCATTCGATTAAAAATGCAATATATCCAGCGCAATTTCTCAATTCGATTTCACTAAGCTAAGATATGTGTACCTAAGTATGTAACTTTTGTATAATCAATTTTATTTTTCCATGAATTTACATCATCCGACAAATATATTCTTTAGGAAGCTCTTATGTCCAGCTTTATGACCATTAAATAATATGTGTTCGTGACTGAAACATGCACGCGGAATATATTAGTTGCAACAATACGTCACCACAGAGCGATGTCGGGAGGGGACGAAGTTTCGCGGGCCTGAGAAAATAAAAATGGCTGCCCAACGTGTGCCACGCAATAAAGTAGCTTACAACGTCTAATAGAATAGTGTGAAAATCCAGGATTTATTTAAAGAATCCAACAATTTTGTATAGTCGGATTCTGCTTAAGCGCGATGATCATTACTGGAGAGTAACGTATCGCAGTAACGTAGCAGAGATTCCATGCGAGCGCGTATAGACCAATTCGTGTCCTCTTGAAACGTGTGTCCAGCTAAATAACTTAATGCAACAGGCGACATATTTTGGTTCTATCGGAGTTAGCTCGCGTGTGCCTTTGCGTCTCGCTTGATCGGCAAGTCCGTAGATGTGTCCCACTTAGCCCCCGTTAACCCCGACTGCGCGCCTTTCAATTAAATATTCACGATGACGTCAAAAGCGACCTCACCAAATCAGATTCACCTGATTCAGCGAGGCTGCCAATCGGTCGAAGTTCACCTGTGCCGTCGCCTGCAATCTCATCATCCTCAGTCGTCACGCATCAGTGTCGGACGATGATAACGTTCGTCGAATCCTTCGGTGAAAAGGCTTAACCCTCATACGTCCCTTAAAAATATATTTACACGTTTACAGATCCTTACGAGTGGCCGTATTTTCCAACGAATCAATGACTATAACGTTATACAAAAATTTCAATTCACTCAATCAGCACACGTTAAAAGATTTATTAACGTCTCAACCAAGTTCATACATCACAGTCCCCAACATATTACGTTTATTTACGTCCACGAACTGCTGCCTTCGCACACAAAGACGACGATAAAACGTCACGACCGCTCGGACCGCCTAATCTCGCTTCTTGCGTAGCGCATGGACTGCACTTCGGCCGTGAAAATTTAAACAAAAGATTCAGGTTGCTCTGTTTATTTGAATTAGCTTATGCTCGACTCTGCTTGTTGAAAGTGGGCAGAGCTTATGGATCGCACCGATATACATGTTATTCGTGCTTCCCACAAATTTCAACGTACATGGGTAAAATTTCATCGGAAGATCGATCGTGTAACATGTTCATTTGTATAAAAAATATTTTATCAGAGGCACCTTCTCAATTTTGTCATTTTTCGACGTTAGACTGTGCGTCGAATAAATACTTTAACGGCCGATTCTACGATGTGTAAATTCAGCTAAGCAGGATAATTTAAATACGAATCAGCCAAGGAGCGCACGAGGGTTAAGGGGTGCGTGCCAGTTGCTGCGCCAACTATAAATTCTCAAAGATGCTGCCAATGCGAGAAATTATCGGCATAAACGAAACATAGACGATGTATAATTAGAAAGTTGGAGTTTGGCGTCAGAGGCAAGCCGAAGATCCGCATCGAACAGGAGGAGCCATCCGTGCCAAAAGCACCCTTGTCCAATTAGATTTGATATTCGCCAAAGAACAAGTACGTGCAATTGATCGAGCTGCTACATTTTTGTAAGCACGCGAAAGATCCGCATGATATTTTATCGCTTATCGCGAGCTCGAGTGGTAAGTGCGGCGAGATACGACTTCAGACTTCAGGATTGTGGATCGGAGAGGGGAGCTAACTTTTCGGGGACATGCATGCAGGATTTTCAGAGAGGGAAGATGTCACTCCGTTGAACTACTGCTGTCAGCCTATTTTATACCTGGGCTGTGTCCTGAGTTCATAATCCAAATTCGCAATCGTCTGGCAGCAAGAGCTCTTTTATATATAGAAACGAGAGCCGTTGATTAAGAATCATGATTAGCATTTATTTCGGTTGTGTTTGGGCCGGATTCCGCGTGCTAAATTTGGCTGAGGTTTCTCGGGGGCTACTGGCTACTGGTGTCGCCACCGATATATTGGTGCGCCTCCTCGCACCCTTTCGAAACTGTTGCGGCGCAACTTGCTCCATTAGCCCCGATCGCTCACGGTCCAAGAGAGCGAAGCCAATACAAGATCGAAAGTTTAGGTTAGAGTATTCTCTTATAATTCCACTTTTCCACCTGATGTCCACTCTGTTCTGTTCCATTTGTTTGGCAAGGAGGCTCGAGTTTAGCGGTAACGTGCGACCGTAACCTCACAGGCGGAAGACTCAGGAAAAATATCTTGCGATTAATTCTCAGCAACGAATGTCTTGAATTATTGCGGTTCCCAATTTCGCGCGATGTACGAGCCGCATTTACGCCACTTTAGGAGTTTCTAATGCTCGCCATTGAAATTTCACTCTATCCGTGTTAATGAACTGCAGGGTCCTCATGAAGGAAATAAAAAGTTTCTAGGAATCAAGTGGAAACCTATACGGGAGCTTGGGGCTCGAACCGCAAGTTCGAAAGCTGCACCTCCGCGAATAATGCAGCAATCGTGTTCGTAAACCTCGATCCGCGCTGCGCGTGTCGCCGCGGGGCGACCGTCGCTTCGCATCGCATTCAAGAGTATCGGCGACACCTACGGAAATCCAGGATTATACCAAACCGATCGAACCGACCGAACCGATCAATTGGTGGAATTCATGTGCATTACCGGAAGATCGAGGCCTGGTCCTCCGGGCGCAGCTTCATCCGTCCTTGAAAGGATCGGCCGTTCGATGATAAAGAGGCAGAAAGGCATCTCGATCGGAGGATAAAAAAAGAGAGCAAAAAAAAGAAATAACGCGCGGCTGTGAGCCGAAAGATCACGAAAACGCGATGCGCTATGAAAAGACTATACATATAATTTCGAATTTTCGAAATCCTCTAATCAAGAGAGAGACTCAACGGAATTGGATTACTCCGAATAGACTGGAGTATCTTCCGATCGGTCGGTTTTTAATCAGTCGAGAGCTTCCGAGATATCCTTGGGGAATCTCCCTTCGATTCACTTCGATCCCTGACGATGAGCGAATCTTTCTTGCCATTTTGCTCGCCACGTAAAAATCCACGTCACGTTGGGGCGCTCGTTGCCGCGCGCGCGCGCACTGGCACACGTGTAGCCTCTAGCAGCGCTTATTTCCAGTTTTTCTAAGAGCAGCTTTTTTTTTCACCTATTTACATTGTACGTCGCCGTCCAATATGGGAACAATAGGGCCGCAATGCCTGTCACGAAGGGGGAGTAGGTATTTAAATGACAAGGAGCTGCTGCTTCCGCGCGCTTCAAGGGGGACCAGCAGCCTGCGATGAGTGGAACGCCGAATATTTAACGCCCGTCCTTCAGGACGCCAAGATAAAAACCCCCGAAAAAATATGAGAGCAAAGGGAAGAATCGCGTGTACCAGTGAAAGAAGAACTTCCTGTACCATCGCAATAATCAGATTATTGGCTTTGGGCAATTTCACTGGAAAATTCATTTGTATCTGGTTGATCGGCGCGGAAGGATGGTTCGATCCAAGCGTCGATAAGCTAAAAGACGGAGTCGAGAAATTCTTAAGATTCCTTCGAAGCGCGTACGATCCTCGCTCTGACTAATTTGATCATAGAATACGAAGGATTTGTGAATACAAAGTACAATATAGTTGCAATGACAAACTCTTGTCGATGATCACATAAAGTTCGGTGCAGTTGAAAACTAACCTGACCCAATGCGCCAGTCGGACTTCATACAGTCGGATAGATAATCGGTGCGTTAAATGTGTCGAGTGTCGTAGCCATTCGAATTTCCAATTATTGCCGTTAACAACAAACGTAGCGCGACTTGTTTCTTTAACTTAACTTTATTCGATCCAATTTTTATTTTCTTGATCTTCTTAAACTCCTGCCGTTGCACAGAGTTTCCGTGATACGGAAACTGCATGAGCTTCGTTTGACAATCAAAGATACCGGGGCGGAAGAAAGGAAGAAAGGTTGCACGCGCGACTTTGAACCTCAAAGGGGTAAGAGTGGTGAGTGTGTACCTGGAGAAACGATATACAGAGAGGGGATAGAAGCCCCGCATCGGTAGCTCAGCGAGGCGCTGTTAAACGCGACGTAGGAATTTCATAAATCAGCCGGAGTCTGTGCGCGCCTGGCGTATCGCACTCTCGCACGCTCCCACTGACACCGCGCGCGTTTCCAGGCCGCCATCGCTGCTATCGCCGACAACATCGCGCCATTTCCACAATTCCCACCATTTCCACCATTCCCATCATACCCATCATACCCATCATTCCCCCCAACCACGTTGATCTCGCATTATTACGTCCGACATGATTCCTATCAGTTGTTAATGTTTTACGGTACAATCGTCCCTCTCACCGTCCGAGTTTCAGTCGAGGCGATTCAACGGAATTCATAAGTCAGACCGTGAGCGCCGATGACTCTTACACAAGGAGGAATAGGAAAATAGAGAAGCGGATAAGTAATTTCGAAGAATGGCCGAGAAAAGGAAGCTGGGCGAGACAGCTCCTTATCGCGAGTCAGCGAGGGGTTTCCCTCGAATTAACGGCTCGCGTTTTAAATAAACTTGCAGTTCCAGCGAGATTCGTGAAAATGTAAAAGGGAAGACGGGCTGCGTCCTCCGATCGTCGTCATCGTCATTGCCGTGATTATCGTGATTATCGTGATTATCGTGATTATCGTGCGCAGGATTGACGCTCGAGCGAAAGATACGTCGCTCCACCACCGAAGCTTCCGATAGATGTAAGTGTTTTAGTCTTTCCCAGTTTATCCTTCCTAAATCACGACGGAGAAAGGACAGCTGAGACAGATTGGATCGAACCAATTGTCGAGCTGCAAAGGAGCGAACGGAGGATGGAGCTTAATGCCGGGTTCTCGACTTTAATGTATCATTCTTACGAATCTAATCAGAGGCCAGCGCCTCCCTTGTTGTCGTCGCCAAGTTTCCTCACGAACCTCTTGGCTCCCGAGAAGATCCAAGAGGACGTTTCGAATTCATCCATCCGCTAACCTCTGATCTTGATCTCATCGATAACAATGATGCGAGACAACGATGGCCCCCTGTCCTGCGCAGGACACCCTACTCCTTGCCCGCGTGCCCCCCGCGTCGCTCCTTTCGAGTGTCGATCGTCGATTCTCGTCTGCGACCCTTCATCGCGCCACGCGCAATGCGCCAATAGGGACGCACGACATACACTTGCGACGCCCGGGACGCCCGTGATATCTAGGACCTCTAGGACCTCTAGGACCTCTAGGACCTCTAGGACACGTACGAAGCATATCCGCAAGAGTTGCTTCAATGGTAAGTGTGTGCCTCCCTTCTCGCCTGACATTCTTCATCCGGTTTCATTATGGCCTCCACGGAGCTCGAGTTTCGATGCGTGCCGCAGCTCTTACATTGACAATCTGCCGGGAGCACGTTCCACATTTATTTCAAGAATTTATGGCTGCCCAACGTCTTTATAGGATATTTTGTCTTAGAGGAAAATAAAGCGTCACTTGCAGTTGGCTTTTATTGTTTTTTAATGTATTTTCTTAACTCGACGTAACGAAACGATAATGCAAATACGAGAGATAACCCAAATCACCTTCGGCCGTTCACCCTTCTTCCGTGTATCCGCATGCCAGTCGGGCGCTAACCAATTCTTTCTTCAGGTGAAACTGAGGAGCCGATATGGCCTGAGAGTTGAGCTGGAACACAGTCTTCTCAACTACGGCAAAACGAGAACACTGCGCGCGCGCGCTCTACAGCCCTTTGCCTCTCTCTCTCTCTCTCTCTCTCTCTCTCTCTCGCACTCTCTAACGGGGCACCGGTATCTCGGTCGAACCTCTGCCGGTCCGTGGAATCCGGTTTAGCTCCATAAGTAATACTGTGTAAAGGGCATTTATGACATAAAATCTTAAATTTAGCATCTCGCAAGGCTCCACAATTCGGGGCCTGCGTATCGATAGACGATCGGATAACTCAGGCGGCACGCGCACGCGGCTCAATTCTTAAGCGAGCGAGCAAGTCCTGAGCGTCTCTTTTCGAAGTAGCTCCAACGTCAACCATAAATCTCGGCTCTTTCTCATGTAAATATGCACGATCTCGGCTACCCCAAATCCAAATCTACACGCACACTCGCTTAACTGACACTCGACCCGCTCTCACCACTCTCAATTACGCAATTTAACCAAGCATTAAAATGATCCTCCATTCCCCAGTCTACTTAAGTCTGATTCTCATTCTCCCGGCACGGCCGCCATCATTGCTACTACTCTCTAACTCTCTTTTCCCTTTTCTCTTTTCTCGTTCTGGTCCTTCTGGTCCTTCAGCAGCACCGCTAATGTCATTCGAAGCCACAGCTCGTACTTGTGCATTTTTTTTGTCTTCGGAAAGAAAAGCCAGCAAAAAGATAAGAGGGTTAAGCAACCTTTCCCCACGTTGATTATGACGAGGACACAATCTCTGATTCTCCTGGAGATTTTCTCCGTACACACTCTCTCCGGCCGCGCTCTCTTCCTCCAAATCTCCACGTCTACTCGAGTGAACGATAAAAGTCCTCGCTGCCTACTTCAGATACTTCGGCCGCGCCAACAACCGAAACTCACGAATCTAACCGATCGAATGAAAATTCAAATGAGCAATCTTGTATTACGTAAGCGCGTTGCGAATTCCACTGGTTTTTCTCACGTCAAGCCAGAGCGATTAATCCGTAAAGATTGAATGGCGCTCAATGGATAATGTCAAAATAATCACCTCTTCGTAAGATGAAACGGCACGCTGCGATAAGAGGAATTAAAATTACAGAAGAAACAAGAAACGAAACACGGTGACGCATCTTAGTCCCGTCACGCACTCGCGACAACTTCACGAAAGCCGAAAGAGCATCGGAAACATCGCTGTCACGTGTTGCCCATCTTGAATAATTTGAAGGAAAAACATCAGAATTCACGAGCTTAAAATATTTCAACCGGCGACGAATTTCCAAGGAACTGCGGATGCACTTTGTTCTTCGAATTGCAACGCGGAGAAGAAGGAGCGCGAGGGGATGGCCCGACAAGTGCTTCCAACGGATCGAGTAACGCACCGAACTTCATGGGTTCCCGTATCGTAATCAGGGTCAGGACTCTCATCGATCGGGGGCACAATAATAAAACCAATTAAGCGGCTCTCCTGAAAAAAATGCCTGACTATTGGCGCGATTCCAAATCAATTTAAAAGTTCGCAGCGTTCGCTGCCAATCGGTCGCGCTAGCAACGCGCGATTCTGTAAGTCATTACCAGGAAGGCTCTCGGTAATAATGACAAGTGGAGGAAGGGTAGTGGAGCTAGCGGGAGCCGTGATAGGCGGGACAATTAAACTCGCTTCATAATTTCTCAGGCGCTGTAAGCGTGCTTAACGAGAAATGCGCGTTCGCACTGATGAATCTGCCTCGAGAATTCCCTCGAATTGCAGTTGGTGAAAATCGGCTCTGCTTCTTTTCTAATTCACCTTGTGTCTTGTGCCCACCGCCCACTGGCCTGACATCGTCGCTCCTAACTCTGGCTTATTTCGATTACCTGATACCTCAATCGTTGTCGTTCGATCTATTGCGATAGAACAGCTTTATAGTAAAGACTGAAACCTTTGCTTTCTGCAGAAATTTCTCATTGCCATGCCGAATCTGCTACTTCGGAACACTCTAATATACCGAAGCAGTTCCGTTAACGTCGCATCTTTTCCGTTTCTCTTGCTTCCCAAGAAGCATTTTTCCTGAGACTAATTTACACGAGTGCCTATTCCTCAACCGATATAGCACGATGATGATGTGGCCCTACGGTAAAGAAGAAAGTTACTACGAGGTACCGAGCCAACTGCTCGGCCATCCAGTAATTCATCTGGTCAATCACCTAGGCATCCGACTCCCTTGACTTTAGCCGGTAAGGCCGTATCACGTATGAGTCCATACCGACGACTGTGTCAAATTAAATTGTCGCTAACGGAGTGGATTCTCGTATCCATAACATCCGAATTATAATATTAAATAATCTAAATACGTCATGTAGATGGACGGCGAGAATGGTCTTTCCAGAGGTGAGAACGAAGGTCAGAAAAAGAAATGTAATGGATGAGTAAGGGAGGGAAGGGGTGAAACAGATGGAAGAAATAGCGACCCGCGATAAGAGTGAAAACACTTCGGAAGGAGACAACTAGAGCGCTTTGCGTGCATACATGTGACTGCATAGATATTGTAACCTTATTTGCACGATATGGTTCTCCAGATCGTGCCAGAAAGGCGGGTACGAGCAAGAATCGACTGTTAGGAATTTAGGGAAGATATCGGGCGGAACAAATAAAAGTGAGACTTTGTTTTACAAATTACAAATGAAAATTATATTCTCCTATAACGGAATGCAAAGAACCCTCTTTGTGCAGGTCCAGCCTATAGAATGCTGTGTGTTAGTACTATAGGCAAATAATGAATATAAACGTAAGTGGAAAGTAGTAATTATTATTATCGATGGTGATCGGAAAGTGAAAGAAAGTATCCATAGGATCGTTAAACGCGGTTTCCCTACACGATATGTCTTACGGGAACGGAAATCATCGGTACTTTTAGTCTCGTGTGATTCTATCTTGGCTCTTATTCCGATCGTATCCATGAAATATGGAATCGCGTCCGAAAGCAGCCTCCGACCGGCGGAATTTGATTACACAGTTACAGACTCGTTAAAATATAAGCGTCGTGCTTTTGAGCAGTCTTCCGCTAGGGAACTCACGATCGCAGGTAGACGCCGCGGTCCTATCTGAAACAACGTTGCTACCGCGGCGACGTGAGAAGTCTCATTCGCAGAGCAGCTGGCTGTGCGAGTCTTTAAACAAATTTAGGATGGCACGTGTAGCGGAAACGGCACAATGATCAAACGTGTCAAAGTGACGGCCCAACTGAAATCCGGAGACTGATTCTATCTGGCGGAAGAGACGGTTTGCTCGTTTACTTTACTAAAGGTAAGCTAGCCAGCTCCTTGGCTCAGGTGATAGGATCCTCGCGTCGCGAAACGTCGCCGTTTATATACCCGTCAGCGGTTGGCCAGTGGGACCAGAGATGTGCGAAAAAATCGAGCGTCGCGATGCCTACGAATTTTTATTACTCGATGTTTAAAGTTATTCGGGTCGGCGGGATCTTATTATTACCGCGATACTAATATCCTCGGATGTATTGGTTACAATATATGTTATCGCGTGCACCTGTGCTACTGGGGCTACTGTAGCGGCCGAATCCTGCATACGCGTAGATCTATCCTTACGGGACGCGCAAGCAGCACGGGGGTAAAGTTTATTGCAGAAACGCATTAGATCGAATAGACTGCAAGAGTTGAACCTCGACACAAGCGGCCTCCCCCCACCCTCGCTGCAGGATGATAACCACCCTAGGAGTACTAAGGGCCCAATAAACTCAACGGAACGTTACTGCGAACCTCGGAAGTTAAGGTGAACTCGCTTCAGGACTGAATCGACTCGGCGGAACACGCTGGCACGCCAGAGCGCGTGTCTCGCGGCAATACTACTTTCGTCCTGCCCATCGTGATCGTCGTTCGTCCTTTTTTCTTCTCTTCGTCTTCGTTCCGGGTTCCCCGCTCCCTGTTGCAGCAACTCTCCATGCAATAAAGGAACAGACTACCGGACGTGACAGAACCAGAGAGCCGAGAATTCTCGCAAACTGGTTTACGACTGGTGGGACTCATTATCGAAGATACTTAACGGAGTGAAGAATTTTACTCGGAATCGTAATTGAGCATTATCGTCCTCGATGAGGATAGCTAAAAAGAAAGGTGAAGATAGATGTCAAAATAGAGTTGAATAAAACAAGAGTGAAAAGCAAATAATTGTCGCAAGAGCGTAGACTAGCTGTCAGGGGTGGGGTTAGGGGGGGAGGGGGGGGGGAGTAGCTGTAAGTGACTGCCGATGGCTGAGGAACTAGGCGACTATGTGGTGACTTGCTAGATAGCAACTTCGAGCATAACAGAATATAGATATAGGGAATAGCCGGGAAGCCAGTGCTTTGGCTTTACCGAGTGTACTTTACCGAGCATATAAATGCTATTTATGGCTGCATAAACCAGCGATAGGACATATAACACAGCCACACACACTTGGATCGCGTGCTTCCTTCACCCCTCACCCCTCACCCCTCACCCCTTACCCACTCACTCTCTCTCTCTCAAACCTAAACTCTCCAGCTTGAACATAGGCCTAACATTGCACGGCGTCGGGACCTCTCGCGGACGGATACGCTCCGTCCACCAGCCACGCAATCTTCGAATCGTCCGAGCGGAAGAATGTTCGAGTGGCAGGCCAGGAGGCGCGATCAATCGAAGGGAGCCGATCGGACAATAAATCGAATTCAATTTCTCGAGTTCACAGTTTAATTTGCGATGATCGTTTCGCATTAGCAGCCACAGTCAGCAACGAGAAATTAACTGAACTCGGCACGCGAATCCTGTTCTCAATGCTCTCGTCAATCCATCTTCCGGGCTTCGCGTTTGACGGCCGTTCGAAATGCAACAAACTGCCTTCGACTCATCCAGCGAAGCCACCAGCACCACCACTTTCAAATCTCGAATCCGAATGGCCAAGTGTTGAGTTCTATGCGTCAATTACTGCCGCTTCCTTCTGCAAATGGACTTTTCTGCCAAGTTAAATCAGCGGCGGATCATCGGCACGATAAGTCACGAAGCTGCATGGGATTTCAAAGAGCCGATGAGTTGCTGGAAAATTCCAACAAGGTTCCCACGGTTTACTCGGTGTTTCCCGCTTGCGTTTCTCCGCACAGTCATAGGCTCGTCCTTAGGATGGGCATTCAACAGGACTCAGAGACGAAAGGACATCAAGATCCTCTCGTTGACGTACAATCATTTTGACTAATAATTACTCGGCAACTTCATCGCGCGTAAGCTCGGGCTAAGGGTTAAGGGCACAGGATTATTAGCGAAGGCTAATCGATCCATTCCGCACGGTTATCGTCGACTCTTCCTTCCTTCTCAAATGACTTCTCTAATTCTGTCCATTAACGCGAAATTACTTCGGAACCGACTCGCGTCCAAGCCTGACGTTCGGGCACACCCGGTACCGAGGAACTTTGTCCCCCTTGGTTTCCTCGTCCTCCACCGATTAAGAAAATTCTATCAATCCCACATGACGAAGTTGACTCTTGACTGCGTCGCCCATCTCAATCTCGACTAATCGCGGTTCTTTATTCTTATGTCGTCGTAGCGTGTAACAAGTATCGTTGCTCACCTGAAACAAAGAAGAAGACTCCAAAGGCACTGTCGGACCTCGACTCTCCGTCGCCACGGAGACGGAACGAAGACGCAGATAAAGATGAGATTGATGGGATTGCCTTGGACGCCGTAGAAATATGCGAGGAGTCGGAAGAGTAAAAGATTTTAATCTCGTGGCCAGTTAAAAACTCTCATAGATCGCGGACTAGGACGGATATAACGATAAGATCATTCGCTGAGTCACCGAGCAGCAGCCGGCGAGCTTCCGTTCGCGAGCTCAAATAAAACTTGAATGAAATTTAATAAGTTTCTTGGGAAAGGTCATAACTTTCAAGGGAAACACGGCTGGAGGGATGTAAATTTAAGAGGGTTCCGCTGCACGCTCTACACTCGCGAAATACTTTGCAAGAGAAATCGTGGGGGTTTTATGCAAAAGTAAATTCACCACGTTCACCACCACATATGTATAGGTATCGAGCGGGTATTACTAGCTACTAGAGTACATAGGAGTATAGTGTAATTGCAGATGCATATAATGTACAGCTGACAAAAGAGAAAAAGAGAAAAAGAGAAGAAGAGAAAGAGGAAAAGAGGTTACAAAGTAGTGGGAGCTGCTAGGAAAGGGATGCTATTCGATTAGAGTCGGTTATCATCGACCTTCTGGCTAGCAGTCTAATTAAAGATAGTTCCAGGATCCTCCAGTTGCCTTTAATAATAAATCTCTTGAGCAACCTTAAGCTTCGATAAAGTGCCTCGAACGAGTAAACTTCTTTCTTTTCGCTGTACGTTTCTCTTGGTAGCCACAGAGGGGTGTGCAGCTTTCGACTCTCCCTCGAGGATTTTCCGGACTCTCCGCATTCCCCCTGAAGTGCGGCCAATATAAGAAGGACCCGGCGCGCGACTTGCAGCCTCCTCGAGGTCTCCTTGTCGCTACATATTTCTCAAGTTATCGGATGCACGGGGCGCCGCGATTGCTTCTTAACGGTAACAAAGTTTATCTCCGTGTTTTTTTCATCCCGCCGACGGAACCAGAATAAGCAACGATATCTCCAGGAAGGAGAGTCACGTAGCGCCCTGCAAATCGGATTAATCGCGGAGCTCGAGCGAAGCGTGGCCACGGCTGATTTCAAACGAGCTCTCGCCCCTCCCCTCGTTCCTTCTCCCTGAGGCATCTTCATCCAAAATCATCCGCATCTCCCACAGACAACGCAGCCACAAGCGCCATTTCGGATCATCTCGGAGAATGAATTCTAAAAATTGTGCGAGTTTTTCGAGAAAACGAACCGAATTAAACGTAAAGTTGTAATATAATGTCTCCCATTGCCTTCGCCATGAAACTCATTATCTCATTTAATTCACTCTGCTGTGTCTTATTGAGAAAAAAGGTTCATTTTTTCAATCAATGACTTTCACATTTTTAAATGGTTCTACAAAAGCGAGAAACTTAGAAGGTTCAAAAAATGATAATCGATCATTCTTATATGGCTTGTGATGTGATTTTTCGAATCGCGGTCCCAAGGCGGCCTTGGTTACCGTACAGATAACGTTCCTGATTTCTGGTTCCCTTCGGGTCGCGACCCTGCTTAGAAGCTACGTTATCGGGTTGATTCGTATAGTTATGCAAATGCTCTCGGAAGATTTCCTTATGGGTTAAGGGCAGGAGAGGAACCTCCTGCCCGAGTTAAGGATGTGGTGCCCAGCTGTCGCCGGATGACCTGGAGAAGCGACCGTGGAGGATCTCCAAAAAGTTACGTACCGATTCGCTGTGGAACGCTCTCGATTTGTTTTAAAGGGACGACTCGAGGGAGGTGGAAGAGT
>JARQTH010000533.1:129293-260713 GCA_030142595.1 Trachelus iudaicus
CAGCTGCACCAGCTCCGGTGAGTCTTCCAATTTATTAATTGGTGAAGGGATCTCGATTTGATAGTTAAGATTCGTTCTCGCACGTTCGCGAACCGTCGTTCTCGGCCTCTCGCACTGCTTGTCAGTATATATGTCCCAGTTTATACCGGCTCGTCGGTTCCCGTAGGTTCCCGTAGGTCGGTTCCCGAAGATAGTTCGCTCTCGGAGATGTTTTGCTATCGGTTTCGAGTGTGAGGAAAAGAGAAGAATCACGTTACAGGCTATACTCGTATCCGTAAAATTTCCATCGATTGTTGCTGCATCGTGTGTTGCACCTTGCGGAATATCGGAGGCGCTTGCAAATCTGCCACCGGTACTATAAACGACTAGAGATCTCTTTTTCGTGTCTTTCAGAGGATAACGAAGGAAAGAAACTTGTGTGCATGACGACGTACCATCTCTATAAATAGAGTGTAACTGCAAAATTTGGTACTTCGAGAGAAACCGTGTAGGAGGGATAAAGTCTCCTTTCACGGAAACAGAACTTAATCCCGAGAAGTTACGTGACCAGAATTACATTTGATTCTTCCTTGAGAACCTTGCCTTTATCGCAGGCTGCAGACATCTTTCTCTCTCTCTCTCTCTCTCTCTCTCTCTCTCTATCTATCTATCTATCTATCTTTCAGTTCATTCAGTCATTTTCTCCTCCGCCAAGTAACTGATTTCATTTGTTAAGAAAAGTGGGAACGCCCGATCCTCGATCCGACAAATCCGAAGTTAGGATCAGCTCGATCCGTGCTCCCGGCGCGATAATGGCACTCTGCGTATGCATCCAAAGTTATCTCAAGCAAATGGGTTTCTTGGCTCATGACCAATCGTTATTGCAATAATACGCAAATTATAATATGGTCGCTCTGGATTACGCGACAGGCGCACACGCGGAAACGCGGAAACGCGTGGATATATATTAGGCAGAATATCATTTTAAATCTTCCGATCGTCTATCCTCCTTCTCTGGGCACCGTTTTCTTTATTTATTTTCCAAAAATTGTTTGGCAACCAATTGGCCCACTGATCCGATACTATGTCAGCTGACTCGGTCTCGAGAGGATAACAACAAATTGGCCAAAGATGATGGAAAAAGTTTTCCCGTTACACGCAAGAGCCCGGAGAGCGAGGCTGCCGAAAAATCCATTTCTCGAAATCCTTTCCTTCCATTTTCATTACGTCTTCTTGCATTCGGCCTCTTGCGTCGTTGCTCCTTGCATCTTACTCTTTCTGCCTTTCAGCTTCCCTGGCTACTTCCGTGTAATCTACTATACTGAAATTGCTCACTTACTCTTAATAAAGATAAACACTCGGAATAGGAGAAAAACAAGCGCAGGAGCTATCTGTTGAATTGTCGATAAATTCAGTCTGTATAGGAAAGTCTCTATGGTATAGGACGTTGACACGTTGGGCCTCTTGTTTCTTCCGAAACATATGGCCGACGTCTCCCTCTTACTTCAGCCTGGAAGAGGAAGAGTTGGAAAATTATTTTCTCTCAATGTCGAAGATACTCAGATTTATCTGTTTTCGTTATCTTTATCGGTACGATCGAAGAGATCAAAAACGGTGAAGCGGTCGTGGAAGTCGAAAGCGTAAATCGAAGGTGTGCTGGTGACTATTAAAGGATTTGTGCCGATCGATAACAGATAGAGTCCACAGGAAAAGAGTCTAAAGTTTGGCTATTCTCCGGGCTGGGGGAAATACCCACCAAGTGGATTTCAAGTAATCTCGGAACAATCGGGTCTTTCGTGCCGATTAAAAGGAGAGCGCAAACTATTATATCTTTCAATTAATTAAATCCTCGCTATTTCATATCTACCTTCGGCACCCACAGTTCCACTCGGGCACATTTCTATATCCCCTCGCGAAATCGAGGCTGATGCAGGTGAAATTGAGAATCGAAGCTTTCCTATATTCGAATTGGATTAGGAGAAGAGTGAAGGGTGAAAGGGAAGGCGGAAATGAGGAGGGCGAGTCGCGTCTATGGAAATTCACTTGATTCGAAAAGAGACGCGGATTTAGCGCCCAGGCAGCAGCCATCGGACAGCCATCGGTAGAGCTCAGAATCAGTGCGACGCGGCGCCATTTGGAGAGCATCGGCGATTGTAGCCGGCAGCCACGTGGAAGCCCAAACTGCTTGCGATACCAATATTTCTGCAGCACGCGCGCAGCCATTGTGCTGCTCTGTGCTCGTCTGCTCATCTACTTCTTCATTTCTTTACCCGATGCGCAGCTCCCTATAGGCAAAATACTTGTGCACAACGGGTTGCGTCATTACCCCCTCCCACCCCCCCCCCCCCCCCCAATCTGTATTTTATTAGCGCAAGCCGCATCACGTGGCTGCAAGTACGCAGTCACCCTCTTGGCCGGAGCCTCCTCCGGAGCTCGCGATGACGCAAATAGGTGAGGGCGAGGGGGTGAGAGGATTCAGGAAGGTTTCAAGGGTCGCAGGAGCCCACGACATGAA
Organism: Trachelus iudaicus; assembly: GCA_030142595.1. Taxonomy (NCBI): domain Eukaryota; kingdom Metazoa; phylum Arthropoda; class Insecta; order Hymenoptera; family Cephidae; genus Trachelus; species Trachelus iudaicus. The sequence continues at coordinate 131,788 of JARQTH010000533.1, forward strand.
ATTAGCATCAACCGGAAGCAGCACATTTCTCTTGCAGCACCGTTCGAATATTTTGGGTAACCAATCTTTTCTCTTTGCGCGATTTAAACCGAAGCAAATCCAAAGCCGCGCAGCGTCGCGACGCGTTACTCCGTGTTACATTCTATATTCGAGCAAGTTCTAGGATAGAAGCGCCATTCTTGAGTTAGAAATAGGTGCGAGAGGAACGAGTGGAGCGGCGCAAAGCGAAAGGGACAAGAGCTCCTACAGCTGGTCCCGTCGCTCGTCTCATTGAGATCGTTAACAGCTGCATCGGTCAATGGAGATTAGCCCGAGAAGTAACCAATTGTACGGCAGAGCAGAATTAGCGCAACCAATGGAAATAGGCACGCAGGCGCATCGTGGCCGCCAGGAACGAATGAGAACGAATGATCGAGTCCAAATGGAACCATTGTCAAAGTGGTATATGTAGTTCGCCGATATCCAAGAGTCGACGGCGCAGGCTCGATTGCTCTAGGGGCACTCTCCAAATTTCACTGTGGCTTATTCTTTCTTTTATCGGAGCTCCGGAGTATCTGTTACGGTGACGTAGGCAGTGGGAGCCAAGCGACACCGACGCATTTTGTTGTCGGTGCACCGTGTGGGGGTAGGAGATAGACGTACATTGGGAGCGCATCGGTTGGATGTCGGGTTACGCGCAGGGAACACGACACGAAACGGAACGAACGGAACGAACGGAACGAACGAACGGGAACGCCGGAAGTCTTTCGATACGTAAACGCAGCGTTGCTAATACTAAATCGCTGAGATACTAATTACCATACATGGAAATAGTCGGGGACCCTGCCCGATAAGTGCATCGTAAGAGCACCTCCTCCTTTCTCCCTCGATCCCTCGCTTCCCTCGTCCAATGAAATATGAAAAAACGACGCGAGTAAGGAAGGAAGGAAGAGACGAAGGGAACATTTTGAAGCAGGACACAAATTGACGGCTCTACCCAACTTAGACATTTCACTGCCGGTGAATAACCGTTTCTTCCTAATTGGTTCCCTCGTATGCGGTCCAAGTTTCGAACAAGGCAGCGACCGTCGCGAGAGCCACCGCTTGCCAATTGTCACTTTTATTCGTTCCACGAGGCAAGAAGATTTAGCAAAGTATAACTTATAAGATTTGGATCTCCGCAGATTCACGCGCCGCGTCCCTTTTTCGAGTATTCGCTGCGCGCCGCTTTAATTGCTGTTTCGGTTGACGTTCGGACACACGTGGTAGCTACCGTTTTTCTCGGTCACGAGTTTTTCAAGCAGCAGCGGATTTTTCTCGATGCCCAACCTCCGTATACGACGCGTAACGAAATGTTTCTTGCTCAAATTGCTATATCGTACAGTTTTATACACGTGTGACTTGGTACATCGAATCCAGCCGAGTGAGCTTCGATGCCTTCGTCACTAAATCGCATAAGAAAATGAAACCAAGCGTGAAACGTGCAGGTGAAAATTAAGCAGTTAACTCGATTAAAATGGAGCCTGACCTACAAATTTTCCAGAGTACGACAGAAACTTAAGCCATTATATCTCGAGTTTCCGCTGATTGTGAGTTTCCTACGCTCCTCCTTACTACTTCACGGTACAATCTTTCCCTAAAATTGCCCGAGTTCCTGAAATTGCTTGAATCGCGTCTCGGTGTAGCGTTCGCACGGTTCTCGGGTGGCAGGAGCATCGCGACGCTTCTCAACCGCAGCCTGCAAACAGGTTCTCCTTGCGTTCTGGCCAAGATGCACTTGGCAGCGAGGCAGCCAGGTGGGCGGCCACAACGCGATTATACATATTATATAATAGCTAATATTTGTCACGTTTCATCTCCAGCAGGCATTTCAACCATCGGGAATTAAAAAAAGTCAATCATGCGCTCATTGGCTCGTTACGCGAGGGACTAAGAGTCTCGAAATGTAGCTACGGTATTGCTATACCAATCCTGATTCGAAGTGCACGGACTGAACTGTGCCAAGCTTCAAATGTTTTTTCAAAAGTTCCTGTCAGTTGGGTATTAAAAGTTATTGACTCCGGTCCATACTATTCGATCGAAGGGACGTCGATCAAGGATCATCTCTTTTATCGTCTAGAGTTTATCTCTTTATCTGGCTTCGCGAAGTCCTCCGGCGGCCGGTTTTTGAGCTTTGCCTTTTCAATATCCTGTCCCTTTTCGAGCTTATTCTTTCATTTACGACAGTTCCTCCTTCCTCGGCTCTCCCAACTGGCAGCGAGCCTCTCGTCCCCCTCGATCCAGGCGATCCGGAGGGAAGGCCGCAAGGAAGGAGCGACGGTTCGGCGATGCCGGGGAGACAGGAAGCAACGCAGAGACATCCTCTGGCCGACGTCCCACGGGCACCCGGGCACCCGGGCACCCGGGCACCCGGGCAATCCAGCCAGCATTCTCTGCGTTCTGCGCGTTGTCATTTTTTCTAGCATGGTCTTACCGAAGCGGGCCATGCGTAACGATGCCACAGTAATTAAAACTACCCGGATGCCGAGCGACAGCACTTTTTAATTGAAAAAATTTCCAAGCCAACTTTTTTCCAGAGAAGCGGGGCGCGTGCGCGGCTTCAATTAAAAAACAATAACCGTCGGAAGCTCAAAAGCACGATTCATCGAATATCGTCGAACCGAACGTCGAACGTTTGGTGTTGCGGGACTGGGAGTTGGGTGGGGGAGAGGGGGGCCATTCGGTGGCAGAAAGAAGCGACGAAGCGCGCCGCAGCGTCGAGGGGAGAAGTATCGATTTCAAGAACGACGTATCACGCGATTGGGGGCCACGTGCAAATGAAAAAAATTGCGAGGACGGCGCGTTATCTCCTGGGCCGACGCTTCGCTGAGCGTAACTCAACTCATCGATAACACGCGTCGTTTGAGTACCTATCTTCTTCGTTAGAACGAAACGATCGGGTAGATTCGCGCTGTCGCGACTTGGGAATGACAGAGACGCGCGACTCGAGAAAAAGGAGAAGAGGAGAGCGAGGTAAAGCAAGGGGGGGGGGAGGAAGTCGTCGTCGAGCGAGATAAGACCGGAGGGACTAATCCCTGCATCAGGAAACCGGGAAACCCTTCCGATAATCTTGCGCATTATTTTCTGAACAATTATACCAGCGCCGGGATTACGGTAGCTATCATCTCGTAGAGTCGGCGATTTGCCACCACGTAGAATCGAGATTCGTTGAAGAAATAAATGTTAAGGACGCGGGTCTCGCTTTGATTCCGAGTTACTTGGAGAGAAGAACGTGATCTTGGATCCATCCGCGCGCGGTGAACGTCGACTCGTAGCTGCTACACCGGATACCTAGTAGATAGTCAGATGGCGGGCGGGGTACGTCGGCCACGCATTGCCCGATCGCTCGGAAAGGGAAAATTGATGTACCGTTAACTGCACTGCGAACCGAACGGATGAGGGAGGATTCGACGTGTCGTGTTTTTAACCCACCCGCTTGAGATCGATGTGGCAGCATCGGTATACGTATAGCAGAACGGTATACGAATATACAGAACGTGCGCTGACCTCGACGCGAGCATCGACTCGTCACTGCAGAGTGCGTGGATTCTCTCGCATCAATTCCTCGTTCATCCCCTTTACCGAAATTTGCCGCATTACGCGGTGCCCGCTCGCTGCGGCCGCAGTGAGAGCCGCCATAGGAGAGGAATGCGACGCAAGGGACTCGTGTGCCTGGTGGAGGCCAGACTGAAATCTGCTTTAAGCTTCGTAAGCCCTTTACAGCTGAAAATCTAATTTTCAACTTTGTTCACGGTTTCTGACAAGCAGCGTTCAGGAATTCACGCTGCGCTTCGTCTTATACAGTGCGACATGACTTATTTTTCGAAAATCGTCGAGATTCGAATGCCCGATTTCCGGCATTGAACACGGCCTCGAATCGGCCGCGCGCGATTCCAATGCAAATTGTGAGATTTTCCGATGATTTTCCGGAAAGGTGGAGAGGGAGAGAGAGAGAGAGAGAGAGAGAGGGACTAGCCGAGCGTAGCGAATCTTCCGGGCAACTGGAGCTGCACACAGCGGGTCATTTGATCATTCGACTATCCAACTGTCCAACTGTCCAACTGTCCAGCTATCGGACCATCCGACTATCCGACTATCCGACTATCCAAAGATTCAGCCGTTCACCGATTCAGCAGCCAGTTGCGATGCGGTAGAGTCGTAAGTGTAGGAACTAATCTGGGGTTAAGCCTGGGGCAAATTAAGCCCGGCGGAGCACCGGTCCAGGACTCGCGGCCATAACCCAACCTGCTCTGCCGCCGCGCACTGCCCTAACTCCACTTAAATTAAAGCAATCTATCCTGCGGAACTCTCGCGCTAAGCCAGGAAGTTAAAGGAGCGACTGCTCGCGCGCATGGCTTCCACTTCCAGTGCAGCTTCCTTCCTCTTGCCCCTTGGAGCTCCCGCCATTTTACTATGTCGTTTCTTACCTTTCCTCCCCTCCTGTGTTCACACGTCACAAATGAATTCCATATTCCTAAACTTCCGACTTTCAAAAGTCCCTGCATAACGGCGTGTGCACACGTAGACCCGCTTTTGTAAGTAGCATCTACTACGAGGGGCAATTGAACGCCGCTTCGAGGGAGCCACCAATCCTAAAATACTAATTTCATATTAAACTGCTCTGTAAATTACAGCTGCAACCATATGAAATTAAAAACGCTGAATCCGCGTGACATTGATCAGTCAAATTCATCACGAGCTGCCCGGCTGCTCTTTGCGTCTCCTGCGTAATTGTCTTACGGTTGTGGAGAGAGGACTCTGAAGGGTCTAAGGACTTTTTCACAATTCGGTATACATCATTAAAGCCCGGGGAATAGATAGACAAGAGGAAGTAAGGAGACGACTAATAAAATCGAAGATTCGACGGCGATTCTTGCTGGGTTAGACGCAATCAATTAAGTAAACAACTGGAATGGAATATCGCTTCTGCAGATGGTTACGATTCTGCATGCTATCGCGCGGCAACGTTCGGCTTCCATTTCTTCAGCCACGTCGTTCCGTGTCGTGTCCAATGCATAACTACATTAATATTTCAGAGAATCAATTTTTTAATGCATTATAGAAATCAATGCTCTAGAGGAAGTAACGATTCTGTTGAATCAATTCCGTAGGACGCGAAATAACTCCATAAGAGAGAAAAGAAAACCTGGAAGCACCTTTCATCTTGCTTTAGCGGGAAACACTGCCGATTGAGCAAAATAATGTAATTAAGGATGGGTAGTGACAACGTCGACGCGAAAAGCAGGTCGGATGAACGAGAAACGAAGGTCGCTGGCACGAGAAAGCGAAAAGCGAAAAGCGGAACAGTGAAGGAACGAGCAAGAGACTCGGTTCGCGTTGACGCTGATTCACGAAGCGTCAACCAGAGTTTATCAGTTTTCCGTAACGTCTTCGTGGGCTCCTGACTGTCGCGACGTCCACGACGTCCACGACGTCCACGACGTTAACGGCGACCGAGGCTTCTTAATCAGAATTGACGCGAGTGTATCATGCCGCGAGATCGTCTTCGTTTCCGACGTCGCGCGACCATTCCCGTCCCGGGATCACCAACTCACTCTCCACTTCCATCTGATTCTAAGATCGAACGCAGAATCGGAAAGTCCAAGGTACTTAGTGATGCTGACGAGGTATCGACCAAATGACTTTAGCTGCGACTCAAAGTAATTCACTCCGATTGGAATACGTGTGCCCGTGTGCGTCCCTCTCTTCCCCTTGAACCTTCCTTAACAATTTATCTCAATTGATCGTTCGCTCCAGGAACAATTGATTCTCCGGACTAAATATTTTTAGGCGAAAGGACTTGGTCGGTTTAAAATGTTTTTCTGCAAGGACGCGGACTGACCATTGCGTTAGCAAAATGCAACAATTTTCCAGAGCGCTTCGATAAATGAAACGAAATTCGATCGAATTGATTATCGCTCGTTGTCAATTACTCCAACATTCGGCCAATAAAACGCGAACGACTGCGCGAGGAGATGGGTGGCTCAGTTCGGAGAGTTCAGAGTGAATGGGTCGAATAGGGTCGAGGGGGGGAAGGAGCGCGGTGGATGACCGCTGCAAAATTTGCAAAACACCGAAATTCAATTACTCGTGGAACGGGTGAGCATGGTACGGTCTGACGAAACAAAACTCCCCTCAAATAAATCATAATTACAAACGAGCCGGGATGCGTGTCAGTTAACGCAACCGACACTTTACCATTTTACAGCGAGAACGGTAGGAGGAGGAGGAGGAGGAGGAGGAGGAGGAGGAGGAGGAGGAGAAGGGTGCGGTAGAGGACGCGGCGAGCGTTCCGATAAAATGTCCAAATGAAACAATCGAGTCTTTTAATTACGCTATTATACGCGTATTGCTGATGGCACGGAATTGGCGACGGCCTGAATACGGGATCGCATCCTTGTTCACCGATGCTGCCCGGCGGCAACGTCATGTCCTTTTCGCCGACGTAACAGTCGCTGCCGCCATCCGTGCCTCAATGTTTTCAACGAAATTCTCGAGTCTCTTTTGATGCAGGTAAAATGTCGGAGGTAAGTCGTAGGGTGCGGAGGTCGTAGGTACGAGATAGACAGACTGTGGACACGATGCGCAGTGTAGGTCAAGCATGAATAGTTGATGGCAGCTTCGACTTAACCGCAGAGCTATCGAGTCTCCAGCAACTGGCTGCTCTGGGGAGTTCGGTAGCGCCGCCATTGCCGCCATTGCCGCCATTGCCGTCACGTTTCCGCAGCGTTCTCTCTGCGGTCGAACAGTTGTATTTCGAGTACACGCGCCAGCAGCACTCCAGGGAATCTATAGTTCGAGCGGTATCCATCGCTATGCGGCCCTCTTCGGTTTACAGCTCGGAGCTACTCATCCCTGTATCCATCCTCTTCTTATAAGAATCCCTCTCTCCGACTGACGAGAACGACGCGGATGATACACTTTCCTACCGCAGCTATTCGTATTGGCGCGTTCTCAATTTTTAATTCTTCTCACTGGCTGTGGCATCCTGGATCGGTAGAGCCAGTTCCAGTCTATGCATTCTGCTTAGCCAAAATTTTCCCACGCAGCCTCCGTCGGCCACGTACAGCCAGAGGCGTGATAAGAGACGAGTGACAACAGTTGTGCGAATGGCGCCTCAAGAGAAAGCAAGGAGAAGGGACGAACGGAAAATGGTCCTCCGTAATGTAAATTAGTCACGACCAGATCGCACATGCACTAATGGCTGTCTACCCGATTGGTATACCTAAATCGATGTGACTTAGGTAAATATTGGAGCTCTCGGACACGGAGGCTGAATTATTCTATCCAAACGGAAGATCAGTTCCCAATAATCCACGGCACGCGCATTTACATCAGAAACGAGCCAATAAATACGCCGTTTACACGAAGCTCTGCTATCCTAGTACCTGTCTGGATAAATTCCTGGCGCTGCTCCAGCCACCCCCCCCCCTCCCTTCTCCGTCTCCCTGGCTCCACGAATCTCAAACTATCCTGAGACCATTCTCGTCCGTTCCATTCCCAATACAAATGAACGCCTCCTCCTACCAAACTACGGAACTACGAAACTACGAAATTGCGAAACTACTACGGTTGGCCAGCCGAAGGTGGGGAGGCATAGAGAGCCAACAGAGGAAAAAGGAATAACTCTCTCTAGTCCCAAGTCTTCGAGATAAGATAACAACGATCATTCTGCACTAATTTCTTAGAAAAAGTCGGCGTCATGCGCTATCGGTGACTCGCTAGTGGGGGCCACAAACGAATAGGCGGCGAATAGCAAATCATGTTTCAAAATGTGTCAGAGAAGGCCAAAGTCGAGACAGAGGAGAAGAGTCGATCGAGAAAACCCAAAGATGACGGATGATAATTCGAACGAGCGGAGAGTCCAGTGCGCGATGGAACGTGCTGACCGACGAAACGTGCAACGTGTGCGCAGCGCTATATTTAGATACGTTCGTTATCCGGGAATACAAAATAGGCATTTTCAATGTTCTATGTGCGATTAAAAATGTTTATGACAGGGAGAAACATATGACGCGTAACAAGTAAGGACGAACAATCACGCCGGAAGAAAGAGAAAATAAGAAGATGAACAATTTGAAAGATTGCGGAGGCTCGTCCTGGTTTCCAATTGGCTGAACGCGGGACGCGGGACGCATCCCTCGCGTTCGCCTAGCATTTTGCATTTTGTATTCCGCATTTTGCATTTCACCCGCATGGATAAATTTAGCGTAAATAATGGGGGCATTTGCGTTCGCCTGCCGCAGTGCAGCGAGGGTGGCCTCTGCCACTGCAGACACCAGTCAACCTTACGTCAATGTAAAGACGAACCTGAACGTGAGTTGGTTGCAGTGAAGATTCAGTGAATTTCTATGATCTATCGTCTTTCGTTTTGCACGCGTTTTCGCACACGCGCTCGAAATGGAATACCTATAGGAAACGATTTCTGGAGAAGGGAAAGATTCCCGGCGAAATGTTCGGTCGGTGGCCCCTTCGACCCCTCGTCGCCCCTCTAGAGGCGGTCGGAGAAACGAACGGATTCTCGAGGTCCGAGCTTTAAACACGGTTCACGTGCAGTGGCGCCACCACGAGAGTAATGCACGCGCGCGCACCGTCGACGTTCGACGATCGAGTCGATCGCTGTTACCGCGAGCCGACACTGATAAATGCTGGAGGAGTTAGCCTCGGTGACGGTCGAGTCTTTTCCATTGGGATCCAGTGACTCGGTTCTCCGGCTAGAAGCGACGTGCGCCTGTCGATGCGATCCCAAGTAAACACGTTTAGTCTCCGGTGGTAGATATCTGCTGGATATCCGCAGTAAATAGAAAACGGCTCTCCGAACGCCCTGTGTGAAAACTGTCCAACGCATTCCGCACATTCCACGTCTATGCCAGTGACGTAATATCCCAGTAGAGCCCCAGCCCCTCACCTTATACCTTGTATACCTATTTGCTCCTTGTACCACCGTCCAACTTGCAATGCTTCTTCGGAATTCCTTTTTATAAAATACGCATTCTCCGATCTTCCGATCGAACTTGAGAAGGCGCATCGATGCCAGGAAAGTCAATAACTTGGAAAACATAGAGTTTTCCCTTTTCTCGATCTTCCGTTATCCATTCTTTATTATCTTTTTACACCCTCTGTCCTCCCTAACTTCATCCCTCTCTATCTCGATCAGTTTCCGTGGCACTTTAAGTAACTTATTGAGAAAGTTTCTCGTAGACCGTCCCGCCGTTAGCTCAGGCTTCAAGGTACAGAGAATCGATACGAGTTCCGCAGTTTATTCGATTACAAAGATGACCAAATAAATTGACATCCAGACGCAGTTCCGGCTGTACTTACTGTCGCTGCGACGGCTTCCTCGCTTCCAGCCTCGCCTCGTAGAGGACGCAGCAGAGTCTGCCGGGGGATAGTAAGGTCGATCGAATTATAAAGGAAGGACAGTGCAGCGAGCCGACGCAAAGGAAGAACCGAAAGGCAGAGAAGGGCCAAGAGTCCAAAGCATCGTGTAGAAGAAGCATGTCAAAGAAGAAAAGGAGAGATCTGCCGAGGAAGCTAACTGGCACGATTAACGCTAAATATAATAACTCTTGGAATATGGATGCCGAAAATGCGTTAACAGGCGTACAAACAAGCCGGCTGGAAATACGCGCTAAGCACTCCGAGGGAGTTTCGGTAATTAGGGCCGCGGCGCAGCCGTCTACCCGCCGCCGCGTGCCTCTGCGTCTACGCCTCTGTACGCCTCTGTACGCCTCTGTACGCCTCTGTACGCCTCTTTACGCCTCTTTACGCCTCTATAGCCTATAGCTGTACTCGAGAGCTCTCAGAAAAGTTATTCGCTTGCAGGGCATTATGATTATGCCGAAAGTTGACATTTTGTTTACACTGTATCAACCGCGGCAACAGTTTACTCCGTGTAAATATCGCTTGACGCCGCTAACTCGGACGGTCGAGGTGAGAAAACGAGGAAGCGCTGCTGGAGTCTCTGGCGACCGCAGGAGATCTTACTTCGTCCTTCCCTTTTCCTGTTCATTCTCGCGAATTGCGATAGCTATGCAGGTCATAGCTATACGTGCAGGTCATTTCCTGGCCAGCCTGCGTCCATGCGAATCCTCGACTGTAAACTCACACTGGTCCTTTCGTTTTACTCAGCGCGATGACAAAATGACGGAACCAAATTCTTTCTACTTCCTTAAGGAGACAACACAGCCATATTCCCAAAGACAAAGAAATCGCAAACATCCGTTTCAGGCACGATGGGATCGAAAGCCATGAGAACTTCGAGGCGCGAGCGAAGATAAACGGGTTGCTGATCGGCAACTGATAAAGCGGCCGAGCAATTTGCGTGCATTCAGGAAAGTTCGTTCACTTTCGTGATGCTCGAACGATCATGTGGAGAGGTGGCTTAGTCTTTCTCCTGCGCGACCTGAGATCTTCCCGGAAATGCCTAAAGTTGAGGCTCGTAGTAGCCTGGCGAGAAGAGAAATGCCTGACAACTACGTTCGACCATTCGAACCACGAACTTGGCTGAAGTAAATGAAAACTTTTGGAGAAGGTGCGAGGGTGCGAGGGTGCGAGGATGCCAGGGTGCCAGGGAGCCTCGACTACTCCTCCTACGAACGGGAAATTGCCCCAACCGATTCCATCGAATTAGTCGGTTGCGCCGCGATGGAGAAGACGATGCGAGAAGAAGGATCTCGTTGGAACATCAAGGATTCCCTTCGTCAGATTATCCCCTCGTCATCCAGGACAACGTAAAACGGATAACAACCCCCGCCCCTCTCTCTCTCTCGAACAAATTGCAAATACTCAAGTTCTTGTAAAATACTTATAAGAGAATAAAAGTATTCTTTCGTCGAAAGCATTGGAACCGTCGATGGAATTGCTACGAGAGGGTGAAGGATGAAGAAGAGTGGCGGGAGGAGGGAGGAGGTGGTGTCTTTCAAATCGTATCAGAGATACATCTATGATTAGTGTTCGCGGAAGCGGATGAGCAAAGTAGCGATGCCAACGTCGTGCAGCGAAAATAAGCTTAATCTCGCTGAGTGAAATCGCTGCCAAATGTAATGCGTCTTCTGTCGGCAGCCTTTTCACCACAAAATCCCTCTTTCATAGCGGTATCGATGGATTAGCACGGCGACGCCCACCTATAGAAAAAAAAAAGGAGCAAAAAACACCCGATGAGGCATACTCATCACTCTCATCAGTCATCACCAAGGTACTACCTGCTTTTCAAATATTTCATTTCTGCTTGCAACGTTAAAGCCGGCCATTCCTCTTTTTCAATAGTCATATTTCCTCATGTCCGAAAGTCCGATCGTTCAACCGTTCGAGTCATCGATAGCAAAATTTCTGACTGTTCGAGTGAACTTTCCTTCTCCCCACCCACTCTTTTATAGCCATAGGCCCCTACCATCATTCTCAAAGCTCACGTCCATACATGCACGTGCATGCTCTCTTTTTCTTCCTCTTATATTTCGTCTTCTTCAGAATTTTCATCATGAATTCACAAGGCCACCTGCTCTTTCCATAAACCGTAAATTTCGGGCGCGACTCGCACGCGGAAGATTCTTCTTCTTCGAGGAAACAGTTGCGCGACGAACGGCGTCGTTCAGTTTCAATTGCCACTCGAGAGACGTAACTGGCAAGAAAGGAGAAGTTTGAAGTTGTAAGTTTCATAGGCAAATATCGAGCGGTGATACAAATAGTGCACAATCGGCCTATAAAGACTCGGTTAGTCGGTGTATTTATGGCGTCTCATGAATTATGCTTCCTCGCGGTCTCCTCGCAATCGTTTCCCGCAAAGGCGCTCTAACGATAAGTCACTCGTCGCAGATGTGCGCGGTATCCTCGGCATCGAGGAATAGAACGCTCCAACCGAGAATCTCTATGCGTTTCGCTGCGGAGCAGGTGCCAAGTCATCCGGACACACTCGAGAGCACCGAGCAGGTTTCTTGAAAATTTACATTCGCAAGAGGGTCATCGACTGACGCACCGAGAGAACCAAGGAAACGAAAGTAAGGCGAAATAAGGTTGGCAAAGGACTGCCGCCGATCGTTTGAAATAATTGGAACATCCAGGTAATAACATATCCAAGAAGCCATTATTTCTCTTCGGATCGAAACACATCTCTCATGCAAATGACTATCGATCCACACCGAATAGAGTTTTACACTGTTATTTCCGAAGACCGTTGCTTACTTTAGCTATAGAACCTTCGCCTTTTCTCCCTTCCAATTCCTCCCGCCCCCCCCCCCCACACACACACTCACAGCTTTCTTCCTTTTTCTCGTGCGACCCTCTCTCTTTCTAAGCTACGGCTCAGCCGAGTATCCACGAGTTACACCGGTTGCACGGAGCCCGCGCTCGTCACCCAATGAATTTCTTCCTCTTTCCAGAAGCCTTTTCGGCGAATGTCGAAAGCATCGCGTCTCGGGTACGATCCGCGACTTGAGGAATCCTGCCGAGCGGCTCCTATCTTAATCGGGCTCGTGATATGGAAATAACGAGAGAGCGGCTCCAGTTGGCGAGAAAAACCGAGTCAAGGCGCACTCTGCACCCATGAGCAAAGTCGCTAGAAATGAGATGAGTCGGTAGTTATGAAACCCTGTGGCCGAGTGACACAAACGCCGCTGCAACCCATCGTTAATCCGTGTTACAACGGCAGGTTCCAGCAGCGCTAGGGTTTCCCTTCTTTCGTGCCGTAGAAATGCATATCCGACGCACGGATGGGTGAGACGTAACGTACCAACTATATTTTATTAACTTACGGATGTCCCCTCCAATTTGCGATAGGCACATTCGCAACATCTAGCAATTCGTCTAGATCGATCAGGAGATCAGCGGGAGTCGCTGAAGAAGGTAATTACTATGAACCAAGGGAGTTTTCGGTCGAGTTAATTCGTTGCTCCTTGGTTGATACGAGACAACCGTAGCTCGCGATAGTCATCGGAATTAGACCAAACGGCTCTTGTGGATGCTGTGTCATTTCAAGACGGTCAAACAAGTGCTCGAGTCTCTGTGTGCCCACACACTCGCTTTGTAATTCTGGTGCAGCTTAGGCACAAGTAATGGCCATCTCCGACCTTCTCTCACGTTTCTTTTCGTTCTTCCCCGTTATTCTTGATACCTCTTCTCTTTCTTTCATCCGTCATTCTCTTGAACGATCATCTTCTTCCTTCGTCCGTCCGCACGGATACTCAGTCTCTTGAAATTGAAGCTTTGAAATTTGAAAAGCCTTTTGGAAAATATCACGTGCCGCCGTAACTCGCGAGAAGCATTACTAGGACAGTGGGAAACTGCACGATTAGGATTAGATTAATTAGCAGTTATCGCAAAGTTACCGATCATCCGATCATCCCGCAAGCTCTTGGCCAAATTAATTGCCGGGAAAGGGCTGAAGCAAGTACTTAGTCATCGACGCGTGCACACGTAAGACCAAAGTTAAAGTTGGTCGCGACGACGGGTCAATTATAACCGGAACCAAGGATCAAAGTTTGCAAAGGACTAACGAAGGAATTGAGAGATGGAGGGAGGGAAGATATAAAAGTGGCAAGCAGTTCTAACGAAGGAAAACGGGAGAGTTTGACGTCCTCCCGCGCCGGCGCTCGCGTCGCCGGTGACGAGGCTCCCGCTGGTGCAGAGGAAGTTGGAAGCCGACTTGGCGCTGATTAGAAGCGCTCCACCGACCTCCTCAAAGCACTGGGACTCGTGGGTTTGCCAGCGAGCGATGCAGAGGACGGTTGGTTAGCCTGAAGTAAACTGCTGCAAAGTAATTCCGCTGGGAATCGAAGCGGCGCTGCTCCACAGGTTCGAGCGATTCGTTCAAATACGAATTTAGGAAATATAGACAAAGCGACTGCTGCAACTATCTTAAGGTTTTATCGGACAGACAGAAACGGAAGTCCGGATCTCAAGTCCGAGGTAAAGGAATGACTCGAACGAGTCAGATAATCAGACGAACGAGCCACTCACTCACACGAGTCGCACGACCCGAAGAATCTTGCGTGATCAAATGGGATGGATCGACCAGGAACACGGTCCCGTCCCACTTTCGCGAGAAGTCACGGTCAGCATTATGCCAATGACGCCAATGACGCCAATGACGCCAATGACGCCAATGACGCCAATGATGGCAGCACTGACGGCACATTGCCAGTAGCGGCAATGGTCGTACAGTATGACCGAGTCGTCGCCATCTCTAAAAGGACGTTGTGTCAGTCGACGTTACAGAATATGGGACGTTTGTAGGCGTATTCGTCTGACCGTTTCGACGGGCGTCCGTTCTTGTCGTTCTGTGCGTGCGTCGGCGCACATAAATTTTAATTATATTCTGCTTAGTACTGATTTTGTTTTACAAACTCACACAATGAATTCGGGTTATCGTCTTCGATTCACAGGATGTCTTCCTGACAATGAAACGAAAGATGATCGACTCACCTGTAACAAAAAGCATATATTTTCATTAGCTAACGACTCTCAAGAGGATGCACACTCGAAAGAATCTAATTTTTGGCCCTTTTCTCCCCTTTAATAAACAGAAAAGCAATCGAAGTCTTCGGCCGAGATTAAAAGCAGTAACCTGCAGCCGTTACATTTCAATTCTCATTAGCGTTCGGTTCCTCGAGGAAGCCCTGAAGCCGTCGCGGGAGACGTCGCTGCTCATCGAGCTCGACTCTCGGATAGGCGGATATAAATTGGCAGAAAATCGAGTAGAGGGAGAATTGCAAGGTGGTGCAGGCTGGCTGGCTGGCTGCCTCGATACTCGAGAGAGTTCAGGGGTCAACTCGAGAGCTTGGAAACGTAAAGCAAGAGGCGCCTCAAAGTAAAAGCTTTTGCATTATCACATTGGCAATTGTCACATTGTAATCTCTTCGTAATATCCGTTAAGCATGTTTGGCGTCTCAGCAGCCCACTACTAGGCAAATAATTCGTGGGCCACTCGCGTCGTTTTCCATACGGAGGAACGAGCAAAGCGCATAAGAACGAAAACTAAAGAGGCAGAATAGTTTGGCAAGAGTTACGTGCTGCAGGTGCAGAAACGGCAAGACGGGGCGACTCCGGAGCCATTGAAAACGCTGCTTGTGGGGCTTCAGGGCGAGTCAAGAGACACGTCGACACACACCATCCACACCGCCGTGTGTCTTTGTCGATGCTGCAACAGATTGTTGCAATTACTGTGTGTCGGTCGGAGGAAGAAGCAAAAAGGAGCAGGGTGAAGAAGGGAGAAGAAGGGAGAAGGAGAAATCTAAGGAGGAGCCCCTCCAGACCTTCGGATGGATTTTCTGAGATTTAAACGGGGCGACCCCTTTGCCCTGCTGCTATTTTCCACCACGAAAGATCTGCTGATTGAGACGCGTGTTGGTGTTTTCGTTGCTTTTATTTGAAATTGAAATGAAATTGAGTGTTCGGAAATTCATGGAGCTCGATCCGCACTCGGCTGAGAGAAATAGCACTCCGATATACGAGAGCGGAGCATGGTAGCATTATAAGGAGTGCTTCGACTGCAGTGTTCTTCGTCTCTGCGGATGATCGATGAGGCGTGAAAAATGACAGGTTCACGATCTCTCTTCGTCTTTCCGACTCGACTCCCCTGTAACGGATAGGCGGCATCGTTGCCCAGCACCTCCCTGAACCCCCCCTTTTTTTTTTTTTCTTTTACACGCGAATATCCTTCTATAAAGACGAGTCTTCGATCGAAGCAATCCCGCAGTTAATTGTGACGCGTGCGAGGAAGCAATGAGAATTAAATATAAAGATCAAAAAGGAATCGATTATAACGTGAGAGAGCATCGCGAGTATGGCGAGAGGAGCAGTGAAGGGAATTAGAGGGAAGGAAAGTCCAACTACGAGTCGGACCGAACGCACCAGAATCTCAAGGAGGCAGGAGAGACACGACGATAGCTAGGAGAATCCTCGATTAATCTTTTCGGGAAATTGTATCTAGCAAAGTTCCCTTCGAGCGATCGGCTGTGCCAGGTGTCCTGGTGTCCTGGTGTCCTGGTGTCCTGGTGTCCTGGTGTCCCGGTGATTCTTCCTTGCACCTCGTTTTTAGAACTTAAAGTCGGTAAAAACGATTCTCCAAAGAACGAGAGACATGGGAGTTGGGAGGAGACTGGGTACCGAGCAGCGAGAGAACAGGAGAGAAGAAGAAAGGAAGGAGGAAGGAAACGAAAAGCATCGGCGGCTCGCCGAAGGAACCGAAGCTTATATTATGCAAAGCATGTGTTGGCCTCTGGATTTATGGCGGCCGTTTCGCTAGCAACTGCGTCCTGCGACGCGCTCGCACTCGTCGCACCGCCACTCGCTTCGCGCCGTTCGCTCTGCTTACCCAGTCGAGCTCCACGTACGCTCGCGCCTGTGCGTCTTTTTACTTGAGAATTCCCCTTCTCGATTCTACCGAGCGGCAAGACGAAAAAACCTGCAGACCGATTCTCATTCTCCATATTCCGCGCAACCAAGCATTCAACCATTCAGCCAGCCAGCCTGGCTTTTTTCTTATTGTTAGCAGTAGTGCTCCTCGTACCTCTTGATGGCGATATTCGAATCCGTCTAACGGAATCTCGGACTACCGTTGCTGCTGCCGCTGCTGCTGCTGCTGCTCTATCCAGCGGGAACGCGAGAGAGATAAAAGGAGAGAACGCTGCCCATATTACTTGAGATTCGAGGGACACAGGGTGGTTGGCGGAAGCGAATGGAGGCTGCGAATGTTTCATCATCTTGTCCACGCTACGCTCGAGAACGCGATGTCTCGGGAAGTTGTTTAAATTTCGCGACAGGCCAGCGGAAAAGTAAAGGTCGAGGGCGGGCGGGTGCAGGAGGAAGGAGGCTGCAGCTACAGAGCTGCTCGAGGGGAGGGAGGAGTCGTCGTCGTCGGGATTTTCTCAGACTTTACCGCGGTAACGCGAGTGCGCACTCCAACATTTTTTTCTCGGCCATTTATATCGGGCAGACAGCGCGGCGGTGAGGCGGAATAAATCGCGAGGTCCTTTACAAGTGCTGCCAACAAAATGGAAAGATCGCCTTCGCCTATCAATTATTTGCCATGGAATTTACGAGGGTGCGGGGGTTGCAAATGTAACCCGGGGGTGGCATCTTCATTGGGACCTTTGCAGCTTCCTTTCCACCTGAAGGTTCTCGCTGCCACCAGGCAGTATCGAGCAGCGTTTCTACCAAGCAAATATTTCCATCCACATATTTTAAAGATGAGCCAGGAATTTATGGATCAGCCGACTCGCAGCAGAATCGACGAAGAGTAACACGAACGGAGGAAAGTACGGGACGGAAAGCAAAGGACGGGATGGGAGCTTGCTTGCTGTTAGCCAGCTCCCCTCCCCCTGCCCCCCGCCCGCGAGTTGTTTCCTTCGCCGAATCAAGTTATCCTCTTGCAAGAAATTTGCCGACGAGTCATTCTCATGGATTGTCGAATTAAGGAATTCGAGAATTCGCAAAGTTGCCGACCGACGCGACCAAGGAAGCTCGATAATAATGCAATATTTCTTCCGAAGACGAAGTGACGTGCAAATAAGAGTAACGGGTGTTTTCGCGATTAGCAGGGAAACACGAGGGTTGACGATGTATAGGAGCATGCATCGAAGGGAAGTCTGCAAACGATACCTTCGCATACGAATATTATGGAAGGATATGTGCCCGGAGCGTCGCGAGGTTTATTTGCTGCGTTATATCTGCAAACACGTACGGCAATGCGTGTAGTTGAATTCTAACGGGGGACGCGATACTCCGATGCTCACGCGCGTGCACACGTGTGTCTGTCCACCGCGCGCGTTTCCATCTGTCTCCGCGACCACTCGTCATAATTCTGCACATATGCGCGTCTACGTGCTGCCGCCACAACCTTCGGCCCCCCTTCGCCCTTCTGGCTTCTCTCGGCAACCTCATCTCCCCTCATCTCCTGTCCCGTCATCGGAAAAGAGCAAAGCGAACGAGTAAGACAAATACGCTCGCCTAATTTACGCATGATCCGCTTTTCAGAGAGTATCGGACGCGTCACGAGCTCCATCGAAAAAGCGTCCACGCTCATGGACACGCACAGCAAAGTGCCTGCAAGACGATGCATGTGTATAACGTAAAGTCGAATTTTCAGCAGAAATCAATGAGGAATATTACAATAGTCTGAAGATTGAAGTACGAGTGATCATGGTAGCGATGGCGATGGAGTCGTCTCATCACGATCGGAAGGGTCGACGTATTGCCGATTATTCGAGCAATTTGCAGGCGTAGTGGTAGAAGTTTGAAGGGGCGAAATGGCAAGAGGGGCAAAAGAGTTAGAGAAGAGAAGGAGGGATTCGATGGTTGGGGAGGGCCCCCGCCCCCCGCCCCTCCCTCCCATTATACCGCATATCAAGCGTGACCACGTGACGCGCGCGCGTGTGTGACTCCTCGTGTCTTCGTTACTCGGTGGGCAGCGCCAACAGTTTTAACCAAGCTTATTAACTGATATCAATGCTAATCATCTGGCGAGTTCACATGAGTTTTCCCGCATCGCTAAGGCTGATTTAAAATAACGGAACGTAAAATCCAATTTCACGAGCCAAGTCCAATTAACTGGAAGTTCACGATCCCAACTTTGACTCGCCTCGCACCCTGCTGTTTCCTCGATTCTCTCAATTTCCAGGGCGTCAATCATTATCCAGGTTATCGGCTAACAAGCGGTGCAATCTTTTCCGAAAGAAATCCAAAGATAATGGCGGATTCCTTTTTTGCATCTTTTGTACCTTTTCCCCTGCGCTGTACTTTCGTTCTTCTTCTTCCTCTTCTTCGTCTCTCGCGAAATAACTCGTGCTAGCAGTTACCAAGTGTTCGTACCAGGCTAGACGCCTCGTTCATCTTAATTAAAACGTC
The DNA here is from genome assembly GCA_030142595.1 of Trachelus iudaicus. Classification (NCBI taxonomy): domain Eukaryota; kingdom Metazoa; phylum Arthropoda; class Insecta; order Hymenoptera; family Cephidae; genus Trachelus; species Trachelus iudaicus. The sequence goes on from JARQTH010000533.1 coordinate 150,646, forward strand.
CTTTTCTAATTGGCTGGAAATTCCTAATTAGAATTACTATCAGTTTTCCAGGTGAATCTTCTTCGAACGTGCGATTTGACGCGTGAATGTTACGAAACGCAGTGCGCGCTATTTTCATTTTATTTTTTAATTTTCAAACGAAATATCAACGTTTCACCCGGATCCACTTGATCTTGGTGAGAACATATAACAGTAACGACAGAACCGAGACTCAAGAGAGCGTTTTAAGCGGCACTTTAAAGCTCCGGACAGCAATGTCGGCGAGCGATAATATCCTCAGTGTCGATCTTGGATTTTCATTGTCGATAATCATGCGCAGCATATATATTTATTTCTTATCATTGGAGTGTAACTGAGGTTTTTAAAATAGGTTACGCTTTAGAAGTAAATTTTGCTCCTGTTATTTCCGTCTTTTTATTCCAGGATACATTTGCGTAAAATAAGAGCAGTCTCTTTCTCGCCACTTTCCGTATATTCGAAAAGAGCGAAGGAAGCGACTCTTATTGGAGAGTGGCCAACCACGCCTCTATCCCCATAAAGACTCGATACCACCCCGTTCGCCGCGAGTACAGAGACGTTCAATTTAATAAAGGTAATAACGTTAAAGGTATTTTCGTTTTTCCTCGGTAAATCCGCAACCGAGCCGCAACCCGCACGCGACCATCGAACGAACGAAATGTGGCCGCGATTGGGCTACCGTCCAAATGCCGCAGCAAGATCCATAGATCGACGGAAAGGGGAGAGGGACTCGCCGAACCCCCTCCCCTCCCCTCCTCCTCCTCCTCTCTTCATCACCTCACTTTCCTTGACATCCAATCGCTTCCCGATTCAATCTCCTTCCTCCTCCAGCTGTCAGCCTCTGATATCTCAATCCCTCACGTGGAAACTCGCTCTCGGCAAGGAGAGGCAGCGCGACGCAGTTGCAACTTTAACGACGACTTCTCTGCTTTAAGATCCTTTTCAATCGCATACCGATGCTTCGCGATCGGGTTAGCCCAACGATTCTAGTAATTGAATTCTTCAAAGGCCAAGTAGATTCGGTTGTTTTATTATTTTGCGAGAGTCGTCAGTGTCGATACTGAATTTATTCTCTTTTAATTTCTAATACTAACAATAAGACGATGCTTATTAAGAAGTAGACGCACTAACGTGGGGCAATATATGTATTCCCAGTGTTTTAATTTACTGGTGTAGAAGCAGACGTAGCCACGTCATGACGCTATCACGCGCTCAATTGTAAAGCTCTGCTTAAATTGTCCTTAACGGGTGTTCAATTGGTGGGAGGGGGGAGCGTCGAGTGGTTGACGAACGGGGTTCATGAAAATAGGCAGCAGCTCGTATTATCAATTGACTATTAACGGTATACCGTAATAATAATGTACTGTGATGCACGGCTAAAGCATAAGATAAATATTATTTCGCTGAGTCACGCCTCAGTTTTCAGCACTCCCTCCCTTTCGTTCCCTCATCATCATCCTCTCTCTCTCTCTCTCTCTCTCTCTCTCTCTCTCTCTCTCTCTCTCTCTCTCTCTCTCTCTCTCTCTCTCTCTCACTCTCTCTAGTCCATTAACTCCTCTTTTAATAAAATCCACGTTGCCTGTCTCCCAGCTCGAAGAGACGTCAGTGACTTTGCGTCGAAGCCTCCTTGCGTTGACATTCACCACTCGAGTGTCGCTCTTTAAGTAGATTCAATCGAATCGAATTTCCATGAACAAATTTTATCGAGATCATTCTCCAGCCTTGCGGCACTGTCACTGCGGTCCCAATAGCGATACCATCGCAATCGACACGGCAATGGTAATCGGCCCCATTCTCCCGCTCTCCCACTTTCCAGTTAATCAAACTCTCTATTCAATTTTCTATCCAGGAAAAAGCACCTCTATCCTCTTTCTTCCGTCAACACGTCCTCGCACTTATCAAAGGGAAGACAAACTATTAAGTGAGTCTCCTCGATATCAAAGGCATCGCGGTGCAGCTGTGCTCCGCAGGCGTCGGAGGGAGACGGGGGGGGGGGACGAAGCGAGCAGGGATCGCCTGCTCTGTCGTAACCGCCCTCGCGTATAAAGTGTATAGACGCGCGTAAGCACAGCACAGCGCACACACACATTCTTTTAAAAGACGCGCGGGGTTAATTGATCGGTGAGATTAGTTTTGCGCTAATATAACCTAACACCTAACACGTGTCGAAGAGACATTAGAAAGGTTTGATGCGCAAAGCGATGAGCTACGGGATAGTCGGGTAAAGTGAAAGGAGTGAAAGGAGTATAGTGGGAGAAAGGAAGGATAGAAAGGAATTGATACAGAGAAGTCGAGAGACAGTCGAGCTTGCCGCTGACTAACCCGCATGTGGGTTTTAAGGAGCTACAAGTTTTAATGGTCAGAGAAACGCTCGCCTGCCACCAGATTCTGTGCACCAGAAGAAAGCGTAAGAAAAAGACAAAAAGTATAGGTAGATGCGTCCATCCGCGCGGACACGTGCGAATATATTGAAATATAGGACATGCACGCTGCGTATTGCGGGATAAAGATGCGCTCCGTCAGCGTGGTGCATCGGTGCATCCTTCGAAGAGTAATTCATCCCTTAGCATTCCGATCCTCAGGCGTTTCGTGAGGAACATTGAGCGGGGAAGGGGGGTGATGACTGGATAACCGCGGACTCCCGAGGCGAACACTTTTCATCCCCCAGCGTGCCGTTCAGCGACAGAAAGGACCACTGGACCGCGGCCAGGTCCGCCCACTTGTCCATTCGAATTCGGGATTATTTGGGACATGGCCGTAGGCGTATTTGCATTCGGCCCTCTTAGAAAGAAAGGCGCAGAGGCCGGAGGAAAGGTTTACCTTCCCGCCCGCCCTGCCCCCTCAGCTACCGGTTACTTTAGAATTTTACGGGTTTTCGGGATTCTCAACGGCCTCGCGTTCGCGACTTCTAGCAACATCATCCTAACCTTAGCTGGAAAAATGTGGAGAATTTAGAATGTGCAGCCTTTATGGCCTATAGCTAATGGATAAGCCCCGCAACCAGTTCTCAGTGAATCGCATAACCGAACACAACCGGCGCACCTGAGGGACGATTCCTTCCCCTTCTCCTTCCGCCGATCGACGCTTTCAAAGTGTGGCACGATTTCCCGAATGTTCTAGAATGGTTACTTTCAGCCCAGTATCGTTGCCGACTGAGCTATTCGCTGCAACGAGCAGGCGATTTCCTCGCCGCCCCTCGTCGCCCTTCTCCCACGTATCGCCATACAGATCCCCGTATCGTTCCAAACAGCGCTGTGATCTAATTGTAGAAATTTACATATCGCGAAAGAAGTATGTACGATAGGATAACGTCACGAGGAGAAAAAAGAAAGGGATACGAAGAACGACAGAGACGCGTTTCTACGACTTTTTTAACAGATAGCAAAGGCGCACCACCACAAACTTGTTTTTAGAAATGAAGAACATCAAAATCGATAATAGGGAGTTAAATTACTCTCTAAATATTAGGCTCTCAATTATAATTTCTGTTTTTTCTCGATTTTCATTAAAGCCGGAAATCCCTGTAGCCTACGCGTTATTCAGTCAGTCTTTCTCTTATTCTTCCTATTTGGCAATCGGAATGCTTTGGTCGACACATAAATATTGTATTGTTGGTCGTGTCATGCCGGGAAATAAGGACGCGCACTTAGGAGCTCGTGCGTCGCTTTGCGTATTAGCGAACGTTAGCGAACGTTAGCGAACGTTAGCGAACGGTAGCGGCCGTTAGCGTGTGATCTATTAATAGCCATGAGCACTTTGTTCGCTGGCTTAATTATCTGAAAGGAACGTTAACGAAGAGCCGCTGCTTTAGGTTTATCGATCGGCCAAGGAGGTTTAGCGGGCGCGAAGCAAGAGGCAAGGAAATATGCGCGAGAGAGATAGGCCGCGCTAGAATGGTCAGTCTGGCTTTGGCACAAATAACGAATTCGTCAAGAGATCATTCAGATCTTAGCAGCTACTGTCGCATAGCCAACATGGAAGACACGCTCTGCGTTTTCCAAGTAATTCCAAAGCAAGCGCAGACTTCCAAACTCTTCGTTAAATGTGGGCAAGAAGCAGCACACGCAGTATCGCAGGTTGCGTCACGCAGAGTGCCTGTCAGTAGCCTTTCTGCAGTAAACTTGCGAGGCGAGAGAATTTATGCGCTATAAATTGAAACGGTTCGCCTTCCGGGCTTTCGGCTTTCGGCTTCCAGACTTCTGACTCCGTGAGTCTGACTGTCTCACAGGAGTCTCTTTGCCTTTGGCTTTGAAAGAACTTTACGCAGAGATAAAAAAAATCGTTCAATCTATGGAAAAAGAAGGATGAATTATCCGACGAGAGACGTACCTATCTACCCGCAGCAGGAAGGGAAAGCTGGAGGGAAATTCTAGAGTCTAGAGAAGATAAAGAAAAAGGAAGACAGCCTATACAGATTCAAGTTAGGGAACCGAGGACATTGGCAGATTAAAGTAGAGCAGTGTAAGGTGACGAACAGTGGACCGCAGAATAGAGGAGAATAAAGGAGAATGGACGTTATTCAGAAATGAGAGTGTCGACGCGGTGCTGTCGACGGCGTCACTGGTAGCACGTTAGGTTAGGTTAGGGCAGAAGGGAAATAACGATAGAAACGGGACAAGAATGGCCATAAAGGAAGAAAGCAGCTTCGCGTTCACATTCGAGAGCCAAGTAAATGAATAAAATGTCGTAAACCGGAAAGGGTGGGTCGCGCGCGACAGACCCGGTTTTCGAGTTCCGGCGCGCATTACAGGTAATTAGATTGAGCTTCGGTTCTTCGCCGCACGACTCGTGCTGCACGCATTCTGAGCAAAGAGAAGAGGAAGAATCGCAAGGGAGAGCCTAGTCAAGAATCGAACATAGTCAAGGCTGGAAGTCAAGTTAGAGGGGAGAGAGAGAGAGAGGGAGAAAGAGAGGAGAGTTTTTCCAAGAACCGTGACTCCCACACGGACAGCATTAATCCGCCAGCTCGCGTACTGGCCAATTATGTTCCTTCGTATTGTAAAAACTTTAGGTGCCGAATTTGAAGTATTTTGCGAGCGCTGACGGTTTGATCTGCGAATCCATCAAACGCCTCAGTCACTAAGCCCGTAATCGATCTTGAAATATCGAAACCTCTAAGTAATGATATATTATAATGAGATGATGCATTACTTTTGAATCTTACGAAAGGAAGCAACCACGTCCCCCAACACGAATCCAACTGATCCGTCTAAAATTTTCTCATGTTTTTGGGAGCTACATAATCTTTGTGCGTGCAAAGCTTCTGAGAGATTGACCGTCCCGTTCCTGAGCTATACGCAGTGAAATTAACATAAATTCCACAATACGTATTATATGTATACTTGCCGTGTTAATAAGACGTCATCCAGTACTTCGGCTTCCGAAAGGTCGAAGTTTACGAAATTTGTATGAAACGTAAGATAAAGGGAGCACGGAAATCATTGATAAAAGCTCGCATTATATTTGACAGAGCGTCAATCGCGAAATATGGTCAAATAATTAATGGCAAAGCCGATAGACATAATAAGCACCGCTGGTGTGGTCGGCGGTCGAACGACAGGCTACATTTCCTTCTGGCGAACGAGATGAAAATGGGAATGTGGAGCATGGAGAAGGTCGGATCATCGTCGGTGCTTCCTTTCGAAGGGAAGAGCGAGTAGGTACGTTATCTGTGTATTTCTAAAATGCATCAAATTAACGTTCGCAAGATCTTGCGGTTCAACCCTCTAATCGTCCACAGAAATTTCGTGAAGACTGCTCGTTGATTCCTGCTGTAATCGAAGCAAAAGAAGAAATTGCAGTTGGAAGTTGGCAACGTCGATGGAGAGTCAGGCGCGCACGTTTGCGCGACAAATCAAACTGGCAGCTCCTTTAAACGCGCGTTAAATATGCTCTGCGGGAAGATTATTCGCGAAGCACAAGAGGCCACTCGGATTCCTGGCTGCCTCCGACTGTTATCATTTCCCTTATTACGGGAGCGTCTTAATTGCATTCCTCGAGAATGCTACTGGGCAAAGCATTGCGCTTTGTCATTGCGAGACGAGAGTTTTCTCTCGCAAGCATATAGAGGCAGCCGAAGCTAAAGGTACGAGAGATAGGAGATGGGCGGACATACGACTCTCGGAGTGCGATGGAGCTGCCGGAGGAGATTCCGGACTTGAGTAGGAGGGCGCTGGAGAAGCCGAATAAAAAAAAAATGTTCGCGAGCGAGGGTAGCTCATAGCTCATAGATCAGAGCTAAGTATCCTTCGGGAATGCTTCGGGCGAGATTAATCATCGGGATAGGCACGTAGGACATAGCAAAAGTCGCTGGTCCCTGGTAGTTGGTAGTTGGTAGCAGCTATGGGGGACCGGCTCGTTGGTACGCGGCGCTCTGCCAGAGACGAATAATTCAGGAGCGCAAAGGAACGCAGCTGAAAACAAGGAACTCGAGGTGGCAACATCCGGAGACTTACGTATCCAGAGTCAGAATAAAGGACGCACGAAAACACTAACGCGGCGAGGCATCCGGTTGAGCTTCCGTTTAAAAGCTCCGAAGCATCCGGGAAGAGTGACTAACTAGACGTAGACACGCGTGCGCACTGCGGCTAACCTAAGCCGAGTCCAGAGGAGGACGCTCGTGCATTCCGCAATCCGCAATTCGGAATACGCGCATGCATATTTATGCATCGTCTCACGAGCTCCGACCGATAACAATTCAGCAATCATGCAACGACGACGTCACTGCGCGCGACAGCTCGCTCGCGGCGCGTTTAACGTCTTAATCGGCACTTGCTGCGGCGGCTCCTCGAGAACTCGAGCCTCCCGCCCCTCCCCTTGCCCCTCTACCCTTCGTCCTGCTCTCTTTCCTATCTCTCGGCGGCTCCTTATCCTCAACTTTTGCCTACCTCTACCTTCTGGGCACGATGCTGCAGTCGCGCTTGGCGCGAGTCGCAAGACGAACGAGGATATTCCACTGTCGAGACTGTCGAGACTGTCGAGAAGGCGATGCCTGTGTGTCTCTCAGCGATCGATATATCAGGGAACGCGTGTCGATCATTGATCGGCGTGCGATCCCTGCGTGGCAATCGGGACGCTGGATATGGATCGCGGGAGGAGTGAACGGTCTCATAACGGTTACGCGGTGAGAAAGTAACCGATGACCCGATTCTAGGGGCAGAGGTCACTCGGTACTTCCTAACTCGCACCGAATGGGACGAGCCAGAAGTCATTCTCCGGCTGCAGCCTTTTACTCGGCCGCCCTGTGGCGCCCGATGAAACCGAATGACTTCACGATGCGGTCAATGGCAGATGGAAACGCGCGACGTACTGCGCTGCTACTGAAATACCAACTGGACTCGGTCTGGCTGGCTGCGCGAGCAAATGAGAAATTGGCTTCGTTCGTGACAAGTAGCTCCAACAATTAAGCAAGTCACGTCCTCATAATTATAAGCATTTCGTGGACAACGTGCGAGAAGAGGAGTCGCCACCACCACTGACATACATGGGAACTTGTCTGTAAATCCGGTCTACGAGGAAGGACTTGATGCGGCGCACAATAAAACTTGCAAGTACAGGAAAAAATAGTAATTGTTGCAGGAACGTGAGAGAAATTTCGAAACTTACGAATAAAGAGAGCTACTATATCTACGAAGGAACACTTTCTTCTCTTAGGTGGAGCCAATTCGCAGGCCTCCTATTCGGTGTCTACGAGTCGATTGTGATATTTATTAAACTGTCGACGTCGGCATTGACCTCGATCGCAACTGCTACACCTCGTAGACTCTTTTTACTGTCCGTAAACGCATTGGAAGTTTATGAAACGCTGGCTGCACCCGACGCTCTGTGTCGCAGGCCTGGAAGGGTCTTTTGTACTCCATCGTTTTCCGTAGAAACCTAACGAACGGGTAGGATGTAGGACGCGAGGGAGGCAAGATATGCAAAAGGGCCGTTACAGTATCGCGAACGCTTAAAAAGAAGAAACCGTTCGGCGAATGCATCGAACAAAGAGAGAATTCAGAATCACAGAGATTCGAGTCACGGAATCTCCCACAATGCATCGGGGTCAATTCACCGGATGCGACGCGAGCGACACAGGCGACAGAGGCAACAGAGGCGACGAGTGTACTCCCTGGCAGCGAGTAGGTACGCAGAGCGTCATGGTGGGTACAGTCGTCTTCCTGATTTATACACAGCTGCCACCACCACTCGAATGGGGCATGGAGAGTGGCTCCATTGTTTAACCGAATCTCCACTCCTCCTCGCCTCCAGCCACCCGCGCGGCCTCCCCGTAAGCCGTCCACCTCCCCCTCCGCAACCTCCGTGGCATCTACGCGTCGCTGAACACCGTTCGACGCTACCGGTACGAAGATGCATACGAAGATATCTGACTCGGCCGTTTCGCTCCATTTGCTTCATTCGTTTCGTACGCCTGATTCCCTTTCGTTCGAACCTTCGTGCTTCCTTGTTCCCTCGTTTCCCTCTTGTCGATTCTTTCGGATTTTCACTTTATCACAATAATTTGCATAAAATTGGGATATGTTTTATACGTGCGAAGAAACGTTGTAAGGCCGCACTGCAAACAGTTTCGCAGACTTTTTTTTCCGCTAGCAAAGTCATTTTTTGCCGATTCTCGAAATGCTTTGAGAAAACGCAGACTCGTTCCGAACTCTTTAACTCGCACTTCCGGAATCCTCTTGAGCATCCACAACTTCCGGCGTCCTGTGTTACCTTTCGCGGTTCGCATTCGCGTTATCGATAACGCACTCGTACCCTACTAGGAAACACATTACGACCAAGCAGAATCGCGGAGACAATGGGAGCCACAGGCCATGCGAGTCAAGTAACAGTACCAGCAGTTAGCACGGCTAATTACGGCAGTACGTTCTCCAAGAGCTAAAGATGGCTGCGCCGAGAGGAAGAGAGTCGCGGCTGGTAGGCGATGGATGCACGGCAGAAGGGGAGAGCCGACCTAGCGCCGACTCTCCGTCACGACGTTTCCTGGCTCTGCCAGGTTAATAGAGATGCCATCTCTAGGTTATTCCTATTGCCCTTCTCTCGGCTTCTCACGGCTAATTGTAAATCGAAACAGCGCAAACATCATCGACAAGAGATGCAGCAGGATGCAGCGCGGCCAGCGCGGCCGGCCAAACTTCCATTCGAAATTCTAACAGACTTTGGTACGTAACTGATAAGCGAGAGCAGGACAGCAGCTTCTTGCGATTCTTTTTAGCACCACGTAAATACGGGAGCTCAGCGATTTCTGATTTCTCTATCCTCCCCTCCCCGATATCTCTTCTTGCGCTTAGCTTATAAATCGCACTTACAAGGCTCAATGCTTGAGCACAGCGATGCGTCAGCCAAGCGTCCAAAAATATCTACTTGGATTCGAGCGGTTAACAGGTTAACCCATCACCCATTCCACCTATACCTACTTGCTAGGGGACAAGGCTCTTCGGTTTCTTCGCGTCAATTTCAGGCGAAGCCCTCGACATCCTCGGAATACTGTTTTTCCGACATATCTGTGCCCTGCCCCTTCCCCCTCCCAACCTCCTCCTCGCCACTGTAGCACATAGGACGCTACGCAAAACTGTCCAAATTTTCCACGGCCGCACCAATAATACGTCGCGGCGTCGCAAGTGCGTGAATGCGCGCTCGCTGAAAGATTCCTCGACGTCCCGCACCAGACCAGCATCAGAGTCACTTGGCTGTACTCGCGACTCGCATCTCCGCGTCCTGCATCCCTTGGCCGAGACCTTCGCACACCTCGAACATTGACGTGACAAACAATATATGTATTTACGTGTGTCGTTTCTTCTGCATGTCAATCAAAGGTCGCTCGGCTGAAGGATTTTCTGTCGAAGGACCATCACGCGTTTCGGCTAATCGCTGGAGGCCTTCCTCTCTTTGCTGAAAAAAGATCTTTGGCTGGGAAAGTATCTGGGTCGAGCCAATGGTCGAAGGAACGAAGGAAACGGGAGTCTGAACGAGTAAGATCCTATCAGCCTTGCTTCGCTGCCTATTACCTGGGCGTGACGTATACCGATATCTGTGAACGCATTTTAATGAAAGTCGTGAATCGGCTAGGCGAGTGACGAGACTGAAACTCATGCGGCAGGTCTTGCCGCTGAATACTCGAGGAGCGTGTATTGGCTCAGTGAGCGTTCCGTAGCAGTACACTACCAACCGGAGGCATCTTCCGTAGCCTATGAATAGAAGTCGTACGTTGGCTGCAGATGCACAGCCTCTCGACCTGCCGTCCTTTAACGCGGCTAGTCCGCCGGATCCCTTAAAGAAGGCTCGGTTCTCGTTGATCGAAAGCAACGTGGTGCTGCGAACGAAACGTGAGGTTGGTAGAAATTGAAGACGCCTCACGCCGGATCTCTGGATGCCGGATGATGCAGTTGCCATTAGCGCCGTTGTCAGCTGTGAATTTCGAGAAAAGCACCAAGCCTCACGCGCTTCGCGTTGGCCGCTTCGGCGGGTGCAGCTCCATTATGTAATTGTCGAGGATGTAGGGTAAATGTGCATTTGAGTCAATTGGCGAGCGACCACTCGTAAGTGCGTAAGTGCGTAAGTGCGTAAGTGCGCGAGTGTGTAGGAGCTGTGTCGATGGGAGCACGTGTGCTTCGCTCCGGGCGTTATGGTCGTTGCGTAACCTTGACCAGAAGGTTGCGCGAGACGAAGCAACCGACGAGGCAATGCCTGATAACGGCAATAGAGGTTGCGATTCGCAGGAACGTTTCGCATGTTCCAGTGACGACACACATCGGACACGCATAAGCACATCTCGTGGGAGCAAAAGTTTGGAAAATTCAGTGCTCGGGAACCCTCGCGTGGTAAGAGGTTACGTAACTCGCGCATCGTAGGACTCGACGACTCATGAAACTGTTCTCTGAAATTTCGGCAATCGAAGGACAATCGGAGAGCGTCGGTCGGTACGTGCTTGATGCCGGAGTAAGGAAAAGGAAGACAGGACGGCAGAATTTGGCTCCTGAATCGAAGACAGTGATTCACGACCTATCTCAATCCTCGTAGAAATGCCCATGTACGCCATCCGCATACGAGATCCAATTAATATCGCGCATCGCGGTTGTCTCGGGCCTCCACCCGGTCAATACGAGCCCTCCGCTGCCATCTGCTAACCTCCCCACGTCACAACGCCCGAACCTGTTTCACCTAGTCCATCTAGTTCACCTCCTCGGGTTCCCCTCGCCGCCCCCAGCACCTCGGGAACTTCCTGCCTCCCGATTGGCCCCGCGTCGATGCTGGCAACACTGCGACCCCCCTCCCTCCCCCCCCCAGCGTCCCTGCTTCGCTTTCTTCAGATTCTTTTTTCCAAAACTTAATTACATTATTGAATGACTCCGTGAAAAGTATTTCCGCGCTATATCATCCGTGGATTCAAGTTGCCCCCGGCGGTACCCTGTCTGGCTCCGCGAAAACCGAATATCAAATAGTTCAAACTTTTTCTAAGAAATGGCTGGCATCTTCGAATGATCTAAGTGGTCGGTCGGTCGGTCAGCCAATAATCTGACCGTGTCTATCGCAGTCAACGGATACGCTAGCCACCCAAGCGAAATACCAATGAAGAGTTTCAAGGCATTAATCAGTTCCCTTGCGCTTGGGAAAACCCTAGCTGCCTCCTGAAAGAGACGGGATTTCTTGTAGAGACCGAGAAAATAGCTTCCGGCGACGCATTCTAGGAGTCGTTACGATTTCACGATACGTCGAGTGGCTCGCGGCTGCCTTCGCGGAAGCCACCAAGAATTCGGTCAAGGTGCAGCCGCTGGCAAATAACTAGGAAAACTCTGTACAATTGGGGACAACCGAGGATAACTGGGACGAGGCGCTCCGACGTAGTCGACTGTTATTTTCTCCGTTTCTTTCGAACCCCCCCCCCCCCCCCCCACTCCCGGCACTGGCTGCTATACGACCAAATTATTTCGGGGCCGATCGCCAATTCTTGCCAGCTCGTTTGATATTCGGTGCTTCGATTTTCTTCTTTCTCTTTTCTCTCTATATAACCGCTTTCCTCTGTCTCTCGCAGTCTATGAGATGTCTAGCTCAATTTTACGAGTCTCTCGTTATATTGCGAAATCGGCAACGCGACGATCGCAGAACAATGTCGGCCGGTCGAGAAGGACAACGATCATGATTCATGAAACCTATACGCGTACTTTCCGGAAAGTAGTTGAGCTTGCCCAACGGAACAGCCATTCGAGCCTGATTAACTGCTAATTATCCAGTCCCACTGATCACGACATGGATGCACGAATGCACTGACGCAAGGGTCTGTGCGGGTCCATCGTTTCAACGAAGCTATTTACGTGCTAGACTGCGTTCGCATTGCCAAATCCGTTTGTGCAGCTGCGTCCGACGCACTTTACTGGCTGTCATATCTGTCGATGACAGGGACAATCCGCGGTACTGCCCAACGATTAATTATAAACCGGTAACAATGAAGGGTTGCCGCTGTATAATTCAATCCGTTCGAGCGATAGTATCACTCTCTTGTAGATGAGCCGCGCACGCAGAATGAAAAATGACTTTTTCAAAAAAGTGAGGACGCAGAGTCGGTACTCGATCGTGAGTCACGCATGTGCGTCACTCGCGTCAATGGCTACGTAACAGGCCTACTACAACCATACTCGTACGTACATCTTGTTCCTTTGGCTCGAAGCATGGAAAAATACGACTCGTTCGACGGACCAAGTGAAAACTGTAACTTACGCGGAGCACGCGGTATATATCGAGCGAGTCCGTGAGCACGCTTACCTGGAAAAGAAAGGATGTGGGTTATGTCAATGGACAGTCAACGCGTAGGTGGTGCATCAGCGTATCCTGATCCTCCAGCTGCAGGAAGCATCGGATTGGCGCACGCATCGTGCAGTCTAGCCAGAATCGCTTCACTCGGACAGGCGGAATATACACTGTGGCTATTTTATTGCATTCGTTAATGTCAAAGCATACGAACGTTCCTGCTAAATAAATCGGGGACTTCCGTCCGGTGCGTTCGGTGCGCACGGCAGTTCGCCTTCCCGTTGAGAACCTGAATCGGTCGCCATTGCTACCGGTACAGCGGTAAAACATTGTTTCCCGGTTTACCAAAGTAGTGTATAAGGGGCGGGACTAATCGCTTGAGGCAAGGAAAGATCAGGGTCTTCGATGATCCGATAGAAAGTTCTCGCTGCGTCCCTGCATTTCTCACTGGCGCACTACACACCTGCATATGCAAATGAGAGCGGCCGGCGTATCGTGTGTAACAGGCATCAGCCGACCAGCCACCAATCTCACCCTTAGCACCTGTGCAGCTTGAGCGATCCGACAAATTGCAACGTCATTAGTGCCAATTTGTTTACACGGAAGCCATGATGCAACTGCGCGCCTCCTTACGACACTGCGGACGCGCTCGTCTCCTGATTGCCAGTATTTATTAAGCCCATAATTTCTGGCGAAACGATCGAAGCAACGAAAGAACGGAGACTGCGAGGCGCGCGTCTGGAATCGCACGGGGAACTTTGCCTGATTCGAATCTCTTTGCCTACCGCGTTATACCGTACGGCTGCTCGACGCTGTTTCCTACGAAAAAACCGGAACTCCATTGAGCGATCGAGGAGCAGCGAACGAATCAAATTAAAAGTTGGTAGGTCGAAAATGCAAGGTCCAAGACGGCTTCCGCCGTCTCTCCGACTTATCCTTGCGGGATTCCTTGACTCGCCGCGTCTCCTCCTGTTGTCTTTTCACTTTCTCGACGAGTCGTCCTCGTGCTCGTTCGCCTCGTGTCCGCGGAGCTGCCACCAGCGTCGAGCTGAATTAATTATAAGGAATCCGTGACAATGCGGGCACGATGGTCTCGCTAATGGTCCGCTGATTTAATTAAACGAAGGGTTCTTAACCCTCGCTTCATCCTCGGGGAAGGAACGAATTACCAAGCGGCTGTGTCCCCGAAGGACACGACCACCCTGATTACCGGACCCGATAGGATTCGACGAGACATTCGACGTAGGTAGGGAGGAGGATTTGCACGCATCTTGGGCCGCATCGAATAATATAAGAAAAGAAATTGTAGGGTTGAAGGCTTTTGGGGAAAAGAAAGAAGCTGGCTCGGTTCAATTTAAGCGCTGCTCCACTTTTTATCGAAAGGAGTCTCGACGAGCCAGTCTCGGGAGCTACCATTCTTATACATTTCGCGAGGCAGCTCGCGGGAGAAGGAAAAAGGAATGAAAGGAGGAGGATGAGCTGGAAAGAAGAAAAGAGGAAACGGTGCAGGAAGGCTCGGAAACTCTGCGGCACTTTGTTCTGCATCCAGGCTATTCCAGACAATTATCATAGCCATGTTTAATCTCTCATGGTTCGACGCCGCCGACGCTGCCAGTTAGCGTCGACGGTGCTGCCAAAAGGCATCCTTCTGGTTCTGGCTCCTGAGGTATCTCGCTCGCAATTCGCATCGAGCTTCGCGTTTCTTGCTTCGCAGGCAGGAAATCTTAGTCTCCTCTGATTCAACGCTCCGGGTCTTTGGCTCCTGGCAAGAGAATCGCGCGCGCGCCGCTTCGCACTGCGTTACGTACGGTTATGGTTATGTTGTGTTATGTCTGTGTTATGCTCCGGCGCTCTCTGTGGGCGCGCGTGTGTGTGTATTTGCGCTCGTGCGCGCGCGAGCACGAGAGCTGGCGTCTGTCAGGTTTATGCGCCACTTTTGTTTTGTCTTCGACGAACACGTAGAAGTTCCCTCCCACGAATCTAAAAGTTTCTTTCTCCATGCAGCAGCGACCGAAGGTCCTTCGGCTTTCATTTCGATTCTGGGAAACTGGCGAATTCAGCAACCGCCAATTAGCGTGTCCACTTTGTTATATGCCAATCCGACGCGTCTCCAACGAAGAAGCTTTGCACTGAAGTCCACCCGAAAATCCCGAATCTACAGCCAGCTTCGTTTAACGTGCAGCAATGGCAGTGCTTGGCGTACCTAGTGGTTCGTAATACCGTATAGAACCAGAGAGGTAGAATCTGGAGATGTAGGTTACACGGTACATTGTGGTCGATCTTAAGGACGTCTCTGGAAAGAGCAAGCAGGCTGAAGAGACGCGGAAGAGGAAAGTACATCGAAGTGCAATGCGAAAGCACCGATGCCGTCATTCTGCTTATGACGCAAGTCACACTGAAGCGCACCTGCCCGGTGGTGGGAGGGGGAGGGGGAGGGGGAGGGGGGGCGCCCCCCGACCAAGAGTGGAAGAATGCAGCATTCGTTGAAACTCGAGTCGAAGGGCAGCAATCGATCAGACGGAAACGCGTGCCTAAATACAACTCGACTATATTCTGCAGCTTCCTTCGGCACGAACTGCTTCACCTCGTGTGCGCGGCGTCCGGACTACGGGCTGCGGGCTCGATCTCTCTCTATGGTGGACTTCTTTACAGTTTCCCAGGATTTCGGAATGTCAAAGTCCATGCAATGTCTCAGTCTGAATCACAACGCCAGCGGTGGAAGGGCGATGCTGTTAAATAAGATGCGAAGGACGCAGAGTAGGATGAATAAAAAGGGCAGAGAAGGAAAGTCGCTGAGAAGGATGTCGTCGATAAGAAAGTCTACGTTAAAGGAATAGAAAGAAATTGGCGATGACAGTCCCCCCCGTGGAAGGATAAAAACGTGGCTCATCGGCGTCACGAAATTTACGTGTTGTGTGGAGAACAAACAATACAAAGCAAAGTGAAGAGGGGTAGCAGGGGAGGCGGGAGGAGCAGGAGGAAGACCGAGTTCTCTCGTAAGGGGTATTACGAGTAGGGGTTAATACTGCCGAGGGAGGATGAAAGGGGCCAAGAGAGGGATCACCGAGGAAAAGAGGGAGAGGGAAAAGGAGAGGAAAGGAGAAGAAGAGAAGCAAACGAGGGAGAAACGGAGAAGCTCGCTGGCTCTGGAACGCCCGCGGCCGTTATGGATGCAAATCCGCGTACGAAACGTATAAAAGATTTGCAAGAACAAATAAGCGGCGAGAGTTGAAGGCTGGAGAGGAGGGCGTCCCGAGGCGTCCCGAGGCGTCCCGAGGCGTCCCGAGGCGTCCCGGGGGATTCAAATGAGGATAAATATTTATAAAAGAGTGCGCCAGGCTAGTGGATTCCAATGCGCTCAGGACGAGAAAAGACGAAGGTAGACGAAAGTAGACGAGAGAACGTGTGCCAGGGCCAGGAAGCATTCGATGGTTGAGCGGAAAAGGAGAAGAAGGAAAGAGATGCAGTTAGAAAGAGACAGAAAAGTAGGAGGAAAAGGAAAATCGAAGACTCCGAGTTATAGCTATTGCATCGCCTGCTTCACTTAACCTAACAGGACAGGGAATAAATCAAGGGAAGAGAAAAAGAAGGCAAAAGCGTTAAAGTATCAACGCGGTCGACCTGATATCCTAACGCCTCAACGACGTGATTCCGCGCTAAAGTAATAAGGTAATAACCTAACCTAACGGGTCTCGACTTTCTTATTTCGGCGCGTTTCCGTGGTGGCGTGGGCGCCACAGATAACGAGGAAACCTGCTTAGATAAGAAGCCTTCCAGGCCGAACGAGCCAAGGACGAAAATTGAACCGCGACATTGCAGCATCATCGATTGGCGACGTCCTCGTAAACGCCAGGACGTCCCACAGGACACGAGTCCTGTAAGAACGAAGAGGAAGAGAAAGAAAAAAAGAAGGCAGCCTCACCCACGTGTAGACCACTGGAGACGCCATTCTCAGGCTCGGCGTCTCGTTAAATTTCAAAGCCCCCCTACCCTCTCACTCACCGGAATAGTTTCCTATTAATCTTCGAAGCGACTCTAAGCGTCCCTTCCAGCTCACTAGTCTTCACCGACCCCCTCCCTCCTTGCCCGAACCCAATGCTGCTTTGGAATATGATAATGCGAGCGCTGCCACTTGGTGTCGTCGGCTGAAGGCACTCGGGAATAGACGAAGAACAAGGGAAAGAAGAAGGGGGGAAGGACGATTGAGAGAATTGGATGAAGAACCAAGGAAATATAGAGCCGCGTCTTCGGCTACGATTAAAGGAGGATACGACATAGAAGGTGCAGAGCAGAGTGTCCTGGTTGCGCGTAGAGCTCGATGATTAAAGATTTAAGAGAGAAGAGACTCGGAGAAGATTTGATCTTCGCCTCTTTCCAATTTTAAAGAACCACCGACAGTTAGTCCAGACACGGAATATCGATTGTGGATTGGATAGAAAATAATTTGTTGAAAAGTCGACAACTAATTCAAGGCCATTGGAAGATTTGTGTGGAGGTTCGCAGTCGTTATAAAGGAGAGTGGCTGATACGACTCCGCGGCGCAGCGACTTTATTATTGCAAAGCCAAAGAGATTTCCGCGAACGAAATCAAATCCACTTGGCAAATCGAATGGAGCCACAATAGTGTTCCCAAGTGGAGGTTCAATAATGAGCGATAAAGGGAATCCGCGTGGGAAGGGGGGCGGGAGGGGAGCAGGTACTGGAAGGATGGCAAAGAAGGAGAGAGAGAACGCGCGGGAGTCAGAGGGATAAAGCAGATCTGCGGGGGAAGAAGCAACCGACGAGCATCTAAGTGCGAGTGACGTTAATGGGGCCTAAATAATTTCCTTATCGTCTCGTAGCTGTCCCCGCCACGCTGTAGGTACTTTGCGCTTCTACTGCGACTCTCCTCTTACCGTACTACCCAACGAGATTTCGCGTCCCCTTATTTTTCCCCTCTTCTCAATATTCCCGCTGCTGCTGCTGCTGCTGCTGCTGCTGCTGCTGCTATTCCTCCTCGAAAAGTCTTCTTCTCTAGAGACTCTCGAAAGACTCGAGCTCGTTGGCGAATCATGACTTCACTCGAGAGCACTGCATCCAATCAAAGATGCAGAACGAAGGGAATGCAGGGGGAATAGAAGAGAAGGAACCCAATCTATTGTAGCCGAGCATCATCGTGAAAAGGAGTAACAGAGATGGAAGTAGGCAGGTAGGCAGGTAGGCAGGTAGGCGCACGTCTCATCGGATGGCTACGCGTTCCAGATCCAACCCAAGCATTGCTCCGATGAATCAGCATACGGACGATTACATGCACTGCGCTCTCGAGGGTAAAGAGGCTTTCGAGATTCCAAGGAAGCGCAACTTTCGATGGATCGCTCGATGATCTTTGATGCAGTCGATTGAAAAAGAATGAAGAATTCAAAAAATGGCTCAACGGTAGAGACGAACAACAATTATACGCAAGCATATGGAGATGAGACGATAAGGTGCTGATAACGATAACCCTCCGTTGGCAAGATTCGGAAAAACTGAATCCTCTCCTCAATTCATTCGTATTAACATCGATACCGACTAGAGCAAAACCTATGCGCATTCACGCGGACGGACTACCAGTTGGCTCTGTATTGTCAGAGAGATTACGATAATTGCTCTGACCTAAAAACCGACGTGCCGTGTAAGAGGATCGAGGTGATCAAGCGAGTGCCGTCGAGAGACGGTGGATTAGTCTACGTGTGGGTGTCAATCGGGGGGTCGTGATTTTTCTCAAAGTCTACGGAATAGAGAGAGATGCGCGACTCACTGTGCGTTTGCAACTCTCGAAGGCATCTCAATTGACGAGGAGAACGGGAAGAGGGAAATCTTATGATTGTGCAAGAGCAAAGCGCCGATATGCGTCCGGCGTGAATGAGTAGTCGAGTAGTCGAGTAGTCGCGTCTACCGAATTTACGTTACGCCAGGATTCACGAGTATCTTGATCCTTGGAGCACGAGTCCTTTTCGTTCTCTCTGTAATTTCGCCGCTATTTACGACTCACCTACGAGATCAATGGGGCATGTCTTGCCGTCGGCGCTGTCCTCGAGATGCGTCGATGAATTTCATGCAAAGATTTCTTCTTCTTCTTCTTCTTCTTCTTCTTCTTCTACTTCTTGAACGCCTTTGGCAAGTTCCTGCCCTCGCTGGGCCGACCTTTCAAACAGTTCGTTCAAAGGGTATAATGGTATACACAGGAATAACCCGGTTTTCTTCTTTGAAAGGATTTCGAAGAATATTGAGGTGCAGAATGCGAGGACCGATATTTCGCTGAGATCTGTGACTATCGTCGGAAATCAATTGACGACGTTCGAATGACGTATTAGAGATATCTTTGTGCTATCAGGATGAGTAACCGTGAAGCAAGAGTCACGGAATAACAAGATCATTTGTCATCGACTATTTGCATACGTCAGCCGGTTATTTGACGCTGGTGCGCAAGGATCAATTCCATGAACATTTCTTGAATGCCGCTTCAAAAGTAACGGGTGTCAAAGTATCTCTCTCTTTCTCTCTCTTTGTTTCTTTTTCCGTCTCAGTCTCCTTGCAGAGATCAATAGCTCCAACTTATAGGCCTAACCCCCCCCCCCCGCCCCGTCTAACCATCCTCATTTGTGTGAAAAATGGGAAAGGGAAGAGCACGCAACTGCGTTCGTATGCGTATCGTAGAATTGAGGAAAAGCAAAAAAAACGAAACGAGCGAACTGGGCTACGATGGGCACGAGCACTGAAAGACGAGCCAACAAATCCGCTATAACGAGAAGAACGAGAAGAACGAGAAGATCGAGAAGATCGAGAAGGACGAGGAGAACGAGGGTCGCCAGGAGGGTCATGAGACTCATGAGCGTCACGAGGGCCACTTTTTCAACGAAATCACAGGATCCTCGGGGAATGGACTTTACGGCTAATAAGCTTAACAATTCCCATAGCGGTTGGAATTGCTTGTCCGAGATAGGTGGAACAATGGCACAGTGGTTACTGACATGAACACCGGAGGAGCGCTCTGTGACGATGTGACGCTGTGGCACTCTGGCGCTGTGGTTCGAGCCTGGACAGCATTCAGAGATATAATTAATGTGACACATACTCGCCGAGTGAATAGGGGAAGGAATGAGAGAGACAGAGGCAGTTGCACGCATTCCCTCGCGACACGAAAGCGTCACTGGCAGCACAGGGACTGGCAAGCACGCACCCCACCGGAGCCCCCCCCCTCCCGCCCCCCACTCCATCCTTCGTTCTCCTTTCTTCCGGCAGCCTCATTTGCCATCACTGGCAACGCGCGTCACGTCACGTCGCAGCAACAAACTTTTCTCGGTCAACAGAAAACCCGATTGTTTATCCGTGCACGCAGCTAAGAATCCAAGAACCGTCAACCAGCAGCAAATCTACGCTTTACCGGTACACAACCACATGGTTTATCCTGTGGCAAGTTTACGGGTTTGCACGCTTCGTTGAATCATTTATCGCTATGAACTGCCAGAGCTATTGTATTCTAATCTCTGTTTTCCACCCCGCCGCCCCTCCTCGCGCGCCCGCCCCACCCCCCTCCCCTGCTGCTCGCTTTTCAAATAACACTAATAAAAGCGCTCTGACCTACGAGTCGTTAATGTTCTGGATGCTGAATGTACGTGTGGATGAGGAGCAATGAAAATTTCTCATGCAAGAGGCGCCACGGTGCACGTTATCAAGCGAGCTGGATAGATGGATTGCAGGATGCTGCAGGATGAGGATGTGGATGAGAACCAGACTAGGAAAGTGCCCCAGAAGGGGCTAATAAATCGCGAAGGCGCCGCGGGCCGTGTAACGATGCCTCGCGATAACCTCGCATTAATAACTCCGAGCAACACGATTTAATGCTTTTTATAGCGAACACATACGTAGTCATCGGTGTGACCATCCATCGGCTAGGATCTGCGAGATTCCCGACATCCTGTTACCGGGACGCCGGAACATCGCGAACCGGCGAGTCTCGCGTCGCATCTTCCAACTTGAATTTTATTTTTCCTCGGCCTTTCCAATGTTCTTTTTCCTCGCTGCAAGATGCGCGACGGTTTTCGCGAACGAATGAACCCAGTGATCCACCGTCGAATGATTCCCAACGTAAGTCTCAGAACGACGTAGCCAGGACAGTAAGGAAACGAAGATAAGCGTGAGAGACACGAGATCGAATTAATAAGGAGAGACGGAACGAAGAAGAGAGGGAGGAGGAAAGGAGGAAAGGAGAAAAGATAAAGACGATCGCTGTGAGGTAAAAGTCAGAACGAACGAGAGGAAACGATTACCTTTTGCTTCTAAATAGAAGAGAGTAGGACGTAATGGTGTGGAGGAGGGAGGCCGAGTCTAGGTCAAGGGCAACGACCTGATGCACGTGGGGGTGCCCTCCTACCCCCAAGCCATAACACCATCCGAAGCCGTTGCTATGGCGCTCTCCCTCCGTTGGCGCCTACACACCAGCGCTCGGCCTGATTCCACCGATTTTCGCACGCACCCACGCACTCACGCACGTCATGCACACGGGAAGAGAGGCTGCTCTCCTGCCTCCCTGCGGCGATGCATAGCGAAACTAGCGCCAGCAACAAGGGACGTCCTGAATATGAGGCTCAGGACTCGGGAATTGGAAACCGTATCGAGTAAGGGAATCTGCAGTGAGTGCAATGGTGCACATAGATAATAGAGTCTAGAATCCAGAACCCAGAAGCTAGGTTCGGATGTCCCGAACCCCAGGTATTCCTGGAATAGCTAGGATCGACATCTCGACACCACCTACATCTCAAAATTAATCATTTTGTGATAACGAAGAACCATTCTCGAATTATATAACCTACGATCCGATGACCAAAGACTTCCCCAGTCGTTATTTCGACTGCTTCTCTTCTCCGATGCATTCTTTCTCTGTTAATCTGTTTTTTTATCTCTCGCTCGGTTTCCATCAAATCAACGAATTCCCCGCCTCTCTTTAATGCCATCGCAGCATATTGGTCGGATCGTTAATGGAACGATTTGCTAAAGCCACTAATACAAATTGTCGACTGTTGGGGATAACCATGAGGTGGGGGGGGGGGGGAAGGAGGGCGGCAGGGCGGTTGGTTAGCTAGCTGAATAGCTGGATGGGTGGATGGGTGGATGGGTGGCAGTGTACCTAGAGGTGGCTAGGTGACTGAATGGCTGAGTAATGGGTCGGCGCGGGATTGGAGGGTTCGTTCGCTGAATATCTCTGTGCCCGTTGCTAGGATCCAGAAGGTAAACGCGAGAGCCAGATAGGGCTGCAGTATCAAAGACCCGAAAGCCAGAGAGCGTTGTGCAGTGTGCACGTAGTGCGCACCTGGCGCTCAAGTTTGAAGTGCCACTGGAATGTTACTAATTTGTTGGATAATTAGTTAACGCGCCTATCGACTGCGAGCATATCCAGTCGTGCTCGATCGCTCGAATCGCTGAACTGGTCGCACGATCTCACGACCCAGTGATTCTTGCTCGACAAGCCTCTTGAAAATGCAAAAATATTATTTTTTCTCAATTTTCGTCACTGCGGAAGTTCACGAGTGTCGCGACCCTCGAGTCGACTTAATGGGCTTCCCTCCAGCTTCCGTACTCTCGGAAGGATGCTAAACGAACGTTCCCGCAACACTAGAGCAGACCTTCTGTTCGCGTAAAAATTGCGTTCGTTAACTGAAAGACGGAGGGGTCTTAATTAAATATCATTTAACACTGCTAATCGTACAAAAATCTCTAATATTTGAACTGCGACCCCGCAGCACTTTATAATGAAGCAGAGAGAGAGAGACAATGCCACCGTAAACATTTTCTGCTCCACGATCTCTACCTTGAAACGGGTTAGGATGCGTCGCGTTGTAGTCTTGGAGGATATTCAATGGTTTTTGGTGTTCGGCATTGAGCCTAGTTTCACGGAAGCCCGCGTGGTTCGTTAAGCCGCTTGGATTTCGCACTCGGGACACCCGGTACGTAGCGGCACCATCAATCGTGTGATTTTAAAAGTAGAGAAGGGAAGGGAGGGGGTTCGAGGTAGATGGCGGGGAACGCGTACAAAAGGCGAATTAATTCAGCAAAATTTATCGCGCGGCATTGAGAGCGCGCCACTGCAGGAACGAGCGAGCGACGAACGAACAAGCTGTAGTAAACTGACGAACCATCGGACCGTCCAATGGCTGGATGGGTGGATGGGTGGATGGGTGGATGGGTGGATGGACGGCCTTGTCAGTCCGGGGGCTTTATAGGAGGCAAGCGTAACCAGGCTTCGCATCGCGAGGTGAGAAGAGGTGATTTATGATAATTACTTGCTGATGCAAACCGCTTGGAGGGTGCCCACGATTTGCAATCAACCGGTCATAACGCAAACGCGAGCTTAAGTCTTCGGCTTCTGTGGCTCAACGATTCCCAGAAATCTGAGCCAGCCGGATATTTCAGCTGAGGAAGTCCACCGCTTCGATTAATTCGCTCGTCGGTTTCTCTCTTAATCTTCTGTCCTTCTATTCGTCCTGCGTCTGTCCTCCCTCTGGTTCGGCTCTCGTCTATTTCCTATAAAAAGAGTTTAATCGCCACGCGTACGCACTTCAATTTCTTTGACGAGCCGTGTTTCCCTGAACCGAATGTTAATCCGAGCTGCCACGATTCCCAACCCCTTATGACGAAATTATAATTATCATCACTTTCAATTTATTTATTCCTGCGAAAAAGTTATTTAGCCAAATTTATACGAAATTCGATCAGAGACGGTTGTTGTAGTCAGCGTTTTCAACGAAATCTAGTTTTCTCGCTTGATAACGGATTGCAGCCAGGATGCTGCTTCCTGATTTTTGCCAGACCTTGGAAACTTTGTTTCGATTTGGTCGACAAAAGAGGGAAGCGTCCTTCCGCATTGTCTGCCTTCTGCATCGATTGTTTGTCAATGTGTCTTAATGTCGGGTGGCTAATGATTCCTAGAAAAGGAAGTTCCTTGCAAAGAGGCGGGCGGCGGGCGGCGGGCGGCGGGTGGCGGGCGACGTTGGTCTGCATCCGCCAAGGGAACGAACGAGCAACGAGACGAGCGACTATCCGACCGTCCTGAATTACGTGCGACGTGTCCTTCGAACAACGAAGCCATTAGTCTCGCTAACTGGCAGTTTTACAAGTGAATCGATAAGCAAAGAACTGCGAAGAATACTACAGGGGTAACCAAATACGATAGAAACACCGAGAAGTCTTCGCAGCTGTGTGGAGGCTGCTTCTAGAATCTGACTACAAGCTGCTAGCAACGCGACTCAAAGATCAGATACAGGATGTCGTGCGAGTGTTTGGCTATTTTACCTGGAAATTTATGCAATTACGCAATTCGTTGCAGCAGCGCCAATCGCCTAGACCTCGTAGCTCCCTTCCAAGTCAAAAGAAACTCTCGAAACTTAAGCGAGGGTTAAGAACAACAGGGCATCTTCCCGATTACTCTAGTAGGGGGCCACCTGCTCTTCGTGTTCAAGTCTAATTCCTTGCGAGAGTCGCTCGAAGAGCCAAGCCCGGTAATGACAGCGACCTCGGACAATCGGATTGGTAAACGAGCACAGCAGTAAAAAGTTTGCACTGGATTAAACGTTGCAGTTTGAAATGATAAAGAACGGAAAGCAGAATAAGCCAACATGGATAGCCACGCAATTGTGTTGGTGCAGAAAGTTTAAGAAGGAGTCAGCTGAGAAGAAACGAAGTAGCGACGTGACGGGCGCGGGAGGGAGGGCAGTCGAGCCAGTTACGGAGGCGAGCTGCTCAACTTTTATATCACGATGCTGGATGCACGTGATACGGAACGAACAGTTCACATCGAAGAACGAGATTCTATCGAACGATATCGAACCGATATTCAAGCGATACCAGTTACATAATCTGCTTGAAGACCAATTATCCTCGAAAATAACGTGGCTCGCTCGACTGCGATAGAAGCCCTGCCCGCAGCAACACAATACCTCGGCGGTTACGCAACTCATCCTGCTTCCGTTCTCTTCCCTTGCTTCTCGTTAAAGGACACTCCTAGTTTCTGTGAGAGTGTGTGTGTGTGTGTGCAGACGTAACCTAAAGAGAGAAGATCGAGACAAGGAAGAGATAGAGATAGTCAAGTCGATAAGGACGGGATTGACGACAACGAGCACAATAGCCACCCAGGGACTAGGACTCTAGTTTTCCATCTTCGAAATTATCAAAGCTCCGACACTTGTCAATGTGAACTACTGGACATGGCGCGCGCCAGTTATTGCCTGAGACACTCGCTGTGGCGAGGAGAGGAGAGGTGAGCTGCAACAGAACGTATTGCGTCTCGTCGGTCTCCTCGGTTCGGGGAACACGCAACTCTTTTCGCGCTCGTTGATGCCGATGACCGCCAAATTTCGTCATCGTGCGTCGTAAGCACCTTACATAATTTAAGATAACGGCTCTCTTCCCTTTGGCCTTCGACGCATCGTTTTCTTCTTCTTTTGTCTCCGTCCCACCTCCCCTTCCAAGTATTTCTTTACCGAGCGAGGAACGAAACATCAGGGTCGAAAGTCGAAACCCGGCGAACCTGCTGCTCTCTCCACCGCAGCCTCCTTCCTGCTCGCGACGAAGATGCTGCGATAGGCAGGCACGTGGACCTTTTAAAGTTCTTCGTCGTAGCTACAAGGATCTCGGATCGACCTGACTCTGACTCTCCGATTCGAGTGCTTTCATCCGAACTCTCCAGCTAAGCTGGTCAACCAGGTAATAAACGTGCTTTCGCCCCATCGATGGTCAATGGTTATAATTTATATTAAATAGGACATACGACGTAGGCTGTACAAGAATATGGATATAGATATGAGATTTGCGCTGACGTAACCACCTTAACATCGATCCGTGCTGAGAAATAGGCTGATTCTTCCGAAATTCGAAATGCAAGTGTAGAGTATTCTGCGAATGCAGAAGAAAGTCCCGAAGGTCGATCCAATGGGAGGAAAGATAAAAACCAAGTACAGGAAAGTAGGAAAATGGCAGCAGAAGCTCCGGGTCGCCTACTCGATTCGGGCACGTAGAGTGAATAGGACCAGGGGACAAGGGGAAGGGGGCGAGACCAGAAACGTCTTTCTACGTCCAGACGTGCCAACTGCCGCCTTCCTCTCATCCTACGTCCTAAATCCTAAATCCTTACATCCAGCCGCGTCTGGTGCGTCCGAGAGAGGAAACGAAAGCGAAAGAGGAAAGAGAAGGATGCTGAATGGCGGAACGCCGAGCGCAGGAAAACCATCGTCATTTGCCAGGAGAGTGAATTCGTCCGGTGAATATATTCCAAACAAGCGAAACCGTACTCGGGGCTTCCGCTTCGTCAAGGTTCGATTGACGCTAAGACTGCTCGAGAATTATTATCCGCTCACCAGCCAGCCATTCCAATAGTTCCGCTCGCTCGACTAGCGAAGACCGCGAGAGTTCTATCGCAGCACACGAACAACGACTGTGTGTCTCGCCGCTGCGTTCCTCCTCTCGACTGCCTTCCCGGGGTTACTGCACTCTTCCAAGGACTCCCCTTTCCCTCTCTATAATCCATTTACCTATCTCCTTATAACCCACGTCAACCTGTACTTAAAGTAAACACGCTATCGCTCAAATTACATCCGCTTTTGCCAACTTTTTACATCTACACGGGTCAAAGACTGTGCAGTCGGTTAGCTGCTGGGGATAGAGAGAGAGAGAGAGTCGCTTCAACGTTTTTCAGTTGCGTCTACCATTGAGATGGGCGCACTGCGTTTCATCTGCGGAAGCACATTCAGCCGAGGCGACGTCAAAGCGAGTTACGCGAGAATTGCGCAGTTAAGGTGGGTGGCCTGTAGCACGTTGGTACTTTGGACGTGCGCTTACCGGCGTTTCTATAACAGACTATTCCAAGTGCCGGAGCTGCAAGGACCCCGTCCTGTTGATGGATCGCCTCGGGCACCCGGATACCCGGACGAGCCGACCAACCGACCAACCGACCAACCGACCAACCGACCAACCGACCAGCCTTGAATCCATCAAAAGCGAATCGGCGGAAACTCATCGCCTGCCGTAGAGCAAAGGACGCGCGCAGGGCGAAAAGATAATGAGGAAAACTTAGAATTAGTGGGTCACTTTGTTGCTACCGTAGTCCTCCTCTCCTCCTCTCCTCCTCTCCTCCTCTCCTCCTCTCCTTGTATGTGAGATACACACGTGCCGCACGGAAAAGAACGCTTGTATATCAGGGGCCAAGATACGAGCTATTCGTCTGTACAAACTGTATGCAAGTATTAGGCACGCAGCAGAATTTCACGTAGTGCAACTAGGGGCCCATAGAACACGTAGAAAAGGAAAGCAAGGAAAATAAGGAAAACAAGCGAGGGAATAAGGAACGCGTTCGTATTGAGCCATTAAGGCATTAAGGCATTAGTATGCACAGGATCACTGAGCGGCATGAGGCCTACATACCCGCACAATCAAGTATGCAGGAAATGCAGATTTCCTATTCGAAAAGCACATCCACATACTCGGGACGCATACAAGTCGATAACCTTGAACGTGCATTTGCGCAGTCGAGAGATGCGTTTTTCCGCTGCGCAGAATTTTTCGACCTTTCTGGATAGGAATTTCACTCGATGCTTCTCATTTGCGTTCGATGTTAAATCGGAATCGGACCTCCGACGGGATCGATGATCATGCCGAGCAACGCTTTTGCACATAGTCCTTCAATCTAGACTACGAATAGATTTTGAAAAATAATTTCTATCTGAATTAGGACCTTCTTGCTTGAGGAAGAGTGAAATAATCGTCGGTAATTTATTTACCTGAGTCTATGTGACGTGAAAAGTCGCGGTCGAAGGGCAAGAAAATGCACGAATAACTGCCAAACCGATAGAAACTAAAGTTTAATCGTGATAAACTTTCATAAATCAACGTAGACAACTGTCTCGCATAAATCTTTCTTTCTAATAGCCTGTGTTCCATGATGAAACTCTCGGTAAACTATTTTTCTTGTGGTTCCCTCCAATTTTCTGGCAGCTGCTATGCTGACAATGTCGAAGCTCACGAGCATCCCTCGAAAATATGAAACGTCGACGATCGAAGCTGCGATGGGAAAATCAAATGAAGGAAACACCTCGATCCTTTAAAATGAAAAAATTTTCCTACAGAGTTACGAAGTCCGACAATATGCACTTGCACTTTTATTCGAGTCTCCCTGTTAATCCGATCATTTTATCCGGACTTGGTACTCGTTACCTAACAATCAATCGTCCTTTGAACGTGTTGCTGAATATTACGAAAGAAATAATCCTATTGACGGATCGAGTCTCAATAACAGCTAGCAGCGACCCAATAGGCAGGCTGCACCGCAGGTGCGGACGAGCACATCGTTTTCTATGAAACCAACAGATGGAGCCGCTGCCACCGCCGTCGCCGCCATCGCCTAAAGGAGGCTCGATTTACGTAGTGATAGAGGTTCAATTTGTAGACATGCCTGAGGCACTGATACGTTTTCAACCAACACAGATCATATTTAAAAAGGTAGGACCTCCGGAGGATTCCGAAAATCTTCCGGAGATCATTTCGAAACCTCAACGATGAGTAATCGAATCGAACGAAAAGCCCGCTTAGCGGCGGCATCGATTTAATCGGGAGCGCCAACGGGCGTGTCGGTAGGCACTGCGTGGACATCGTTATTAAGCGCATATAAATTAGCATATAAATTGTCCTATCCCGTATAGCACGAGCCGAGTTCCCTGCAGCTCCGGTCCGGCTAGTTCTGCATAATCCGAGAGCAACCCTCTGCGCCACCCGATAGCGATACTACAGCACCGCTGCGTCGCCCTGCATCGCCCTGCATCACCCTGCATCGCGCTGCATCACCCTGCGACTCTCCAGCGACACTCCCCTCTTCCAAAATGCACGCATACCCATTCCCTCGCTTCCTTCCTTTCGACCCCACCTCCACCACCACTGTGGAGCTTCGATGGCCTAGCGCCGGGCCGACAATGCTGGCCATTACGAATGCAACGATCCCGCTTACGTTCCCGTCGACGTCAACGACATCCTAGTCCCCTTTCGATCCACTGACTCTCGGAAACCGATCCGAGTTCCTACTTGCTCTCTGTACCTTATGACGTTGCCAAATTCCCGTCACGTTATTATAATATTTTGGACCTAATAGATTAGAAACGTGGGGCCACGCCTGTGAATATCGTGGGATTCCCAGACTTAGCCAGAACAATTTTCGAATTACATCGTTGAAATATTGTTTTGTTTCGAATTTTGAATTTTCAATAGCGGCGCGACGTAAAAAGAGCCACTGATCCTTAAATCAGTGAATTAAGTTACACGGCACAAAACCGGATACCCTTCGTACATATTTCGGACTTATCAAACCCTGACGATTGGCTGTTTCTCTTAAAGGCAAATGAATTTCGTTGACTTATCTAATTTTCTTTTCCTATATTGATTTTCCTCGTCACAATCTGTACAAGAAAACTCCATAGACTCTGCGAGGTAAAAGTTGCTTTCCGCGAAAACGTATGAACTTTCTCGATGCGCCGTAGATTGAATTGGTGGAAGTTGAGAGTCGAGAAAATGACGCAGCGTTAAACGCGTAACTGAGTGGACACCAGAGTGAAGCGTAATTTGTAATAGAATGGCCCGAGTGGGAGCGAACGCGTGTTCTCATTGTCAGTCTGTTATCTTGGCTGGGGAGCCACGTGACGGAACTCGTTCATACGCATCGCGGTGTCACGCTTATCGGTTGCGTAAATGACTAAAGTAATGGGCTCTCGCGGCAGAAGGGCTTATCGGCCAACCATTGCGATTAATCCAGAGTGCGTTTCTCTCTCTCTCTCT
Source organism: Trachelus iudaicus (assembly GCA_030142595.1). Lineage (NCBI taxonomy): Eukaryota > Metazoa > Arthropoda > Insecta > Hymenoptera > Cephidae > Trachelus > Trachelus iudaicus. The sequence continues at coordinate 180,235 of JARQTH010000533.1, forward strand.
CTCTCTCTCTCTCTGTCTCTCTTCCCATCCGGTACTAGAAACTTCTCTTAAGCATCCTCCGTAATGGTTTTCTTCGAACGACATCGAAATATGTACGTGCCGACGTATAAAATATATTGTGAACAAGAGGACTGATACGAAAGGTCTTGCGGACAGACGTGCCTCGCAACGTTGGAGCCGTTTTCGTAATATTTCGGGAAACGATAGTTTCAGCTTGACGGCATCTGGAGGCAGTGTTGTAAAGTTCGTAAAGGTCGAAGATTCGCGTCGGCGCACGTACGACGATTCCTGTCGCGGCATCAGCGTCGTATATCCGAGTACTCGATTCAATCCAATTCACGGGGTGGTTGAAAGGATACAAAAAATTCGTCAGAAAAGAAGATGAGACGAAACCTTCGTGCTTCGTGCTTCGCCTAGCTCGCTCGACAGATTGATAGGTTAGGTTAGGTCGAATATGTATACACATACAATAATGTTCCAGTCGAATCTGTATCTGCAAGAGCACGAGAGTTGCGGAAGAAGGGTTGGAAGAAAAGGAGGAAGAGCGGTAACGGGTTGCTAGAAGGTAGAAGCAGCGGAAGTTGAGAGTTCCAAGTTAAAGTTCATGAACGAGAGAGAGTAGGTAAGCGAATGAGAGATCTCGGGTCTGAGAGAGGTTCGCCGTAACTTAGAAGTTACCCCGAGACTCCGATGGGCTCGTGGATAATTATTTATCGCCTTATCAAACTTTTATAATCTCGATGGTCCGGAGACTCATAGCATCGGTGAAGTTTTAACGAGTTTTTAAACGTCATAAATGATCTTGCCGCGCAAGTTATCGACGCCGAGGTCGACAGCAGCGCCTTCCTCGGTACATAATCGCATCGTGGAATTAATTTTTATCGTCCTGATTCGAGCCTTGTTTACGGCACTATGGATATGGCACTTGCAGTTACATACCTCAAAGCAATCGGAATCCTGAGAACAATTTCCTATTTCTGAGTAAACGATAAAATCATTAATGTAAATTGAGACTCCTTATTAGAATCAACTAAATTCTACATTTTCAAAAATCTTAGAGAAAGTTTCTCCTCTTTTCTCGAGAGCCACTCAAAATCCACCGAGACGCGTCTTAAAGATACAGCGAGTTATTCAGGCCAAAATCAACGTCTGAGATTAGCCTGTTGTTTGATTTCTGCGATAGTACCACGTTATCTTGAGCTCATACGTTCACATGCATAGGTCAGTACGTACCGGGTAAGTAACGCATTTGCGCGGATGACCATACATTGGATTATAGCACTATAGCTACCGTTTACAAGCTCGGTCGGTCATAAAGATGGCTCGTATCGCGTTAGGAGTCTCGTAATTAAATTTCAACAGCACGTGTCTTACGTGTTTATCGTCGCGTGAGCGTGAGCGTGAGCGTGAGCGTGTCCCATTTACACGCACGTCACTCGTAGCCCTTTCCGCGCTATCTTTCTCCCTCGGCCTTTCGCTCTCTTTCACCCTCTCAATCGCAGCGCACAAGGCACCACGCATCTTGGCGGCATTCTCCATTAATGGAACACTCGGGAATCCGTAAGAATGACAAGACCGGTTTGAATTCGTTGCATCTTTATGCCGTAAGTGAGGGAGATCGCGGCGAAGAAGAAGAGCGGCCGAATTGATGAAGAACGGATGGAGCAAGAAGGTGGGAGAGGTGAGTCGTGAGCTGTCGGCTGTCGGCTGTCGGCTGTCGGGTGTCGGGTGCTGGGTGCTGGTTTCCGGTGATGGGCGACTACGCGAGTGAGCTATTGCATCACGAGACAGCCGAGCTGCACGCACCGCGCAACGGGATCGCCCAGCCACGCAATGCAACCTGCTCGCACTTTGATTGACAGTGCATTATCGCGCTTCGTATCCTATTCCACTTCTCTGTATAGGACATCTGCTTTCTGCTTTCCGCTTTCCGCTTTCCGCTTTCCGCTATCCAGTGTGCCTGGTGTAACAAAGCAATTAGCTGCTGCCCGCTACAGATGCTAGATGCATCAGTTAGAATCTCGAGCAGTGAATGGGCTGAATATCAGTCAGGAATTGAGTTACTCGGTTTCGTCGGGTTCGGCTTTACAATTCCAAGAACGTCGCTGCTGCAGGACCCGATGTCCCAAGCGAATGAAAACACACTGCCAAAGAGAAAACGCTGCTGCCGATGCACGAGGAACGACGTTTCAGTGAAGATATTGCATTTCCATGGATAAGCAGGTCGCCCAGCCAGTCCTCTTCGGCTCATCCAACTCCAACTCCTCGGCTTCCCCGCCCCCCCCCCGCCACCTCCGCTGCCGCCGCCGCCGCCGCCGCCGCCGCCGCCCCTCTTCTCCACGTCCAAAGCTAAAACGCGAGACGGGAGACCCTCTTTGCTCTGCTCCGCTCTGCTCAAAGCATGTTTATCGTCGCTTACATAAGAGTATAAAATTGTCCCGTGCTCCACATGCGCGCGCTCCTCTTTACGACTACGGACTATAAGGCAGTGAGTTTCATTTCGAGAATCACAGACGCACCCGTCCCTGTCTCACGGTCAGTCCTCACCCTTCCCAAGGTCAAAAGTGCCAAGAGTTCCTTCGTTTCTCCGAATCCGAATGCATCGGCGGAGAAGCTTCGCCGTAGGCCACTCCGCTCTGTCAGAATTTTGAAGGACATCGGATGCTGCAGTGACGTGAGCGATGAGCATTGGAATCGTCGACGCTTCTCGGTACGGGGATAGGAGAGAATGACGTAACCTCTCTTACCGAGGTTCATCCAGATGTCCAGCGAGGAGGGCGAGAGCTTCTCTCTGTTTCTAAGAAGATCAGAATGAAAAGCCAAAGGAGCTGCTGGATCGCGCGAGTGAACGCGCGTATGTACTCGCTGGCGTCCTAATGAGAAATATTTTATAATATTGGGATGTACATACGAGTGCCACGGGAGACGCCTTTCGTTCGCTTGGCCGGCCGGAACTCTTGCGAAGCTAAGACTGCGATCAGATAATTTCGAGTGCAACTGCGTCCGGCTTGCAGGCACTCCTTTCATGCGTACAGCGGTACAGACGGGGAAACGGGGGAAGGGAGTGACGATTCTCCCGTAGCTCTACAGCTCTACAGCTCTACAGCTACGGAAGTCTTTAGCAGGGAGCGACCTAGAGGCAGACAAGGAAGGGTATAGGCCGCGTCTCCACTCGAATGGATCCTGCTTGGGATCTGGCGACATTTTTTAAGATTCCCAAGCGGATCGCCATGATTCGTTCGCATTTACGGCCGAGGCCATCGGGGAAGTACAAATAAAGATAAAATCGAGGCTGCTCTCCTGCCGCCTCGCTCGCCTATTCTCCCGTTCCTATTCCTGTTTTGATGTCTCTCGAAAACGCCCCTCGCGGCAACCCGAATATCGTTTTGTTTCGTGACTACTACTGCACTATTTCTTCAGCATGAGAGCGAAATAAGGTTGTCAGAGGGATCGGCCCTGGAGCTATTCGGATTGTTTCTGTTCCGGTCCACGATTCGAACTTCGAGAAGCCTGTCCATGGAAATCTTACGAGAGAGATTTGGACAGCATCCAGCTAATAGTAAACATCTTGACATCTATATTTGCGCCCGTTTAAATTGCGTATCGGTGCCCAGTCCGCCAATCGAGCTTTCCCACACCCGCCGGCGCTTCGCATCCTCCCATCCTTTTTTCTTCCTGTCTTCCACATTTCTACCTCCCAGTCGCAGACCCGAGCGCGCGTCGCTTTGCTTCTGCCGATTAAGCGAATTCGATGATTTTCATCGCAAAGACATTTTTTCTACTTAACTTAACCGTTAACTTAAGCGATTCTCTCGATTTTTTCTATTTTGCCAATTATCTAGCCGATTGCAAATAAAGCGTAAAAACTTACGAGATGGACTTTGAACACACTGGCTCGATGCTAATTTGCGAAAGCATTGCTTACCTGTAACACAAAAAAAGAAGGATGAATTAATTAACGTGTAATGCGTCGTAGTAACGTAAATATGTAGCGCGATTGGGTCAATCGGGAAATCTATTTGATTAGCAAGTGGATCAGCTGTGATCAATGTGATAGGAGTGCGCGATAGTGTACATACACATTGTGTTTTGGTATTGGTGCAAGATCGCTAAACAATGAGAAGAGGCAATAGCGCACAGCCTCTTCGGATATCGAATTCCTCGAGGCTCATCCTTATAGCACTGGCGAGAATCCTCGCTCGGCCGCCAAGGAATTGTCAAGCTACTCGTCCTTCGAGTTTCCTCATTTATTCTAAGGAGACTCTGGACTTTCCAGGACACTTCCACATGGATGGACGGCCAATGGGTCGATGCAACTCCAGAAGGGAGACAGAGATGTAGATGCGCGAGAGATGAAGAAGTCGAAGGATGAAAGCGTCGATTTATCATCCTAAAGGCAAATATGCGACCCAAATATGCGACGACTTGGGGGACAAGAGGGGCTGAGAACCACTGGGTCGCGAACAAATGAATGAGTGTGGGCGAACACGTGACCAGGGAGCCAAACGCGGCAGAGCCCCCTCCCGCAGCATCCACAGTGTCCACAGCGTCCACGGCATAAATGACTCGAGGCTTCTCCGACGCGCATTATACCGAGGACACGTTGTATTTTGTAGCTTAGGTTCGGTCAGGTTAGTTTAGGTTAGTTTAGGTTAGGAGGAATTAAGTCAGGTTAGGTAACCGACACGTCACGAGGGAGTTCGCCTCTTTCGGAGATTCCTCTCCGGATCCACTTTGCTCTGGAGGAAATTTCTAAAAACGGCCAAAGGACTGTAGGTAGTATCTGGATGTAGAAGTGTGAAAATGTGAAAATATGGAAATGTGGAGAGAGAGTTGGATGTCGCCATTTCCGTGATCGACAAAGTCGAGAACGACGTTCGACGATGCACACGGCCAGCCCGCGTCAGCGCCTCTGTTACGTCATTGTCTCGGAGAAGCGAACCCGAAAGCTTGCAGATCGGCATCGAGGACATGATTTTCACAAATATTATAAGTTGTCACCACGCGGCACCTAGCTGAAGCGGGAAAGCGAGTCGACTGCCGTCGCCGTCGCCGTCACGGACGTCGCTGCCGGGCGACGTCAACTATGGACAAAATTGTAACTCAAGTTTCCTCCTCGCGGTCCGATATACGGAGTAAGTATTCGGCGCACACCGAGAGAGACTTCTGCTAATACCTACGTAACGCAGCGTGGAAGTGACTGGGCATCTTTCAAGTACAGTCGGCACCGGGAAAATGGAACGCGAAGCTCGTAAAAGTCCTCGTAGAAAAAGTTGAGCGGTTAACTTTTATGCGGACTGCCCGCCCCGCGTAGGCGAGTTGCGCCGCGCTGCGGCATCGCGTTCAGTGGATCCGAGTGGCTTGTGGATCCTCAACTTTCTCTTGTCGTCGAGATTTAGCCACAGAAACATCTGCCTGTTTTCCTCTTGCCGTTCGAGATGCAGTCGGCCGCTTCGCCGTTGAAAATCGACACGAGGCGGGCAGGAAATCCGAAGGATGTGAAATCCTTGGAAGAATGATCGTGGCTTTCCGAGCTCGTGGACCACTCGTACGCGTGCCCTGTCATCCAGAAGGATGGACCCCGAGTAACGAGAGAATCACGAGAGAAAAAAATGGACGAAGCGAGACGAAGCGAGTGAAGAGTGACCACGGAACGATAGGAATAGCTATATCGGTGGATGAGTGGATGAGTGGCTGAGTGGCTGAGTGGCTGAGTGGCTGAGTGGCTGAGTGGTTCAGTGGCTCAGAGGGGGCAGGGGAACAGAGGAGCCCGGAGAGACAATACACTCCGTCGTATCGATACTCCACTTCGCGGAGATATCCTCTGGCAATATCGTGCCGCATATCGGGATTGCACCTAATCGAACGGCCAGTTCGTAGTTCGCAGCCACTCGAGCCATAACGAGTCGGTGACTCTGGTTCGCTCTCAGCCTGTCTCTCTGCTCCGGTACGTCGGGACTTGGCTGGCTGACTCTGCAGCTCTCACTACTTCCCATTAAAGAGGGATGCTAGAACAGGAGTAGGAAACTTGTTAAGGGGGACTCTGGAAATTCCTCCAAGAATATTTCAGCTAAGATTACGAGAATCAAGCGTAATTACGAGAATGTCTGTTTTAGTGGCGCTCGAGTAGTTTGGATCTTGAGAACGAGAACGAGAGAGTCATGAAGGTGAGAAAGCTAAGAACTCGAGGAGGCGCACAGCGAGAATAAAGTAACATCCAGCGCGACGCAGTAACCATCGGAGAATATGCGCTCGTGGTGGAAACTTTTACGCACGCGATGGGTTTATGTGGAACAACAACGTTTCCACGGTCAAACTTTATTTTACATCTGGAAAGGAAAGGATAATTCTTAGAGTCCAACGAGCCCATCGGACACTGGATCGATCGAACCTGCCGAGTCAAAATAATATCTACATCGCTTGCAATTAGTATCACGTGCGTGTGTAATTCGCCGCATCGAATGAATATCAATGATATGAATGATAGTTACGGCGATTTGACCTATTGAAATCCTCAGCGCGTCCGAATTTCCGCGTGAATTTGTTTAAATGGAGATGAAACTCCGACACGGGAACTGCGTACCAAGTGCATCTTTGATTCACGTCCACGCGTCGCCCTCCTGCTCCGCGAGACTGTACGAGTTCCTTCTTTTCCTCTTTTCCTTTGTCCGAGTACAGAGCAGATCTGCTCCAGATCTGCTGGAGCCTCGAAAAGTTATGAAAAGTCTGAATGGCTACTGCCTGTCTGAATGGCCCCAAATTTATAAAATTTGGCTCTTTAAGACCGAACTGGACGTTGATGAAAGGCAGACCCGATTGTGCATTAGATCGCGTGCCCGATTTTAATCGCACCCTGGAGGCTTCTTCCTGGCTTTGAGCTCCTCCAGACACACTCGAGCGTGACGAGAACAAATTTTCAACTTTTCACGGTTCGTATGCGCGCCTCCAGATCGAAAGGAGGGATACCCCGCCGACCCTCGCGACTCGGCTGCTCTCGATCTCTTTCCCAGTCTAAATTTGATCTAGAATTTTCAGAATAACAGACACACTGTTCGCTCGATCCCATCGCGGTGGATCAGACCGGACAAATGAAACTATCAAGTGCTCGGCGAAGAGCGAATTGATAAATGGCCTGGACTCGATGCGATTAGCACGTAAATAGGTCGAAGGTGGTTTTAAGCTCCAGATCCCCTCTTTGAGATAGCGGGGCTCCGTGACGAGCGAGGTGACGAGGAGGACGAGGGGGAAGACAAGGAGCAGGATAAGGGAAGAAGGGTGGCACCTGAGGAGTTGGGGTTGATGAGATCGAGGGACTGTCGGATGCAGAGACGGGGGGATATTTCGTGGCAAGCAACGTCAGCGTCGATATCGTAGGAAGTTGAGGAGGGAGAGGAGGAGGGCGAGAAGCTTGAGGAGGTAAGAGAAGGAAGGAAGACTCTCAGGGCGAAGGGACGAGCGAGTCGAGTAGAGCGTGGGGACTGGAGCTAAGGGGGGATAGGATACGGGAAAGAACATTCCCGATAGTCGATTCTCCCGAAGGATAGTCGCAGCATAGTCGCAGCATAGTCGTAGGCAGGAGACATGATATGCCGCAAGCTTCCGAGAGACTTTTGGACTACCAAACTCATCTGAACTGGGAGAATCCCGTAACAACCCCAAAGAAGATGAAGGAGTCTGAAGAGTCTGAAACTACACCCAGAAATAAATGACGTTATTGTTATTTTGGATCGGAATCCGACTTTGCTCGACTCTCCCACGATGAAGCGTGAAGACACTGCAAGAGCAGTGCGAGAACACCTCGGAAGTAATAGCATTCGCACCTCATCGAAGATCCAACGCAAAAGCAGAGCGAGGATCAAAATCCTCCAAGCGAGAGAGAGAGAGAGAGAGAGAGAGAGAGAGGGAGGGAGGGAGGGAGAGTCGTTTCCGGATGCGAGTGAATGAGAGATGAGGAAGGAAGCAGCGCTCCCTCTGGTAACTGGAGGGACGGGGGGAGGTCTGGCTGAGAGACCCGGGGTTTGCCGGGGCAGGAACAGCCGCGAGAGAGCGACCGAGAGGGAAGGAGTGCGGGTGCGGGAAAGTGCGGGACGAACGAGGAGGCCGCGAGTCTGCCAGGAAAAATCAATAGCTGTGAGCCGGCGAACCCAAACCCCTCCCTCTCGGTCTATCTCGCTCCTTCGCGTATCCTTCCATCCTCCTCTTCCCACTATTCCTCCTTCTCCGCTTCCTCCGCTCGACTCCGAGCCGAACTCAAATCCATGCGCCCACGCGGACCACCCTGGCGTAAGCGGCGACCGAACCTAAACCTAAACCTCCACCTCCACTTCCACCTCCGCCTCCGCCTGGCTGCCTGGCTGCCTACGTACCTCACTACCCATTCCGTCTGGCCCTCCGACTACCAACCCTCTTCGGTTCTCTCGTTTCTCCCTTGCTCCGCGTCCTCCTCCCCGTCAACCGTCCGGGTCCCATGCTGTACGGCCTCTGCAGGAATTGCATAGTGCGCGGCTGCTACCCTCGACTATCCCTGACGCGAACCCCCGCCGACCCATCTCTTACGCAGCTTTCTTTCTCGTGCGACCTTTCTCCTTCGTGGCCCGCTTTTCTTCCTTTTCCCGCGCTTCCCGCGCTTCCCACGCTTCCCACGCTTTTCCCATTTCCACCGCTTTTCCAAAGACCGAGATATCCCGTCGTTTCTCAGCGCTGCTACTCCGCTTATACCAGTTATTCCGAGAAAGCACCTACCCTATGTACCTATCCAGCTATCGATGCCACCATCCTGCATCCTGCGCGCCACGATAAACTTTCGAACGTACTTTCCTCCCTCCCACCTGCACTCCTTTCGGCTGCCCCCTATTATATCTTCTTTAAAACTTCCTCACCTCCTTTCTCGAATGATTCGAAAGTACTGGAGAATATTTGAAACCAACGTAAACCTGAAAAAAAACCTCGTAAAGGATCAATGAAAAAAAGTTGAGAAAATGAGAAAATGAGGAGCGAAAACATGGAAATATTGAAGAATGAGTAATGAATAATGAATTCGGTATAAGATGAAGTAATTTTAGGCGGATTAGAACGATAAGAAGAAATCGAGAGCTGAAAAGCGCGGCAACTTAGAGCAATTCGACCGAGAGAGTCCAGTGCGTGATGTTGGATTGTTTTATATGCATACTATACTATGTTATATGCTACGGCACTACAGTGGCTGTGCAGAGCAGCGCAGCGCAGCGCGATTACGTGCACTTGTTCTACAAGTGTTCACGGGTGCTCGTTCAACGGAATTTGAATACAATGAGCTGTTTTGAATTTTTATCGACGCATCATTGCCGGCTCGGCTGAAATGCAAATAGCCTGCCAATTAAACGTTAGTCATAGCGGGCGCGATATGCCCGTCCGTGTCCAGTCGGCCATTCGCCCAACCGGGCAACTTTCCACCGCGTTTCGACCCGCCTTCGATCTGCTTGTGTCTAGAACCTCCATACCATTTTGGCGCCAGTTTCATAGCAGCGTTCCCACTTTTCGTGAGAATCCCCACTTCCAGCGTGGCTTCGCTCATAAAACCGATTCGAATTAGCAGCACACGCGTTCGCCAAATGAATTATGTAATTTTCAATTTGGGCTCTCGGCGTACCAGTTCTATCGACTGGCCGGCAATGCAGCTGGCGTAATGGTGAGGGTGAAGAGAAAATGCTATGTCAATTAATGAAAGCTAATATGAGAAAAACGAGAGCGAGGGGCGTCTGCAGGCAGACGCGGTGCTATCGGCGATCAGGCAGAAATATCTATGCGTAACGGGTTAAGAAAAATATGACTGGAGACGTGGAAATTAAATCGGGCAGAAGTGGTGACATAACCCCCGACTCTGTACCGTTCTCGACGAAACGTGCGAGAGATGCGAGATAGGGGCGTCCCGTGTGTGACGCGGAGACGCATTATGGTGCGCTTTATAGCTGCAAGTGGCTGTGACAATGCAAAAGTCATTCGTGTTGCGTTTCGTTGTCGATTCGCTCTGTCCTTTTGCCGTTCAGTAGCGAAGTCATCTTGCTTGTGGACACGCGTTATACGATAAAGCGCAATCAACGCGCAACCTCTCGTTCTTTGAGCGCCATCCTCCTAGTCTCTTTAACGCAGATTTTACGGGACAATTTCATTAGGAGTTATTGACGAGTCCTAATGCGCTTCCTAACGTGTCTCGATTCCAGTGAAATTGGCCCACAAAGAATTCAGGACGGATTCGCGAGTGACTTCCTGTCGCGATTTAATTCGGCAAAAGACAAGATCTCCCTCGCTGCCTGTCCGATCCTCTTACGTCACTACTTTCCTGTCACCCACTCGAGCAACCTTTCTCCTCTTCTCCATCTCCCCTTCTCTCCCTATCTTCCTCTCTCTTTATTCTCTTCTTCTCCATGACCCTCTGATCGTTGCCCTTCGTTTTTTCGCTCTCTTACACGCGTACTCCCCGAGAAGCCTTTTCGACTTTCCAGTTGTTTCGGGGACAAGAAAAACATGAAGGATGTCTACGTAATAGAAAGATAAGTTGTTCCCGTATCTAAAGCGCTCGTTGAAAGCAATTTTTTAATTTTAGAGTTAGTGCCACGTAGAACGATATTGGTAAACACTTTGTTAATCCCAGAAAATTCAAATGTACCTCGATCATCAATGGGTGTTTTTCCCATTTCAGAGAGAGAGAGAGAGAGAGAGTCATTGGGTAGATGATTTTTAAGCGATCGAGCGATTGTGCGGCCAAGCATCAATCTGTTTTGCATCGAGTTCCATCCTCTCTCTCTCTCTCTCTCTCTCTATTTCTCAAAGATCTCTGGAATCACCCACGGGTTTCGAGTAGTATCAAATTTGGCGAAGAGAAAACTTGTTCGAGCAAACAAGCAGTGAGAGACGATCGATGAATAAGGAGCCTAACAATAAGAAAGCAAGAGAAATATAGACGTAACTGGATGGATGGCCAGTGGTGCAGGAGAAAGGGAAGGTGGAGGTGAAGGTGGAGCAAAGAGGCAAGACGAGCCTCTCGTCTCGCTCTCTTTAAAATATTGATTGAGAGTTCTCCTCTCGCAGCGTCTGACGTTTGGGTAGTTGGTTGGTGGGGTGGCTGCATTGGCGATGTCCCTCCTGATAGATAAGAAGGCAAAGGCAAGGCATGCTACAGGGTGGGAGAGGAGAGGGAAGAGAGAAGGAGATTGCGAGGAATAGAAGAGGAGGCCACGAAGAATTCGCGTCACAAGACTGGTACGATGCTGCATCTGAATGTGCACAGATAACCGATATGCAGCAGGAGGTGTAAAAGCGACAAGACGCGCATGAAGATTCGATTTGTGGGAATTAGAGGGAATCAAGGGGACCCGTCGTTACGTATTAACCCATGCCGCTGGATATATCCGTCACGCGTAAGGAGTCAAATGGGTGCGTGCGTGCGTGCGTGCGTGCGTGCGTGCGTGCGTGCGTACGTGCGTGCGTTCGTGCATGCACACAAGCGCGACGATGCACCACACGTGCAGCACTTTATTAGCATATCGGGCGCAGTGCTTCGCGTTGCTAGACCGCGCGATTCTCACACTGTCCGACCGTTCGACTACACGAGCTGACCAACGTCAGAGCTAACGTCGTCCACGGTAGCCTCGATAAATTCTTGAGTTACGTCATCAAAGATATATCGCTTTACAATCGATTAGCATCGGCTCGAGTTTCTTCGAGACTCGACACGAATAACTTTGCTCTTGAGGTTGTCAGAATTCACGTCGTAGAAAGTCGAAAATTGTGCTGGCCAATCGACATAAATTTGAAGAAAATGCGAAAACTGGTCAAATCAGAGATCAAATTGCAGCTTCGATCTCGTTAAGGATAATCGCACTGACAAGACGTATTAACCTGTAATAGGTTGTAAGTAATTATCCATAATCGGTCCTCGAGCTGGGGTGAAACATTAGTATGGTGTTCCGGTCTGCGCACACACGCGCACGGGGGGAAATAATGCAACCCCTTCCATTCGAGCTGCTCATCCCTCGACCTTCCCTTCTTCCTCTTTCTCGAGTTCTGCGTTGCGCGACTCACCCTTCAACCCTTCAACCCTTCAACCCTTGAAGCCTTGAAGCCTTGAAGCCTTCAAGTAGCGTCACCACCCCAACCCAGCATGTAACCCTCGCAGACAGAAATTGCTCCACCTCTGGGGAATAGGTAGCACGTTAAACAGCATGCACTGTGCAACCTGTTACGTTAACGTTGCCTCTCGGTAACGACGACTTGCGCTCGATCTCATTTCACTGTTGTGACACATTGATGCGGACTTGAAGCCAAGCTAACCGTCGCGGAGCCTCGCGAAAGGAAGAAAGGAAGGAAGGAGGAAAGGACACCGGAGGTCAATGACCCTTGCTCAGATTTTTGAAGAGCCTCGGTTAAGATGTCTCACTCGGCTAGGTACAAATGTGCCACATTAAAAAAGTCTAATTGGAGGCGGCCGCGGCATTAATTCAGTAGTCGTTTTACCCTGGGCAGGAGGCAAGTGAGCCAAGAGCATCCCTTAATTCCTTGCTGCAGTTCCAACTGATCTACGCGCTTGTCCTCTCGACTGCGCCAGCCGACGCTTTCCGACGTCCTGCCTCTTGGACGGGAAGACGTTCGGAATTGAAGCTCGGAAGGATCACGTAGCTGCTGAATCAAAGATGGGGTCGCTCACGTAAGAAAGTGTTGGCTTTCTTGATCAATGTAGAGAACTGGAAGAGGAGGATTTATCGATTGACGAACACCGACGGATTTCGAAATGTCGCTGGTGACTGTGTGCTCGCGTCTCTTGGTAGTAATAGTCCCTGGTAGTCGGTAGTAGTCGCTGGTAGTCGCAGGAGGTAACTCTCAAGGGGCGGCAATATCTCACTATGGTAAACAAGTCGGAAGGTTACGTTACGTTGGAGACGGTGGCGGTGACGGTGGCGGTGACGGTGGCGGTGACGGTGGCGGTGACGGTGGCGGTGACGGTGGTGGTGATGGCCTGCAGAAACGCTTGGGGACTTTGGACGCTTCATCACGAATGTTTGCACTACTATTATGTTACGCACCGCCATCGCTCGTTCTGTTGTCCCTCCGAAAAACCTCCATAAGATAGGGAGTGTCCGGTTACTACCACTTTTCTCATACGAGTATACACGCCATGAAAGTGCTTCCTTTTTTTCCAACCAAAGACGTTTTCTCGGGAAAACGAAAAACCGCAAACACCGCACGAAAAGATTTCGTAGACTCTGTCCGAGGTGTCCGAGGGTTCTCGCACACCTTCGTCATCTTCTTTTGATCTTCCACGTAACCTTTCGACCTCTCGAACTCCCGACCTTACGACCTTTCACCCTCGGCGGCGCCTACGGAACACTGCTGCCTACATTGAATCTGATTGGAAAATCCTAATTTCGATTCTATTTGTACGAATAATGCTATTCACTTCATATTTCGATCATCCGATTGAGTAGCCCAGTCTCGAGGAACCGTTGGACTAGAGTAATTGGTGCAAAAGGAGGAAACAGGAAAGTAGGCAAAGGAATAAAGTTCGATGTAGTAGCGAAACGGAACTTGTTGAGAACTAAAATATCTGTCCATCCGGTAAACCCCCCCTGCTGGGAAGAGAGTCGCAAATGAGCGAAGGTACTTTGGTCCAGGATTAAGGTTCTGGCCCTGATTCTTCGTCTCCTCTTATTTCTTTATTTAGATAGGCAGCATTCTTTGAACAAACTTTGAAGCCGCGCACCCAGCCGATGATGCACGTCGCTATAGAGCAATGCCGGACGTGACAATGCAGCGCGCAGACTGTCCGCTATATTGATTGGCTAGCTCAGTATTACGTAATGTCATTAACACGTCGCTTACACATGCGCCTGGATCCCCGTGCTTCCCCCGAGTCCCTTGGCCCATCAGCGGGCGGCCCCTCCCTACGCCAGCACCACAGCCTCAGCCTCAGCCTCATCCTCAGGCTCAACTTCCCGTCATAGTCACCCACACCCACGCTCGTCGCGACCTCCTCCTCCTCCTCCTCGAACGAGAGAGATAAACGAACGTGCAGATGCACCGCCGATGAAGCATCGCGCAACCGATTCCCAAGCAATGCGCGTCAAACGACATGTCGATGTATCGTTGCTGATAAAAAGAAATTATTATTCAGGAGCACGACTAATATTTCACGAATTCTCCTACTCGAAGGTCGAAATTCGAGCTGAGCAACGCAAACCTATCAGAGAGAGAGAGAGAGAGAGAGAGAAAAGCTTGTCTCCAACCCAAAATCCTATTAAAACGTTTCATTCATATTTGTTCGCTATAATCGAGAGCGCAGAGATCTCCAAAGCTCCGATGCATCAGCACGCAGCTGTGCTCGATGCACTTGGGAAAACGATGGGTTAACCACAGCGACGAAATGGAGGATGTCAGTTATATTTTTGGATGCTTTCATGAACCGCGGAGCTGAAATTTATGTAGACAAAGGAGAATGCGCTTTGAGGAATTCGTCCTCGGACATCTAGGGACTAAAGTGCAGTATGCACGATTCCAGAAGGGCCAAAGTGTCGTGTCAATGGGTCGCCATAGGACTGCGGATCAGGAATCAGCGAGATCTTTGTCCGGCTGCGTCTCGCGTAATTCGTTCGACTTTCCAGGTCACTCGCAACAAGTAGCAGCAGAATCGTTCGTTCTTTTGGAATTCGCCAGGCGTTCGGAACCTTAATGGCAAATGCAAATAAAGCTCAACTATAGAAATGAAAGCCTGCATCGTCGGAACGGCACTCGAGGAATCGAAATCCGGCTTAGAATCCCAAGACAGTATTTCTTAAGAGGATCATCGAAGTTGCCAACTCAGAGGGAGTAACGCAAGTAGAGAATAATACGAGCAGGATCCGGTCACGTATCTAGTCTACTACTCGGGCCGTCTAGATATCCGTAGTAGCTGCGTTGCTGGATAGCTGCTGCAAGAGATACGCGAGCCTCTGGACCAGTGCTCTCCAAAGGAATCCCTCTACGCTCTTCTTGCCGTGACTCAACACTCTTTCACTCTCGCCGATTGCATCGATCTCTCTCCCCACCCTCTCTCTCTCTCTCTCTCTCTCTCTCTCTCTCTCTCTCTCTCTCTCTCTCTTTCTCCGTTCCGCAATTCTTCCCAGGCTCTTTCGCGATTCCACAGCTTCCTTATGCCTCTTATTGTCTTCTTGCCTCCCTGGCAGTCTCCTCGACCCGCTCTCGGTCGTCTTATTTCCCTTTGTCTCTCCCTCCAAGACCCCACCACAAGTAGCATCCCCTCGTCTTGCGGGCGTCCCCGGTGGCGGCTGCACGGCAGAGCTCTTCAGATATCTTTCCCGTGAACCTTCTTCCCGTACAGTCGTCGCAGGAATGTCGTAATTCAGCAGCAGGTATTTCCGCACGAAAACTACGAAACTCCAGAGGTCGATGCTCGGTTTCTTCGATCGCATCGATCCTTTCGTTCGTCCAGCCATTTTCCAAGTAACACTCCGTCTAAGACCTCTCCGACCATTGAAATCATAGCGTAACAAGCTGTGCGGGACTTGAGGTTCCAGGATGAACGATATTTATAGCATGGGTACTGCGTAGAGGCGTCGGACGCTGGCTATTCTGCAAACGATTCAGTGGTGTCAGTAGTAGCAGCCGTAGCAACCGTAGCAACCGTAGCAACCGTAGCAACCGTAGCAGCGAACAGAGCACCAGGTAATGGAGGAGGAGCGTGCAGGGCATGCAGAGCATGCAGAGTCCATTAAGAAGTAAGCACAGTATTGGTGTAAGCGGACCGATCTACGGGCTCTGCTATCGGTGTCTATATCTATGGCCTCGTATCGAAACTCGTGGCTGGGTCAGGCTAGGCTAGGCCGATGCTGGGGCCAGAGGCTACGGAGAGTACAGGCTGCTCTCGCAAAGCAGCCGGAGCCGGAGCCGCAGCCGCAGCCGCAGCTACAGGCTAATGTGACTATCGCAGTTTAGTTCAGCTCCTGCAGCCAGTAAACTCAACGAGGCACGTCTGCCCGTTACGCGTTCGCTAATCGCCAGGGATTACTCGACATGCTGCACATCCTGCACGATTCTAACCCAATCACCCAGTCTCGCCCTAACGCAATACTTGAAATATAATCGTGACGTCACCTAACGACCGTTCCCCATCACACCAGCCTCCTAGACGGCATCGTCCTGCGCGAATGATTTCTATCTGAGGCTCGTCAACAAAAGAATAGCGCGACATATTACGAACTTCCGGTTCTGTGTTCCGTGCAAACACAGGAAACGATACGAGTGAGCTTCCCATACATTATTTTTATGTACACGCACGCACGCTGTACATAGTTACATAGTTATATAGGTGCATGTTCCAAAGTACCTACAGTTCTCAAGTACCTGCCTACCGATCATGCTGCAGTTTCATTGAAAAGGCCGATGATGAGTTTGTTATGGATCATCTGGGAGAATCGCTGCTCTCCAAAGAGGATTTTCGCTCCTCGTCCGTTTTATCGTAAATGTGATATTGTCGATGCGTGGTTGAGCATAGCCATCTAAATGAGAATCAGTATGATGGTTACTGTTCCCGTTTGCCATTATTCGGAGGAAGCGCGACTCGCTTCGATTCGATTGGCCAGAGGTGACGCCGCAGTTCTCAGCCTAGTGACCTCTCCCGCAGTCGTGGCCTATT
This sequence comes from Trachelus iudaicus, assembly GCA_030142595.1. NCBI lineage: Eukaryota > Metazoa > Arthropoda > Insecta > Hymenoptera > Cephidae > Trachelus > Trachelus iudaicus. Next base: position 196,898 of record JARQTH010000533.1, read on the forward strand.
CAGCCCATCGAGCTGTATCCTACCCGTACCACCAACACACTACTCCTGCTGTTACTACTACTACTACCACCACTACTACTATTATTATTATTATTCACCTTCCACAGCAGGATAAAAGACGAACTGAATATAGGCGCGAGACACTAGACTGTAAGATGATAGGTTTCCACGCTGACTGGCTGCCGAGTAAGGTTAGAGTTACATCCTGCAGGCAGAGTAGAGGAACGAAGTGTAGAGAGAATCGACTCGAGACAACTCGGAGACTCGCTAAAGAAAGAGAAATAACGTTGAAGCAAAGCTGCTTGAATCGAATCGAATCGAATCGAATCGGATCGGATCGGATCGGTCTACCTGATACCGAGATGCGTGTCTTGGAACGCTACACCCTGCGACCTCTGAAGCAAGATAACTCGATACTCGGCTCTCACTGTCTTCAGTTTGAGCAGCTCTGAAAGAATTTCGCGGCAGTCGCAATGTCATCTTAATGGCCTGCATCTTTTGTATAGAAAGCAGCCAGTCGATGCAGCACGAATGTCCCTCGTGCTGCCAGTGCCAGTGCAGCCTCGCGCTGCACGAAATGCCAATAGCGAAGGCCCGCATTCAAGCGGCCACGCAGCCGTGCAGCCGTGCAGCCGTGCGCGCGCACGCTCGCATGTCGCACACTCGATCTGCAGGCTTCGCCGGCCTCCTCGTACCGGGGAGAGAGGGAGAGAGAGAGAGAGAGAGAGATTGTTACATTACCACCACGGACTCGACATCCTCTGTAGTCCTCTCTACCTCTCTCTAACCCTCGCCCACCCTCTCTAACCCTCTATAACCCTACGTCACGCTTCGTGTCTGCCTGGTTAAGTGTTGGTGACCCGGACTCTGACGCTCGCAGCAGACGAGACAGATCAATGTACGTCACTTCCGTAAACAACGACTCAGCTCCGTAGTTGCGAGTAGGCGAATACTTACGCAAATATAACAGTACGGATGGAGGGCTGCACACTGATGTAACTTTCCAGCATTATACGTGAAAAGCCTGTTCCTATGAAAATACATCTGGAATTCTTTGCCACTCCCGAGGGAGCCGTAGACCTTCAAAGAGAACTTTTCAAAGTCTTCTCCGCGTCGAGACTTGACAGCGGCAGGAGAAGCCGGATGGATGGGTGTGCATATAAACGAATAAACGAATAGAGGAGTAGATGGCTCAGCCGATACGTCGAATGAATCGACACTCAAACCAGTACCGATAGCATTATCAAACAACCCGTGACATAAACATAAACATTTATGCTTGCGTAACGCCGTTATCCTGTGCCTCGATCAACCTACCGGCGACCATCCTTCGGAACTAGACAGACAGACAGAGACAGAGAGGACCGAGCACGCGTGTGGGATTTGAAAATAACAAAAAAAAAAAAGAAAAACGAAGAAGGAAACGCAGATGATCCCCGTTACAGTGGGCGACGGTAGCCGATAGCGGATGACAAGTAGAAATCATTGAGTGCTTGCTCGAGGATTCGCAAAGTCAGTTATCAACGTGATACGCAATTCGAGCACATGGGCTCGTTATCATTCCGTGTGACGTAGTAGGTGGAATTCAGCGATTCGATCGAAGCTCTCTTCTACGCAATTCAGATCATCCGAGTATCTTCTCAGAGTTCTGCGAGTTAACTGGGAATATCAGTGGCAGCTAAATATTCGCAGGAATCCTGGAAATAATGGCAACGACACAAAGAGCTCTCGTATAGCGGAATTTCACGTTGGACTTTCCGTGACGCTGGAGCTGGGAGCTGTTTTTGGGATTAAATTTCAAAGAACTTCCGGGATGTCGTGAAAAACGGAAGAGAGCTCCAAACGTAACGTCTCTTATCACGCGCCTCGAGTTAGCTTATCGGCGTGTAGTCGAGGTGAAAAAGTGAGAGGAGACGCGGTGGTGTATGTCGACGGGTGTAAGGGTCTCGCGATAAGAAAACAGCGTTTAGTTTCTGTATGCAGATATTCAGGGATACACATACAGATAAGAACGGATAAAGAGAAAAAGATAAGGAATGCTTGCCCAATGAGCGCAGGAAGCGCAAGAGTGAGATGAGGTTGGTTACGGAGAGCGAGAGAGAGAGAGAGAGAGAGAGAGAGAGAGAGAGAGAGAGAGACTCGGTGTCAACGATAATTCTTAGAAAGTGTGTGAACAGCTGCCGAGAAAAGTAAAGTGTAAAGTCGGGTCGAACAGAGTCAAGTAGAGTATAAAGTCGGCTGGAGTCCGTAGCGGGTTGGCCAAGTCGCATTGAAAACAAAGAGGAAAGAAAAGGAGTACGGTGACTCTTAGCTGAGAGAGAGAGGGAGAGAGAGAGTGAGGGGGGGAGACAGGGGGTTACGAGAGAGAGTGCGAGAGACCGAGTGACGCGAAAGTACGAAGAAAGACGAATTATGCAGAATGAGAGTCGTTGACCCCGCTTATGCCAACAAATAACGGACTAACAAGCAGTCGGCTAGAGTCGAGGAGGATTTAGTTAGGTTGCAAATAAATTAGGCGTTCCCTTCGACCTGGTTGCGTAATGAAAGGCCCCCCGCATGACACCAGGACCCGATGGGGAAGGGGTGCGAACGCGCGAGTACGACAGAACACAGGACGAAAGCTGAATCAGCTGGCAGCTGACCGATAGCGTGTCGTCAACCAGCAGCATCATGAATGCCGCGTACGTATGTACGTACACGTATGTCCGTTGACAAGTGCTATATCGTCGTCATGGGACCGAGGAACCCGGAGCCCTCAAACTTTTCAGGTACATCGCCAAATTTCTTGGAGTTTCGAACCTCCGGAGAATTAACTGGCTGCACGACAGGAACATTCCTATGGTGATGCTGCTATTCGTTCGGTTAGGATGTGACCGCGATCCGAACATAGCTCCGCAGTAACATGCGATTGGCAATACCGTGGAGCGACCCTCGAAGAACGTCTAACGGTGCCGCGCGACGCCTCCCGTCACGTACGTCTCCTCCTGTCCTTTACCTTGGCCAGCCCAGATTGAGACTATCGGGATTGGCAGACAAGACGATGGCAGCTGCCGCAAAGAAAAGAATGGGTCAAGAAGAAGGCGAGGAAGAGGAGCAGAGCGAGCGAGGCGACCAAGCAGTTTTGGCTTTAGAGGCCGAGATACAATTACTACATTTAAAAATAGGAAGGAAGCCGCATCGGGACATCGAGTGGAAGGGGGAGGAGGCGATGCAAAACGAGAAGAGTCGATTGCGCTCGATTGCATCAGACGACGGAGTCGGCAAGTCGAAAGACGTCGGATGTCAGAGAGTCTGGACCTCTTTGCGTTTTCAATCTCGTTATCGAGACGTTAGGACGTTAGGTTAGGTAACTACGGGAAAACACGGCTGTTGCAATCTCCGTCTTCGGTGCAAAACTCGAAAAGGAACGCCGATTCATGGATCTCGTTGGTAAACGCAACTCTGATTAACCACGCGATACTCCGGGAGCCAGCGGGTAGATCGAGCTGAGACACGTGGCTGTATTTTGCTTTACTACGTGGGAATTGCGCGAACTTCCTACTGCGTACCACGTTAATGTCAAGGAAGCACTATACGGGCGCAAATGCCGTTCCCTTGCACTTAGCATGAATTTCCCCCATCCATAATGACAATGTTACCATCCATTAGACTTCGAACGAGAGAGAGGGAGGGGGAGAGAGAGAGAGTGAGAGTTCCGTGGGCCGGGGGGGAGGGGAGGTGGATCGCATCGAGACGATCTACCACTTTTCGAAGAGTAAGAGTGAACCCGAGAGCCAACAGCAGAATGGACCCGAAGGGAATACCTGAACCCCAAAGTCTCGACAACTCGATTAGCGGTCACTACAGTAGAGCACGCGTCGGTACAAAGGAAGAAGGAGGAAGAAGGAGGAAGAAGGAGGAAGAAGGAGGAAGAAGGAGGAAGAAGGAGGAAGAGCGAGAAGGAGAAGTGGTTGGCAAATGGGGGATGTAGGGGACGAGAGGAATCGAAGATCAAGAAACAAAATATTACTCGGAGAGAACGAAGAGAGACGCCGAGAGTGATTTTCTGAATCAGCCCGACATAAGAGTCTCTGCTGGGAACTACCGTGTCCGAGCGGTCCTAGCGCTCGTTTCTAAATATAACTCATTCCAATTAGTGTGGACCGAAAATAACCTCTTATCTGGAGTGAGTTGCGCACGTAATGATAGATGCTGCTGGCTTAGATAGTCGAGATGATCTAGATAAGGACGGGGAAGCGCGACCTTTGAAAATAGCGAGCGTCGCGACGCCTAAATTCGAGGAAACGACATCGGAAACACGATGGAATCAGGGACGAGGAAGGACTAAATGCGAAATGAGAACCCGAATCAAAGTGGACATTGGAATAGAAATAAATGTAGCAGAGGCATGAGAAGATTTTTCAAGAAATTTCCTCTAAAACTCTACGGACGCCATCGGCAGAGTTTTTCAGGCTGAGCGGACTTGATTCGCGACGCCGCCTCGAGTAAAACTCACACAAGAGTGACTTACGTAATACCAGTAAATAACGGTAACGAGCCTACTCGGCCTCCACCCGCCTCCATCGCCTTCTTGCTCTCTCCACGCTTCTTCTGCTTCCTCGACTGCTGAATCGTGGAGATATCCAGAGGCCGACAAGAGCACGAACATACTATTCGCTAGGAATCATATCACCTTCCTGTTTCTCCTGGAAAACTGTTCTCTCTCTTCCTCTCTTTAAATATTATTTGTTCCTCAAATACTTTTGAGATGATCCGACGTTGCGCAGGAGCGTTAGCATGCATCGATCTACATCAATGAGGGAAAATATCAAATCGATATATTGCACTGTGCGAGAGTCAAGAGAATATATTTATGTGAAAAGTTCAGCAAAAGGGAGACATTTTGTTCGTAGACAGAGAAATTGCTCTCTCTCGTTGCTTTGCAAATGTCAGTGAGCCTATCTCGATATAAATGAGAAAGTAGAACAAAGAGGAGAAAAAAGACGCAACGAAAGGACGACGTAACGCTGACGACACTCCCGCCATCGTTTGGCGGCAATTAGCACTGGCTGAGAATTTCCTCATCTAGCAAATGAAAAACCGAAATGGACAGTCGGCTACGTATTTTTCGGCAGATGCGGTAATGACAAATAAGAAATAAAAATACACCGTATGTCCTATATATCGTATATGGTATGATTTGTAAGATATGTTATCGTCTTACCTGGACTGGTCTGCCAAGATAAACCACCGATGAACATTTTCCTAGAAAAGAAAGATGATTCCGTCAGCATCGTCCGATCATCCAGTCTCCCGGGAGGAAGGCGAGAAGGAAGTAAAGAGGAAGCTGTCGGCAGAGGGTAACTTCCGTTACCCCTGCGCAATCTCCACTTGTCGACGACAGGTGTCACCACACATCAACTGAACTTTCAAATTAACAAAAATTGATTTATCCCGGCGAAACTGATACGAACCGATAATCGATTTAATCTTATTTTCGCGCGTACTTTTATCGATGAGTCACTGAAAATTAGGAAAGGAAACAATTCCAATGTTTCCGAATAATTACGCGAGCTTCTCGCCTCAGGAACACTCGACCAGCCTATTTCCTCCTCACTAGTACATCGAGTAAAGTAAATGCGCCGTGTGTCTTTGCAATTTCCTCTTACGCCCTTGGGCTTTTAAATTCTGATTTTTGCTTTTTCAAGCGCTCTCGTGTGTCACACTCCTTCTATTCGGTCATTCGATCATTCATTCGTTCTTCCGTTCGTTCGTTCGTTCGTTCGTTCGTTCGTTCGTTCGTTCGTTCATCGATGGATCAATGAGTCCACGTCCCGCGCTGCCCTGCTGCTCCGCCGTATCGCTTCTCAGACCGTAACCAATCGATACTGGGATCCTCGCACGCGTCTCGACTGGCAGTAGAAATACCGAATCGCGGTTTAAACAATATTCGGCTTCGACGCTTTGCGTCCGACGATTCGCTTGATAAATAGTTTAGGCTGAAAGCGAAGAAGCTGCAAACGAAGGCGCCAACTCCCGACTCCGAGGGAATCCTCCGATAGAAATAATTCGTCTCGTCGTCGCGGCCTTATCGTTACTCGAGGAAGAATCAAGCCCGAGCGCACAGCGGGAAGAGTCGTTATCACAAGTACGGTCGACCATTCGGATATCTCTGCCGCGACAATTCCCACGTAATGGATGAAGTCACGTGGCCCGCGCCGCACTCGCGTTCGAAGCCATCGATTTTCCAATACATGCCAAGCAGTGCCAACTACCAACTACTAAAGACCTAAGAACGGTGAGCTCCATCCTGAGCCAAGGTGAATGCGATACACCGAATCATGGATTTGTCGATCTTCTCACTGAATCATTTATTTGGATTGGCCGAAGCATACTACATTCGGGCTAAAACATTCACCATGGCTTCCGAGCAACAATATCTAATATCCCCTGTCAAGTCGTAAGATTTGAATTCTGAACGTGAAATATGACATTAAGAAAGGCTCTCCTTTAACAATAGAATAACGCGGACCGTCATGCGAAGACGTCACGACTCCGATTCTCAATTTTTCATTTGAAATTAAATTCGCATGGCGGCACTGAACAACGTTGGCTCACGAAGAGACGGTCGATCAGGCGTCGACGCTTCATGGCGGTTCGGGTCAGGTTAGGCCAGGCCAGTCTAGGTTATGCCATGTCGGGGCGGGAAATTCGGGAAAGCCGACTAACGGAAAAACAACTGGCGTAACCGTATTTCTCGAATATCTTTTCAAGACAGGAAAAAAGTGAAGCGAAGACCGTGAAATTCGCACGAGGGGAGGGGGGGGGGGCGAATCAAGTTTATGAACATAATATAATCACCAAATATTTCAATCTAGCTGATGCCGATAGATACGTTATCGCGTAAACCGGGAAATCGAACATAACCGGAAAACAACATAAGGCAACACAACATTATGAAATCACCGAAATACCAGTGTACACTTGTCAATTTTTATTAAATTGCTTCCGTATTGAGACGAGGGTGGTGGGGGAGTCCATGGGTTATGCGGCTTCGGTAGCGCCTACAACCGCCCTCCGTAACTCGCTCCCTTCCATCCACCTACTTTATTTCCCCTCACCGCATATTTACTCGCTCTCTCTCTCACACGCGCACACACACACACACACACACACACACACACACACCCTCATCCACCCTTTCATTCTCCCCACTCTTTCCATCTCTTTCTCACGTTCTCTTCTTCGTGCACCCTCTCGCACTCCCTCTCACTCCTTCGATCGCAGCCTCACGGGAAAAAGAAATCGCGCGCGTTCTTTTCCATTGCTTTCCTCCCCCCCGCCTCTCTCTCACTCTCTCTCTCTCTCCCCCCCCTCTCCCCTTTTCATCTCCTCGCATATCATGATTGTGGTCTGTTCGCTCTGCCTGGATCCATTTTATAAGAGGGATGATTCGTACCCTGGATCGTTGGGCACCTCAGCAGGCGAGCCGCTAGCCACGATCTCCTGACTCTGAGGTTCCATTTCACGCAGGGCTCAATGAGATTGTCGCGGGGTGGCCTCTGTCTCTCTCGCTCTCCCTCCCTCTCTCTCTCTCTCTCTCTCTCTCTCTCTCTATTTCTCTCTCGGTCACTATTTTTCTATTTCTCTCGCTCTCTCTTTCTCTCTCTTGTTCTCTCCACTTGATGATCCGTGACGTTCTACCGGTAACGGTGACGGCTATCACTGCTACTGCGAACTTTTTATTGGAAGGTACCAATGCTGTCGCGCGTGATGCCTCTTGTGTTGATCCTTCTATTAGTTGTAACGATATCAATAAATAAGCTATTTGCTTATGATATTGTCAGTGGTTCGATGAAGATCGTGGCGGTTTGGCGGTAGCGATGGCAATGACGTTGATGATGGATGTGGTGGTGGTGGTGGTGGTGGTGGTGGTGGTGGTGGTGGTGGTGATGGTGATGGTGATGGTGATGGTGATGGTGGTGGTGGTGGTGGCGGCGGTGTGGTGATGGTGGCGATGGTGGTGATGTGGTGGTGTTATGGTGTGGTGGTGGTTGTGGTGATTTCACGTCGTCGTCGTCGCCGGACACGTCGAGTTACGTCGATCGGATCGCGCGTGGATAGACAGAAAACGCGACTCCCTACTACTGACTACTAAAAACTAAGAAGGTGAGTTACGTGGCTGCGCGGTACGGCGACTGATGACGGGCGGCGGCCGGTACTCAGACGTGCGACGCGCTCTGCGAGAGGTTCGACGCGACACTGCGCTCTCGCCGGGGGGCGAGGGGCGTCCTTGCGGAAACTCTGGCTAAGAGAGAGAGAGAGCGATCCCGCGAGAGGGAGAGCGAGCGAGAGGATGGACGCGCTTGCGCGGCTACCAGAGACTCCCGGCAGGAGGGGGACAGCACGGTCCGCCTCCGAGTGCGAGCTACTCGCCTGCTCGGCCTGCTCCGATCTGCTCGCTTGCCCGATTTATCCTCTTCAAGATGCCCGCGAACGGCCGACCACCCGATCGGCTCGACTACTTGAACAGACTCTCGGAGTCTCGAGCCGATCCGATCGAACGAGCCATCCGGTTGGGTTCTCGACTTGTGCATTGGCTTCCAAGAGGCCTCGTAATAACAACGGACAACCGCGCTTTTGTGCTTGTAGGCTGCTACTTTCTTCTCCACCGAGGACAACGGAGCAGCCGGGCCTGCTCCGTTTGGGAGTCACAACGTCGGTCAAGGACCACGTGCAGCACACTGAGCCAGTCGGTCAGCCAGTCTATACTATTTACTCGTCGCGGCGATCTCACGACCCCTCGAGACCCTCGACGCACGCACAGACTGAACACATACGGGGGCCATCCACGGTCTACCCCACGTAACAGGCACGCACTACTAGAATGTGCGACATCATCGGCTATTCCGAAAATCGCCCATTGTTTCTTGCGGTCTCTCGACTCTGATTTCAATTCGGCAGCTACGATCCTGTCTCGTAGATCCGAGCTTTCCTGCGTGCAGTTTCGCGAGCAACAGTTGCGGCGGGCGGCCTGTCCGACCCTCTATCTACTCGCGAAAAGAAACTTTCCGAGTCAGCTACCTTTCGGTACGAGGAACCGGCAGAGGTTCCTAAGGTTCCCAAGATTCGTAAGGCGAGACGAGACAGAGTGAACGAGAATGTAAGAAGGATCTGCGCGACGAAGAAGGAGAAATTTTGAGTGCGAGTAGGTATTTATTCGTGCTCCAGGAGTGAGAAACTTCCTCGGAAAATGTAATCGGCGGTGGCGGCATTTTCACGAAGGTAAAAGGTGGGAAGAAGAACGTGCGTTAATGTCCGAACGGACCTTGGTTGCGCTTGCACGCATCATTTGTAATCATGAAAGGGTGTGCGTGTACGTGTACGGGGGGAGGCAATATAGCTGGGATCAACTCATTCCCCAAGTAGTTAGGATTAAATACCGGTATTCCGGAATTGGCCTTCTAAATTGGTATTCAGTTATTCAGTGTCTGTTACGAATTGAACAAACTTCTGAATCTGTCGCAGTCACGTGCCATCTCCTGATGACGGCCTCTCTGGAACACGCTCCTTGCCTTCTCCGCCAATCGTCACGTTGGGATTCCGTGATCGACTGCGCCTGAATGTTCATTGCCCGCGTGTAGTACTACTTTTCGATTCTTCGTAATCCCGAACGCCGAGTGAAGTTCATCACGGGTCACGTCCAAATTCCGTATCCCTGTGCGGCTTTATCTACATCCGTAGACCGTGGAGTCTCGTGCCCTTTTCCCAGTATTCTCGGACAGATAATTCCGAATCTGTATGACAGTACGTCGCTTCGAAGAGACATCGTTCCCTGTCCATTGCTCATCCGTCTTTGTATCCTCGTGTTCCATGCGCGACATCGCTTGGCGAACGAATCAATTTATTGCCCTTTACTTTCTTCTTTCGATTATTTGCAAGTGCGATGTGTTCGTAGCATACGATTCCTATCCTCGCAGATTATTCCGTTTTATAGGACAAATTTATAATTAAATGCTGGTTTGATCTCTTTTAATTTCTACTGTCTTTCTCTCTACCGATGGCAGAGGCTCTGAGAATGAGAGCAAATGTCAGAGTTCAAACTGACCAGGAATATCGAATGTCGAGCTGCCAAGGTGAGAGTGTAGTGGTGTCAATGGTTCTGATGCTGGCGATGGTAGTGGTGGCAATTCTGGACTTTCCGGAGCGAGACGCCTGCTGGAAATACTCCAGGCAGTTTGTACATACGCGTCAAGTGGATGTTCTCAATCAGACGTCGAGTTGGTCCGCGCCGCGCGAATGAAATTCATCGATCAACTCAATTAACTAATTGCTCCCGTTGGCATTGCGTTCGAACCGGTAGTAGTCGGCTTTAGACTCTGGACATGGGACGCCGGATCCACTTACGTTCATTATACTTCCCTGTAGACTTCCTTATTTACATTTAAAATAGTCGCGCTTTGAGATTCGTTTACAACGTTTGCTGGGTACACGTGACCCATCATCCGTCAATTATTTATAGTTCAGTCGAAAAGCGAAAGAAGACCGGAGGCAGTCCGTACACCATACAACTACACCATCACTTGGATTTATCTTGGGTAGTCGCCATTTTGCAGACTTGAATAATTTGAAGAAGAAAGAATCATACATTAAAATGTACAGTTGTAGCGTACTGTCAACTCCAGGAAGAGAAAGGTATCGGCCATTACTCGAATGGCCTTAGGTCTGCCTTTCTTTGACACGCACGAGAACGAATTATTATTCGTGTCTCTCACAGTGCTAGCGAATATGGCTGGAAAGTCGAAATTCGAAATGGAAGAGAATAGTCAATACTCAATGTCCAACGAGCAAAGAGTTTACGTGACATTGAGTTCTCGGAGTGTGGCGACTAGAAGGTAGTTATTTGCCTAGTGCCATCCGAGTGAGCCAGTGCCAGGGCGCTCTCAGTTAATCCAGTTTTAAAATGCACGGCAGACACACTAATAAGTTGAAACCAGTCAATTAACGCGCGTTCCCCGTCCTAACTAAACAGTCGCAGGTGTCTGAACGAGGTAGGGAGGTAGGTGGAACGTCAACGGACGATGATGGAAGGTGCTGGAAGGTGCTGGAAGGTGCTGGAAGGTGCTGGAAGGTGCTGGAAGGTGATGGAAGGTTAGCCGATTCCGTAAATTCGAGCGTTAAACTAAGGGGCTTTTTAACATGGTTTCACAGAGCAAACAAAGTGGACCGTTGGTCAAAGGGAGAATCGGCTATATACAACGTATGTAGCTATATCGCCCAACTTTTTGCAGAACGAGCATCCAGTTGCTCCGGACGACCGCAGGATGAGCTATGGGCAACCATATATTATACATATAAAAAAAAAAAACGTGCACTAAGTATCGACGGTAACAATACGGAAACGCCCTGATATACGTTGACAGTGATGTCGATGACAGCGGCGTCGACTCGAGAGGACCAAATCCGTTTGGATAACTCGGTGACACTGATTGATCGAGATTATCGATTATTATCACATAAGTGAGTCCGAGCGGGGAGGATAGAGCTTCCTTCCATTGGAACTCTTGAATACGAGAGATCGACACTCCTGGAGTCAGTCCCTGACTGTTCCCGCTGGCGACGACGCTGTACAGGCTTAGCAAGAAAGAATATAACAGGGCACGTCGTCAATTCTCGAGAAGAAGAATTCTCGGACGCCACCAATTCTTTTTACGAAAGCGTCCAATTGACAATGTCTCAGAGTGCAAACGCCACCTGCGGATGAAGCAAGATCACCCAGTTCCTCCGAACTCTCAATGGTTGTCAAGTGGTGCTCGCTCGAAGCGATCACGTACGCGGTGGCTGTTGAGACTCAGCGATACACGGCAATTGGGTAGGACAGGGCAGTCGACAAAGAGGATAATCGGAATAACAGATGAAAAGATAAAAATAGAGAAGGGAGGAGGCAGCACTCCACGTATGGCCCATTGAACTCGGAAGCGGAAGTAAAAGTGAAATAGAGAGGGCTTTGCCGTAAGTGGACCTCCTAAGACATTGTCGCGCCTTTCGAAGCCGAGTAACAAAATCCGGCGAATTTATTCGGGCAAATCTCAGCGATAACTGATGGGCTCCGACGCCCTTCGCGCTCCCGTACGCCTCCCCATCGGGCGTCCTCCAGCGTCAGGGACACTCACCCCTGTCGAATGAATTTGTAAGCCACAACCCCTTACACATTTCGCGCGCGTCACTTACCTAGCGAAAGCGCGACGGAACTTTAACGAAATGCCGAGCAGCGTTCAGAAGTAATGGGGCTGTGAGTGAGGGTGGGAGGGACGGAGGGGAGTCGAAATGAGGACGACAGAGAAGTGTCAGCCTACGCACAAAGATACTTACGCGAACGAATCTTATCCCCACCCCCTTCTTTCCCTCCTTCTCTCCCAGTCTCTCAGTCTCCCTTTGCTTCTTCCTTATTGCAAGTCCCTCGGAACGGCGAGGTCTTTACGCCATTACGAAGGGTTGAGTAGATTAAAGGTACCGTCGCGAGACTCTCCTCGTTCGACTTCGAACTGTTTCCACATCAGGGGAAATATTAATTAGTCTCCATAGCGAAATACCCGCTATCAGTTCAGGCGGCTATGAGGTAGATACCCTAACTAGGAACGCCGGAATACCGACAGATAGCAGAGGAGATTCGTGGCAAAGGGGAAAACGATAATCTTCGAGTGTTCGAGTGACGATCCACGGAGATGAAGAGGAAAAGAGAGAGGAGAAATTGATTGATTGATTATAGCGTTGATTCGTTTACATGGTTCTATCTGAGCCCCCATATAGTACAGTAAAGAATTTCGTTTTTGGGAAACGGAAGAATCCAAAACTTAGGAAAGAAAGGAACGTACGTAGAAGCTGGGTTTGGCCAAAAGGAAAACCCACGTGTCAAGGGACTCGTCGCTGGGGCTCAAATCATCAATCAAGGTTTCAGGCCAGTCCATCACCACTCTGGCTGCCAGGCTTGTCTCGCGTGGGGCCGGCCATATGCGAGCAACCATTAAGAAGAAAACAGCCGCGAACGGACCAAATGACATTTTCGGCGTCTCGTTACTTCTCGAGATGCTCGCAGCGGAGACTTGATTTATTTGTGGCAACAAGGGACCTCCTTTCCTGGCCGTCCGTTGAAAAAGAAAAAAAGAGGTTTCTCTTGCCTCCACTCCAACGCCACCTATCTCTTTTTTAAAGAAAAATACCACCTTTCACGACTTCTAACCCCTACAGGTCTGTGACAATTCTTCGTCACACCAGTTTGGCCAGTTGCGAAGAATCGAAGCTCAATGTGCAACCCATAAACATTGAGAAGAGTTACACGTTACACAAAAACTTCGAGCAGGCGTTATCGCGCTGTGGAGCGTTGAAAAGGCGACAAGTGTAGGGGACCACCTATAGAGTCTAGTGCGATAGAGCAGCACGGCCTCAGTAGAACTGCCAAAGAGAAGGAAGAAGAGAGAATTGCGTATGTAGAAACACAAAAGAGGTAAAAGAAACAACGAAAGTGAATTTCGAATTGCGAATTGCGAATTGCGTACTGCGAAGGCGCATCGATCGGATGAGCGCCCACTGGCGCAGTTACCGAACGAATCGCCGGAGACATAAGCGCTAATGGCTCGAGATACATAAAGCTGACGTAAAGCGAGATAAAATAAAGGAGAATAACAAAGTAAAACGAATAATAGGTGCGCTGTCGTTTGCGTACGCGCACATACGTGTGCACACACCACATGCGCCAGAATGGCTCTTATGCCATACGTGCAAGAGCGGCAGACAGAGAGAGAGAGAGAGAGAGAGAGAGAGAGAGAGAGAGAGAGAGAGGGGAGGAGCGAAGCGTACCGAATTCATCTTCCAAATGATGCGAAGATGGCGAAGGCGAACGCGCGGGAGCCGCGAACACAAAAACAAGAAAAGTAAAAGGAAACGAAGCGAGTCTGCGGAGCGGATTTCGCGTTTCGAAGACGCCGAAAGGTCTGGCTTATAAATCGTCCTCAGCCTTTGCTTCGGCCACGGAAACACGCGATCCGAAATAATCCTTCACACTCTTTCAATTATTTTATCCGACCAGAAAAAACATTGCGGATCTATGCGTCGTAAAGGAACGACGAACACCTTTCGACCTCGCAGTCGATCAAATAGTGACGCAACAGTTTATAGACATTTTAGGAATTTAGATATTCAGTCGCGTTTCTCACGTCTTTGAAAAGACTTTATCAGAACGCGTTTATGAAATTTTCAGGTTCTCCTCACGAGGGTGAACCGAATGATCCTGAGCACTCGAGTGAGCCCGTGACGACGAAATGGAAAGATCTCGGAGGAATCTCGGTCACAGCTTCGAACGATATCTATCGTCGTTTGCCGTTTCGCTTTACGATTCCGAACTGAGCCGAGACAGACGAAATATGTTTGACGCAGGTGAAAAAGGGCTGACGATATTCATGCTCCAAGTACTGGGGATAAAGGTGCCAGAGGGTTGCGCCGTCAAGGAAGTGAAGGAAGTGTCGAGCTAAGGGTGGCACTGCTGGCAACGCTGCTGGTGGAAATAGTGATAGTATAGGATGGTTGCAGTGGCACCTATAGTGTGAAAGAGAAGTGCAAGAGAGTGGGAAAGATGTATAAGGAGAGTGAGAGGACGAATACCGACTGAGAGAGATGGAGAGAAGTAACTGCTCTACGAAAAGAGGAGAGAGCTCCCAGTATTTCACGGTAGAGCAGCTCCCTGATAGGTGCCGCGTCAGGCTTTTCTCAGAGTTCAAGGAAATTCAGTCTTTGGCAAGCCGGTGACACGATCGAAGGAAAGGGTCGTCAGATCGTCGGATAAGGTCCTGCGGCACGGCGCCTAGTAACGATTTATCGAAACAGGCAACAGTGGATGCGCTCTGGCTGGATTAATGGGAACAATGTCCTGGCAGGTTATCGGAGCTTCCAAGGCGAGTTTTCAATTTAGCTTGGAAACGTAATTTAGAGAATGCTGCGCGTTAACGAGCGCGAATGCGATAGCAGCAGCCTCACGAAGAGGTTAACTAAGCACCGATACCCCATAATAACGATCGTTCCAGCGTTACCGACCATCCCCTTGCAGCCCTTAGCCAACCTGTCAGCCCTGCTGATCCAGCTAAAAAGAAAATTCATGAAAACGCATCACGGGTCAACGTGACTTTCAATGCCAATCTCGCAGGACCAAGGAGCCTCCGACTGGAAAGACTGGAGAAGATCCTTATAAATTCTGGAACATCAGTGCGGCTGTTGGTCCAGTGCGAAGATTCCGAGTCCCCGTGATACACGGAGCGCGTGCTTCTTGTTCTCTGTTTCTTTGTTTCTCCCGTCAACCACGGGATGCTGCCTTCTCGCGTCGAGTGGAGTGTCCGTTGGTCAAGCTTACAGCGTTAACTACGCGTTGTAGTGCGCAGCGCTCAACCCTTGGCACGATTCGACCGAGGCACCAGATCTCACCAGCTGCCGGTACATAATACGTTCGTGCACCAAGAGTTGGAATAATAATCTATAGGAAGCACATGCCTATAATATAATATTTTCCGGATAAGCCCATGGCTATCACTGCTTGGGTAGGTGGCTCTAGCACGGACGAGTAGACTGTCTTATCTTAGCGTTTCCGGTTCAGCGAACCGGAAATGCGTAATAGGAGGAAAAAGAGGTGCAACCTCGAGTCGGCGAAGGGGTCCTGCCTCATGGCCGACGAACCTGCGAATATCGCGTAGTCTGGTTGTCGCACTGGTATATCAATTTGAGATCGTATCCTTGCAGAATAATCGTATCTGTATCATCAAGATTATTATTTTTAACGTCAACCGAATGAATATGAAGTTCCGTTTCCATGTAATATATCCAAGGGCTGATGTGTCCACCGATCGATCCAACTTGTTTTCACATTCGGAAAAGCGACGCAAAGCTCGAACGATCACCGTAGCATAAAAATGGTTCCACGCACATGTTTTTTTATACATATAGCGGCACAGCCTACTGTAGTCTTCCAACCATTATTATTATCATTATTCCGAAATATTCTCTCAAAGGGTCGCCAGTGTGTTCGTGTCAATGTATTTTTATCGTTCCAGTATTAGAGCCTAATCATTTGATTTTCATTATTATGCCTTTCCTATATACAGAGGACTCTTGAATACCGAAGTTCTTGACATTCGAATGAACGAGTCCCACTGCTTCTTGAGGGGAGCCCTTTTTTCCGTGGCACCCATAAGGAATCCATAAACAAGAGCAGCGTACGTTGAAAATGGATTCACCGTCGCAGAAGGTAAAAAATGTGAAAGGCCGTTTCGGGTCTCGCGCAACTCCCCCTCCCCCTCCCCCTCCCCCGCCCCCCGTTCTCTAGTTGGTTGACTAGGTGACTGGCTGGCTGGGAAAGTGTATTCACATACGCGACACGCCGCACGATCATCCTCACCAACGAAAGCAAGTGTCTAGCCGGCGTTACCGTACTTCCACAAAGGAAAGATGCAGAATCTTCAGAGCCAGCAGGAAAGGCATCGCGTCGCGAGAGGACCAGCAGATATCTCGGGTCCCGACCCTCTCCTTCAGCATCCTCAACCGTTCTCAACCAGCCTCCCCATTCGAGCTTACTGCTCTGCAGAGGGAATTTAGCCGGCATTGTCTTGTAGGGTTGCCCGATCACGGTCCTCGTCTCGCAAGCTGCTGCCAAAAGCTGACTAACGGTCCGTGATATGAATTTCATTCTCACCTGACCCTCGTTACCCATCATCCGTTGTCCACTGCCCGTGACCAATTTCCCAATTAATGGGCATGCCAATCAAAGTCCGAACGATCCTCGGCAGCTCGTTTGTCGTTCGAGTCGATCGGCTCAATTCTAGCGTCAGCGCAGATACGTAGACGCTATAAAATGCCATTGTAAAGCTGCCGAAGGACTCATTCTCAAAGGAAACTATAGGGTCGCGCAAGTGAGAACGAGACCAGTGGCATAGGGTTGAGGCTCGCGATAGACCGACGCTGGGCGCCGAAGTCGATAGGACGCGGGGCGCATCGGCGCGGCTTAGCTGTGACGGAGGCGAGAGTGCTGTATAAGCTTATTAGGGTTTCTGGTAAAGTGAAGCGTTGCTGTCCCCTCGCGACGAGGGGCGAGGGGGGCGGAGGAGTCCCCACCCATCATCAACCCTTTTCCCGAAGGTACCGCAGGTACTAGAGGTACTAGAGGTGTCTCCAGCTCGGTACAGCTTCCTCCCGCTGGAGCCTCCTCTTCGCTCCCCTGGATCCCCCGGGTCACCGGTTCTCCAATGTGGCTGTTCAAGAGGGATGGCGGCCGAAGGGAAGGAGACGATGCACAGGAGATCCGGTAGGCTGGAGGAGCGCGCGGCGCCTCTCGAGAGACAATGAGGCCGCTCGCGAGTGTCGCCACGAGTGGGTGCTCGACTATTGCCAACTCAGGCCCTTCAGCCTTCCAGCCGCACCGGCACACCGCTGTGCTAGAAGGACGATGCCAGCGCTAGTCGCGCTAGTCGCGCTGGTGACGATGGCGACGATGGCGACGATGGCGTTGGCGTTGACGTTGATGACGGGACGGCATCCAAGCAGCCACGCTGACATGTCCCGGGTAGCCTGTTTTAATTTGGTTCTGTTCACCCTTCGCCTCTTGGATTTCGCAATGCGATGACAAGCACGCTTTTCTCTCTGCATACGTGCACTCGATCGAGCGAACCTTGACAATTGGAAACTACCAACATGGTAGATAAACCACACGTATCCAGCCACAATCTAGATCAGTCGCATCATTGTCATCGGCGAAATTCTTAATACTCGTACAATCGATTCAATTAAATGAACAGGTAGAACAATTGGTAGCGCAATCACTTTGTTCGGAGACATCCCCATGAACGTTCCCAAGGGAACGTAGGAGTTCGTGACTGGCGAGAAGCGTTGACTGCAGTCCAGACGACGGAATGTCCTGGTCACTCCCCGCGATACCAAGGAAGCCTGTATGCCAGTGCCAAAAGAAAGGAACTGGAAAGAAGAGAGTTAGAGAGTTTGCACAGTTTGAAGTTTCGTTCCACCTGCCTCAAACCCGCCGCAGCATCCTCATAGATACGAAAGGCAGTGAGTAATACGTCTTCATTCCCTGCGTATTTAACTTATTCGAAAGTTTATCGTCAACGCGGCAGGAGGCACTCGTTCCCTCGCTCTTTCGCTCTCTCGCTCTCTCGCTCTCTCAGTCCTTCATTTTCCGTCCTTTCTTGTAGACTCTCCTCCTCGCCTTCCCTGGAGATTCGCCTCGAGCATATTTTCCAGGCAGAAGGAAGAACGAACGAATATGCCAGCAGAAGGAGGGAGGACGGGGGGGGCGCGTGCCATAAAACACTCGATGGCGAACAAACGAGAAACGGTCTCGGTGGACTTTCCGAGGAAAGTTGGCCCGAGAGACGATCGCATCGGGCGACGCTGCACGCCGGAAAGCGTTGTCGTACCGCTTGATCGAAAGGAGAGGGAAAAAGCGGAGAACCGCGAAAGGCTGAGACGTTCGAAATAAGTTCGAAGGAGCAAGGGGACTGGAGGCCGTGAACAGAGAGGCGAGGCAGAAAGTAAAGAAGACACGTTGGCGGAGCGGAAAGTGGAAACTTTCGAGTGAGCGGGGAGGGAAGGAAGGCAGGAAAGGAAGAGACCAGAAGAATCATGGTAATATGATCATCTTTCGGAAAGGCTAGGACTAGAGAGAATCCAGGCTTCCCGATTTGCCTGTGGGAGTCCGCCTGGACTTACACGCCGGTAGATATGCTAATCCGCTCAATGATTCGCTGAAAATTCACGTAATCTGTTATCGAGAGGTTTTGTCCGTTTTTTATTAGATATGTTGGTAGATTTCTCTTAAGCTGGAATAACTATTGTGATGTGATTTTCCGAATCACGGTCCCAAGGCGGCTCCGGTTACCGGTACAGATAACGTTCTCGATTTCTGGTTCCCTTCGGGTCGCCACCCTGCTCAGAAGCTACGCTCTCGGGTTGATTCGTATAGTTATGCCAATGCTCTCGGAAGATTTCGTTATTGTTTAGTTGAGGTAGAGGTCCTCGAATCTGCCGTGAGGAGACGTACCGAGCTGCCCGGCAAAGGAGACGACCCGACGGAGACGTCTCCACGGAACGGCAGAAGCCCGGGTGAGATACCGGCGCCCCGCTGGAGATGGGCAAAGGGCTGTAGAGCGGCCGAAGATAGTTTTGATACTTTTAAGGGCAGGGGAGGAACCTCCTGCCCGAGTTAAGGATGTGGTGCCCAGCTGTCGCCCGATGACCTGGGGAAGCGACCGTGGAGGAGCCTCAAAAAGTTACGTACCGATTCGCTGTGGAACGCTCTCGATTTGTTTTAAAGGGACGACTCGAGGGAGGTGGAAGAGTTATCGGTTATAATGATCTCGACCAATCGGAACGATTAGTACTCGGTATTTGGCTATTGTCAAAGCAGTCTGTCTCAGGACACCGACCGAGGTGTCACGAGTTGCCTCGCGCTCCCGTGTGCTATCTGTTTATAGTTTTTCTTGCCGTGTTTCGCTACGGTATAGCAAGTTCTCGCGTTGCTCTCGCGATATCCAGGAAATTCTACCATATGAATTCCTGTGAGTGTTTCGGAAGTGCAGTGCAGTGCTCTAGTGCAGTGCCCACCCGAGTGTCCTCTGGATGCGGCTCTCGGCCTCCACGGATTAGCTGCACCAGCACCGGTGAGTCTCCCAATTTATTAATTGGTGAAGGGATTTCGATTTGATAGTTAAGATTCGTTCTCTCACGATTTCGATCCGTCGACCCTTTCTATAGGTTGAGGTATACCTCAACCTTGCAGCCTGCGCGGCCGTGCATTTCCGTAATCGTGCGCTCCCGTTCGTGCATCCAGTTGCGTTTGCTGATTTTACGCGACCCCAAAGATCAGCACCTACGGTTGCGTTTCTCAATTTTACGCGTTCCCAAAAATCGACAGGATCCGTTAAGCTATCGCCTCGTCCGATAGGTTCCGTCAGTGCTCTCGTTTTGGTGGAGTTGGGCCTGTTCCACTCTAACTCCCAGTTTATACCGGCTCGTCAATTCCCGGTGAAAAAAAGTCCCGACGGGTGGACGGCCGAAGCTAACGTAGGTTGGTTCTCGAAGATAGTTCGCTCTCGGATGTTTTTCTATCGGTTTCGAGTTCAGGAAAATAATTATGTTACACTGTGTATAGTGGTCTCATTACATGTACACGCATTTGTCGTTTTAATTGTATTTACCATGCCTGTACCATGTATACCTCCCTGCTGGCTGCCCTTTCCGTATCGGCGCAAGAAAATGGCCCAAATGTTTAGCACGTAAAACTTGTGCGTTAATTTAACTTTTAACCAATTCTTTGGATTTCGCATTGAATGCCCTTTTATTCTTCTCTTTCCTCTCTTTCTTATCCGGCCTTTCACTCGATCGTTCTCCCTCGAACTGTGGAAAACAAGCAACCTGCAAACACGCACACTTGGGCGTCGCAACGCCCGAACGCCCGAACGTCTCGGACAAGCATGTCAAACTTCGGCCCCAATGCACTTTCGACAAACACACGAGGCAAACTTTTAAACACAAATTCCAAGTGTATTCTTTCACTACGAGATGGCCAGTTTAAAACGTCAGAGTTCCTTTTAATTCTTCTGTGAAGAAATTTCGGATTCCAATTCGCTGCATTCGAAATATCGAAGAAGCCTGTTTTCCTTTTCATTTCGTGTAAGAAATCGATGAACCTAAACACGTGTATCAGTTCTGTATGGGTTTTAGAAAAAGCAACATATAGATTGAGTATTTGCTTTTCTATGTGTTTACCCTGAATCCCCCCCCCCCCCCTGAGGCAACATCCAGTGAGACTTTTGTACTGAACTTCTAGAAATCGCCGGAGCTAAACGTTCGCTTTAGTTACATCTTTAAAAAACTGAAGATCTCGCAATTTCCCACAGACTCGTCCAACGTCTTTCGGTTTTAATGTGAAATTTCCTTACGTCAATCTGACGGTGAAATAGGAAGAAATTGAAACACCAACGAATAGTTTAAATTACCCTGACTTATCGCCAAAGCAGTAAAACCAAATAAGGAATCCAAAGCATCGTTGAACAACAGCACGATAATATCCACGTACAGTTATGTGGTGCACACTGACAACCAACGGAAACTATTGAAGCCATCAACGAGAGAGAGAATAAAGAATAAAGAATAAAGAATAAGCGGCCAATCCTTGCTGAACGAGCTGTAGTTTGCCAGTGGACTAAAAGATCGTAGAGGTTATTTATGAAGACAGCCGATAGCGATAAGGATAGCAAATCGAGAAAAGTTACAACTGGTCCAAGCTGTATTCAATTCCGGCTCATAATTGTTAAAGTGGAAAAGTTTGAAAGCGTATCGGGTCCCTGTAGCTTCTGCTGCTGCTGCTTCTACCGCTATGCGGCTATGCTGCTATTGCTACTGTTACCGTTGCCGCTGTTGCTGCTGTTGCTACTGATACTGCGGCTACCACAGCTACTACAGCTACTACAGCTACTACAGCTACTACAGCTACTACAGCTACTACAGCTACTACAGCTACTACAGGCACTCCTACCATCGCTAACGCAAACAGTTTCTGTGAGCAAGACGCGTTTCGTGAATCGTTTGTAAGAATTTCTCCGCCGCGCAATCTTTTCACGAGTTGACGACTTCCGCTATTGCCTTAGCTCCAAGTCCTCTGCCGGGAGGCTACTTTCCTACTGGCTGCTACCCGTTTTCCCTTCTTTCCTTTCCCTAGTTCCGTTCGCCTCATTCCTTTGAAAATTTCATTTCATAGAATGAGCTGCTGGTGGAAAGGGGCTGACGTGTCGAGAAAAAAATTATGTTCGAGCGTGTTACTTTGCGTAAATCCATCTCTTTCTCAGGTTATCGTCGTACTTTCTCATAATCCCTTTCATTCTCTCTGGCGCTGTCGTCAATGTGAAAAATGGCCAAGTCGTTCCGTGCAAGAAGCAGAAGCAAGTTGCACGTCAACCCAACAGCCAACAGCCAACTGGCAACTGGCAACTGGGAACTGGGAACTGGGAAATGGAAACTGCCTAAAGTCGACAGTCGTCAACTGGCACCCTCCACCCTTTATCCCGAATACACTTGTAGATGGAAATTTTACGAACGAAGCCAATTAATTATACCAGCACTAGAGAACAGGGTCCACACGAAAATTTTCAACTCTCGAGGTGCTTCATTTTCGAGGCAGAATCCTTTTTTTAGTTTGCGTCTAGGTTGTGCAGTGGGAATCACAAATTTCTCTTTTCTTCGCCAAATGGATCTCAACTATCTGTAGAAAAGCATTTAAATATAAGAATAAGACAGTTTTGGAATAAATGTAAAAATCAAACGCTCGAAATTATATTTTTAGATATGAGCAGGACATTTTTCGATGAAAATTTGTGAATCTGAAACACAGAGAGAGAGAGAGAGAGAGAGAGAGAGAGAGAGAGAGAGAGAGAGAGAGAGAGAGAGAGAGAGAGAGAGAGAGAGAGGAGAATCGGAGATGGATAGATTTCGATTGATCGGCTAAATCTGGAATTTGTCCATTTTAGAGAAGCACCCTTCGGATGAAACTGAATCGGACAGACTGCCGAAAAAATATCAATTTCAACTGCGGCGAGACTCGATCATCTCTCTGGAGAATTACTTGTGCATTTCAGCTGCCAGCCAAACCTATATCCATTCGATAGCTATGGAAAAATATGTGTGGGTTATTGACCCTGGCCTCTCCATGTTTCCATTGAAACGAGAGCTCACGTTTTGCTCCCAATTCATAACCTATGATTCCAGGCCCAACGAATATTCGATAAGTAGAGTGAGTGAAAGATCGGAGAAATTATGAGCGTTAACCGAGTTTTTTTCGAAGAAAGTTAGGACGAGGCAATTAGCAAGACGAATGAAAAGCAGAAGGAACAGAAGCCCCGACAGGCAAGCAAGTTAGCAAGACAGCAGGGAAGCAGAGCACACTCGAGTGTGAAGGCTGAGCTTGCACAAACAACAAGATGGCCGCCAAGCGACGCCACCGCTTGGACGGAAGAGTTGTTTTGCCACCGTACCTCGTCAATTCTTTCCGAATGTCTGGCCGTTTGAAATATCGGCCCCAGTCCGACCTGGAAAACGTGTCGCAGCGTAGCGCGAGCAAAGAGCTCTTTGCTTCAGCGTACGAGTAGAAACTGCTAGAAACTGGCGGAAAGTCTGCGACGTGCACGAAAGGACGGACGTTCTTCGATCACAAAGCTACGAGTGACTTTCCTTTTGCATCCAATTGAATCGAATCGAAGGCAGTGAATGAAGTAGAGAGAGAGAGAGAGAGAGAGAGAATTGAGCAGGAGAAAGGGAAAAACGTGGAGGCTGATCGACGTACATATGGACGTGGGAGGCATTACGAGTAGTTATTTGCGATGCTATCGTCAACGGGACAGGGTGTGTCTTATCTTCATCCAGGGTTACTCTGCTAATTGGAGAAATCTTTTTCGTGGACAAGCGCGAGCATTAAATTCCCAATTACGAGGCAGCCCCTTTGTGGATTTCTCTATTTTATCTCGTCTATCAGTGATTTATTCCGTGCCCGCTTCTCTTGCCTTTTTACCACTTTGCCACTTTGGCTTCGCTAAAAAACTTAAGTTAACGAAAAACAGACGCAGCGACGACACTTCTCATCCCATAATGAAACAAAGTTCTCTATCCCGATCAGTGCGTAAGCAAAAACGATTTCCGGAAGTACAAGGAACTCTCGGAACAATTATCCGGCGCGCTGGCGATTGCTAATCGGTAAGGCTTATTCCGGTGTCCAGTCATCCTTAGTAAAAAAAAAGAATGTGGAAATCGAAAAGTCTGCACGGTAGGAGAAGAGCGGAGCGTCGCTCTTTTCTAGATCGTAAAAAACCTTGGCAGACCTATCAGGTTTCATTAGTCGAGACATCCAGTGTCCCGGGGTAGAGTACACGGGGTGGCACGGTGCCTTCATCCCCTGTAGTGCCTACAGTCACTTCAGGCTGCACCGTCAGCAGCGCTACTTGCTTCAACCCCCGTCACTCGATTCACGTCCTTTTTCCATGACGCAATCAGTCGCCACTATTACGAAATCAAATGAGTTCAAGATGGGCGAGGAACATTTGCGCTACGAACAACATAAAACCATGCGAATTATACTGGGATGGGGAGTGGCGTGAAAAGATAAAACACAGGAGAAAAAGCACAAAGACACCAACGCTATGCAATTACGTCGGTGGGTGTCACTTTGACATCCCGTGCAACCTTCGAGGGTACTTTGGGTGCGATTGAAATTTCGTTAACCCGCGCAACAAACAGATTCTTTGCCTTTCGTGACTCTTTTACTCGATCCCCTTCCGAGAAAAAAAATCAATTGGCACAATCCTGGTTGTACGAGAGCTATCGGAGATAGAAATAGATATAGATAGATAGATAGATAGAGAGAGAGAGAGAAGGCCAAAGAGCCAAACACGGAGCATTGCAAATTTCGGAATAACAGAGACTCGTCAACTATCAGCATCGAAGGAATGGCCTCGTTTTGGAAACAGACGTTAGTATTGGTGAAATCCGGGAAACGACGTAATTCGAGAAAAGAGTAAGATCTTGTCCTTAACATAACTTAAGCTAAGGTTCGCTTGAACTCGACCGCCGGATGCCTCGTTTCCTTTCTAATCGCATCGCTCCGTTCCGCTTCGCGTGGATGTAGAAGCCTAATTTTCTAAAAAAATAAATCGTGCCAATTATATTCGCGACTCAACGGATCGTCGGCCACCGGGGTGGAACTTTGCGAGCCATTGCCGTATCCTTTCGAGGCTCGTTCCATCCAGTTTATTTTGATGGCAACCCTCGACGTCTTCCTCGCATCTTTCCAAGTCTGGATCTCGGTTGGAAAAATTGGACTCCGTAAAATTTGGCTCCGAAGAATAAGGAGAATTTTCGCAGAATTCACTGGAGGGTTTGGGAGTTCGGGATGGCGGGCACGAGGTTCGACAGACAATTGGGTTAAGTAAGTCAAATAGCTCGGAGCGTTGGCTCCGACGTACCGACGTACCGACGTACGTGTGTGCCTGCGTTCGATCTGAGAGCGGCCGCAGACGCCAGTGCAAACACTGTTAATATCAGTGCTAGCTACCTGAGATTAGAGTTTCCGAGTTCACCGTACCACCCCGCTCATCCTCTCCACGCGCAGGGCCTGCCACGACCAATGGCATCATTACCATCAGCAGCATCGCTACTGCTGTTTCGAACTAAACAGCCCTCGAGCACGAGTCTCATGACTTGCGCGGCCGCACCCTCTTAAACTTACTCGCGCCCTCGAAATATTCTCTCCGGTCGAAGTTTCCTGTGTTTCGAAATTTCAACAAATATAACTACTTATCGTTGAAACATCGCGCGGGCCTCTTTTACCGTCGACTCATTCATAATTCGTTCGGCTCAAGTTATTTATCCTTTGCTGAAAGAATAAAAATTTGACCACGACGAACTAGTGAAAATATTGCAGATGGAAATAGAAGAGGAAGAATCCGATACCGTTGATCGAAGGTTTCTCATAGAACGAGAGTACAGTGGAATGCAGAATGACGGGATGTACGGACGTACGGTCTCGGAACGTGCGTCCGGTTGAGAAACGAATATCCCCTGAAAAAGTCGTAACCGTTGCCATCTGTTGGCAAAATGCCGATTATACGAACGACGCGAAAGAAACTGAAAGGAAGACGTCGGCAAAGCAGAACGAGCAGAGGAATAACACGAAAGAATAGAGAAACCATGGGAAAGCAGAAAGACGCGAAGCGTCGGGGCGCTTTGCCATCGCGCAGAGAGGTCTGCATAAAGATGAATAATTGCTTGGGAACGAAAGGGCTCAGAGGCTTGTGGTAGACGCGATGGCGATAGAGGAGGAGCAGCACGGGCGTCGCGACGCGGGCTCCCGTAATCCAACGGTCCAAGTAGAGGATCGGACGTCGAAGCGCTTTAATGCATTTCACGGCGAATTGGTTTTCCAGATATTGCCAGCGTGCAAGGGTGTGAGTTGGCTTTGCTTTATAAGTTCGCAGGCCAACATTCTTTGGATCTGCGCCACCGAGCCGCACCGAGCCGCACCGAGCCGCACCGAGCCGCACCGAACAAATGAAACAATATGGAATATCCTTATGGTCCAGAGGGAAGTCCGATTGTATTTCATATTTCGGTGACGCTGCTCTTGTTTTCAGTGTCTCGCGCTCTTTTGCGTCCGAACTTACCGTTACTCTTCTTCAGGCACCTTCGACGTCACTTCCGCCATTCTTTCGAGAATGAAAGAAGAAAAAAAATGGAGTGTCGATCGTCTTTGGGACATCGTCGTGTCCTCTTTAAATGGTGAGAGCGACTCCAGAGCAAACTTATTCCTCCGAGGTCCTGTCACAGGCTGCTTCTGTACCGATTGCAGCGAAACTCGTTCGGAGGCACGAGCGACAGATAAGATACTTTTAATATGCTAGATGCAATGTCGTCGACATCGACTTTACGGAAAAAAGTAGGAAATCAAGGGAATTCAGTGGCATCGATGAAGGGAAGATAATTTTATTATTGCAAAGTTTGTGTTTCCGCCTGTCCTGTTGGCGCCTGGCTGCTGTGCCGCCAATAAAGCGTAATAATTAAAATTTAATTCAGCTTCCCATCGCGTCGAGTTAATGCGAGTGTGAGCCACGAGCGCGGAGAAGAGAGACGCAAAATTGTGCGAGATAGCGAGAACGATCGTGCGGGCGTAATTAAGGCATTATTTTTCGATTAAACGGGAAATAGAAATGAATGCCGGCAGGTAGCGACGTCGTGATGGGATTTAAATTAGCGCGAGAGCGCTGGGGCATCTGTCGCCAGTCGCCGGTCGCCAGTCGCCAGCTTCCATTAAATGTCACTTGCCGAGGGAGTCCCCCACTTCCCAGTTGCCGCTCTCGAGAAGCACGAACCTTCCGCCGAGACGTTTGCTTCGTGCAAGTAAATTAGAAGCATTCGATAAGAACCTCTCCTTGTCGCCGCCGACTCAGCTACCACCGTCTCCACCACCACCATCCCGCGCGTACTTGCCTAGCGACTATTCTTGCCACCTTTTAATTTCACATCGCAATGATCAACAGACTGCAATAAGTTCGTTAAACAGTTATACCTGTAAGAATCTGTGCTTCGGACTCTCGGACTCTCGGGCTTCGAGGCTCTCAGGCTCTCGGATCTGTGCAGTAGAATGTGAATGACCCGTTGGAGTTCATTCTGGAATGCTCGACGTCTACGGTATCTATATCTATTTTTGAGAAGCATCGCTGGTCCAGTCGCGGCTCAATCCAAACGGGATGAATCTGTGAGATCGATAGAGTGACGAGGAACGATAAAGACAGCGGGAAGCCGCGCTCGGCCGTTTCGATTGTGGTTAAACGAGGAAACCATTATTAAATTGGATTCGAGTTCTTCTTCCTCTTCCGGGCCCAGTACGAGATCGAGCCACGAACCTCTTTTGTGCGAGGGAAACGGTGCTGGAAAGTGTAACGCGAAAGAAATGTATTTTTCAAGAGACAAGGGAGAGAAGGCACGTTCGAGATCCTCCTGCTCGTCCTGCTGAGAATCAGCCGGAGCTTCGTCCGTCAGTCCATGCTTCCTGCAGATTCGTCCTCGATGGAGTTCTCCCCTCCCACGGCTCGTCTCCGGCATTTCTTCCCCAGGACGTAATCTTCAACGACGTTAAGCCACTATTTCGCTTTGTCCAAATATTTCAAGCTCACATCTTCCCAGCGCTTCGTGGCACAAGGGGTACACTTACGTCTCCAACTGGAACCCCACCGCCCACCCCACTTCCATCCATTCCACAAAAGACGGATATACAGAGACTTACGTGGCTTTCCGAAATTCAAGTACGCCGATAAGAGGAACGGCATGCCGCACATTTCATTCTCGAATTCTCTCATTTTTCTCTCCCGCCCTTTCTCTTATTCCTCACGAGCGATTTTCAAGGAGAAGAAGACTTAGGGTTCGAGCAAGAGAGTCGCAGATGCCATAATTGTTATTCTCCTTTCCAGTAGTACCCGACTCGGTGTGAAAATTCTCAATTTAGAATTTTTAACGCAATTGCATTACATTGCAATATATAATACTATAATCACACGGCGGGAGTGTTTTATATTTAATTTCGTAAATAGGAAAAAGGTAATCACAGTTGACACAATAATCTGGACATGCGTATGTGCATGCGAGTGTGCTTATCTGATAAATTTATTTAACAATTATTTCTCGCAGCTGTTCAATCGAATCTTTCAAATTATTCCCTTGAATTGTCGCATTATAAACGAAACGTTTGACCGGTGGGTGCTAAAAGTGAAAAAGCGAATTGTTCGGCGAAGCTCGTCTATTTGGCCCTCGCGCCAGACGGCGACGCGCAGCCTCCCGTTTCTGCATCCTCGTTCCTCGTCTTTCGGCCTCCCTCGCCCTTTGCCCCCTTGCCCCCTTGCCATTCCGAGTGCCGCACCGCGAAGAGATCTCACGATTGGGCTCCTCTCGAGGAGCTTTGAAGAATTGATAGGCCAGGAGAAGGGAGGAGGAGGAGGAGGAGGAGAAGTGAGAAGAGGGAGAGAAGCACTTTTGCAGGTCGGCCGTGGTTCGAAATAGCAAGACATCTTAACGAATGCCCGGGGCCATATTTTTCCGACATAAAGTGATAAGAAAAGTTGCGCGTTCTTGGCGGGCAGTGTCAGTGGATTTTGTTCGCGGTACCGAACTGTACCGAACCGCCGGGGAATCAGCCAGCCAACCAGTCATCCGACTACACGGGCAGTCGGAATCGCAACTCGCACGTTGCGAACTTTATCTCGCGACAACGTTTTGTTTCTGTTTCTGCTTCCGGTTATTTGTTATTGTGCCGGAACTGCCCGCGTAATGAAATATACGAAAGAGAGCGGAGTCGCCTCGAACTGAGCTAGGCGGTACACGCCATAGCTATAGACTGTATGGTCGTCCGACTCGTTTCCACCTTCCACCCATTTCTATCCGATTTCCCTAACCCTTTTTCAGGCTGCATCCTCTCTCTCCTCTTAGTCGGTAATTCATAACACGCTTCTATCCCCTAGGAAATATTGCGATCCCGCGCGCTGTTAACAATGCACCTCGTCTTTTTCGGCTCCCTACCTCAAATGGTTGTAAATCCATTATACCCAGTTTTAACGAGCCATCGCAAATCTAAAGGGGTGCTCTACCCGTCCGGAACATCCAGCCAAGAGCAGAATGAGAGTAGAACCGTGGGGGGGGGGGGGAGGAGTGAGACAGGAAAACAGGGAGTCAGGGACGAAGAGCACGTTGCAAGAGCGTGCCACACCATAAATCAATGGAAACACAATTTCACGGAAGTCTACGATAGCACCAGCCATCGATTCCTCTCCAATTAATCGACTGCTCCCTTCCTCTTGGAAAGGACGCTACTCTTGATTCTGTGTTACCAGCACCACCAAAGCCGCCACTACCATTGGCTAACCAACACCCGTTCCGCCATTCGAAGAATTTACTCGTTGTGGCAAGCGTGGTGATATATTCCTGATGATGGTGATGTCGGTTCACTGCTGCTTGTTGCTGCTACCTGCTCGATACTACTGCTACTGCCTGCTACTGCCTCACTCACAATCAGTGCAGATAAAAAGCGTAGATTCTCACGGATTCTATATGAATGCGATATCGGGATTGCGGAAGACATCTTAGACATTGCAATTGGTAGGTAGAATGAAACTGATAAATGTGCAGAATAATACCGTACTGCAAGTGGGACTGTGGAAATGAAAGGATGAAAGTTGAGAGGTATAGAAGGGGGGGGGGGGGGATGCAGAATGCTGACTGCTGGCATCCCCCTGTGGTTGCCACCAGCCAGTCTCCAAGAGGACTCTGAGCCGATCAAATAAAACATGAATGAGCACCAGGCAAGATATTGAAAGCAAAAGAGGTAAACAAAGCCAACTAACATCACGGCTCAAAAGGGTTTGTGAAAATAGCCGGGTGTCGTCAAACACCGGGCTTTTTATCTCGTTTCGTTTACACGTTTAGCCAGGGTACATCGCCGAGGGATACTGCCGGCCAACAAATTCCAACGGCACCCACTCCACATGCCCCGCGGCACTACGGCTAGTTTGGTGCCACTATAACTCGCATTGCACCTGGCTGCGTATATATTTGCGAATATTTAAATTACTATGTAAACATAATTAAACCTCGAATAGACGACTTAAAAGGTTTTACTTTTTCTTTTTTCACTGTACCGGACAATGATGCTTTCTCACGAGCAGCAAGCAACTGGTTTTAGCAGCAGGAGAAACGTGCTGATTGGTTTGCTTTCACCAAATGTGTGGCCCCATGAGCAAAATCAAACAATCAGCGCGTTTCTCATGCTGCTGATACCATTAGTTTGCTGCTCGTGAAAAGACACCCCAACTGTTCTGTATTCGCCAGCATATTAAAAGTTAAAAACACCCCAGGTACCTTAATTGGCAAATGCCTCAATTCATCCTGGACTCCATCATTCGATACATTCGTGATTGACTTCGTATTATCCAGATTCTAGTAAGTCGGACTTATGGTTCATATCAGTTCACATCAGTTGTTTTACTCCTTTGCTCACATTTACAGAATAATCATAGTTACCTGCAGAAGGTGACGTATATAAAACATTGGATTTAATAATATGTAATTAGTATACTTGGAAAATCAATTAAAAAATTACAGTTCCAGATGGAATATCGGTCTCTGTTTGACTCTATCGACTAATTTCTGTTCATATTGACCATGAGGATGCTCGGGCCAGTAGCCTAGTGAAGTGCACTACACACATGCGTGTTGAGTTGAAATCTGTAGATGCCTGGGGTGCGTTCAGAAATTTTACTCACAATCAGGGTAATTTGGACACGTTGTGTCTCTTTTTATTATAGTTATTATGAAGAGGAGAATGATACCAGACTCGACCCCAGAGAAGTTTCTGAACGTATCCCTGGAGTCATGATCAGCAACCAATCAGAACCAGTAGAGTCCCCATGCCAGCTGACAGCTGCGTGTTGCACCCACACTGACCCATTCCAAACCATACAAGCCGGTAGAGTTCGCTTCATGCTTGAGCTTTGTTAAGTGTCGCTAATATGGCGAGTTGGTAGTATGCCGATTATGATTTATTTTGTAATTAAATGTTAATTTTTATTGGTTCGATTGATCTTAAAATCATACTTTATGAATCGCCTTCATACGTGTAACAGTTAAAATATAGAATAATCTGTGAATTGCTTTTTTTTTTTATTGTGGTGCTTCGAAGCTCGTTGATTTGTGTCCCACTAGAAATAATATATTTTGTGAATGCTTAAGTGATAATAAAGCAAACTGTACAGGAAAATAATGGAGTTAGATAAGCTGTGCAGATTATGCCTTTCTAAATGGGATCTACAGTGTAGCATATATTTAGATATGTTTAAACCTGACAGTTTGTACCACTCCATTTTAAAGAATGTTGATATAAAGGTGAGAATGAAGTATTCTATAGTTTATATGAACAGAAACACTTTCCATGCAGGTTATAATTGTATTCATTTGCAGATTGAAAACCATTGTGGATGGCCCTACCTAATATGTCGATCATGTTGGACTATCATTAAAGCTATGAATTCATTCCGTAATATGGTAACTTCAAGTGACATTAGACTACGGTCATATCTGAAGAAAATTGAGCCAGATTTGTACCCTGTATGCATGTTTAATTTGTTAGGTTATAAGTGTAGCTTCGTTTTAAATTATACCATGCTAACATCTTTTTTTAGGCTAAGGAATGGGATTTCCATCCTCCACCATTAACTTCCACTGTGATCCTCCCAAAATTAGACTT
Source organism: Trachelus iudaicus (assembly GCA_030142595.1). Classification (NCBI taxonomy): domain Eukaryota; kingdom Metazoa; phylum Arthropoda; class Insecta; order Hymenoptera; family Cephidae; genus Trachelus; species Trachelus iudaicus. Next base: position 228,756 of record JARQTH010000533.1, read on the forward strand.
TGCAAAGTTATGTACCGTCATATCTAAATCACCAAATAGTGCATATGACAATTGCGAGGCACATGGGACTAATTTAGGAATAAATTATTCCTACGATTCAGATTTAGATACTATGGAAGAAATTGACAGATCTAGGATAAAAAAGAAACTTCAATCTTCTAATGACCATGCCACAAGCGCTCAGTCTACAGATTTAGATACTGTGGAAGAAATTGACAGATCAAGGATTAAAAAAAAGCTTCAATCTTCTAATGACCATGCCACAAGCGCTCAGTTTGCTGGAGACAGAAATATGGAAGCTACCATAGGTAGTAGCATTGAAACTTCAAGAGCAAAGGTCGAAATCCTTCAGTCACAATATAAAAAGTCATTAATAATTTTTGATAAATATGAAGACATTGATGCAATATTGCCTCCACTGGTCGCTTCAAATCCCCTCCTGTTTAAACCTAATTCATTGATCAAAACTCGTAACGTATTCAATGAACTGATATGCAGAGGCATCAATCCATTTGACACTAAAGAAACAACATGTTTGAGAACAAACATCGATATTCAATATTTACGTAAAGAATCTTTTGAATTACAACATCACCATGCAGTTAGATTCCTCACCTCCGATAAAATAACACCATCTCTAGAAATTGCCTCAAATAAACTATCTGGCACGGATTTAGCGACTTCAGAACGAGTTGATAATAATGTATTAAACTCAGATGCCCATTTTCATAAAGATTTGTCCAATATGGAACAAAATATAACAACTGCATTAAAATATCAACAAATTCCTAGCCAATCCAAATTGAATACCAAATCTGAACTGAGTTCTGCTGAGCATAGGGCTGTTGCGCAAGAATCATTTGATTGCACTGAAGTTAGAATCAAAGAGGAATTAGATTTGAATGATGCAACTGATGGTAACAATTATGACGAATGTGACAAATATTTTGAAATGGCAAACATCGATGATGTATCGGAAGAGAAAGGCGTTGAAATTGAAGAACAAGTATCTCCTTTACCGTGTGTAATAGACGGAAACGAGAAATCATCCGTTGAGTACAGCAGTGCATATAAATCGAGAGTACAATCCAAGCAAAAGAGCACACAACAGCATCCTAAATATAAATCCATGAAAATACATAAAGGTGAAAGCAGCAAAGTGAAAGATACAAATGAGAATGGCGAGTCTCAAAGTACGTACAGTGGAACTTTCAAAAAAGTTCGGCTTTGGAATAAAAGTCTGGAAGTGAACATTGAAAAGGAAAGTAATATCTTGCTAAATTATCTCCAAGTACGTGCCTCTTATAGGAGGTTTTACCTCTGCATTCATTGCAATAAACTCTATTATACTGCAAAAACTCTTCACGAACATTTACGATCTCTGTACCGCGTTGGAGCATTTTGTCCTATTGGAGAATGCACCTACGTTATACTGGAAGAAGTCGAATACTTGAAGCACGTTCGTGCGCACTATAACACTGCAATAATACTCCATAGCCCGAAAACCTCTATAATCAGAAGAACCGACGACTCGTGTTCGAAGAAAGATATAATTGGAGAAATGAGTTCCGTTGCAACAAAATTGAAGAAAGTAGTAGGATCCAAGGAGGAAACCGAGTCACCCCCAAGGAAAAAATTGAAAATTGACGATTCGAAAGAAAATTCTGATGAAAGTGATGCTCACACGATAAGTGAAGGAAGTGTGATCAAGCCAAGTGAACAAGCAGCACACAATTCTAAATATGTTTCGATACTGCGGGACAAGAGTTGCAAGTCTGTAAGAAATGTTGCTGCAAATATGGGATATAAGACGAGAGCGAACAATAACAAATCTATCACTGGAATAACAAAGAACGATTCATCGATGGATCAAGTGGTCAAGTATGACAACGTTGACTCGGCAAATGTAACAGATCCATCGTGTGACGTTCTTGCGGAGGATGTCGATGCTAAGAAAAACTGAAAACAGTCAATGGAAAATCGAAATGCGAGAAAGCGGTCTCGGTCGAACCTCGACGAAACAAAAAAAGAAAAATGCTGAATGTGTGCCAGTAGAGGAAAAAGTTAATTTTAAAGAAAAAGATACATGTAAAATTCAGAATATTTTTACTGAAGACAGATTTGCTAAAATGAAGGATTATGCAAATACAAATCCTGAAAAAAGTACTTGGATATGAACATAATGACAAATTGTTGGATTGCTATTTATCTTTATTTATTTATTTTTTTTTTTTTTTTTTTTTTTTTTTTAATAAGAATACATTAAATTATTCGTTAACAATGGGAAAGTTCAATTAGCCCAATGACCGTTTAGTAGTAAATATCATTACAGCTGACTCATTTTTTACTGTGTAATAGTTTCCTTACGATATTGAGTAGTAAACGGATTATTTCAAACGTTTTGAGAGACTATTTTTTCTTGATCTATACCTAAAATCATTGATCCATAGTTACGCATTCAGGTACAACACACTTGCAAGACAATTGTAACGCCTTCTGTCTTTGTCGTTAAACATTAAGCTTCAACCATTCCAGACACGGAATTTGACTTGGATACTTACGCAAGACGAGACTGAACTCAGTTCCGCAAGAATGTATAACGAATCGTTAAATCAGCACTATTTTAATGACCTCGGACAGTTTTCATGGCGCTGCAAGAAAGTGAAGTCGTTTTAATCACAGGTACGATATTGGAATAGAAATAGTCTTACACGATTAACATCTGATTGTTAAATATTTAACTTAATTCGATCATATCGATAATAGGATAAACTGGGTGTGTGTCACTTATAAAATATCCATTTGTATCGAAGGAGCCAGTGGATTCCTGGCCGGGCATCTGTTGAAACTTCTCGAGAAGGATGAGAGTGTCCGAGAAATCAGAGGATTGGATATCGTTCCAAGAAAAATGCCGTATTCTGGAAGAAAATCAGTTGAGCTTTTTCAAAGAGACCTTACCAACCCGGAATCCTGCCGCGATATTGTCAGAGGAGTTGACGTAGTGTTCCACTGTGCAGCATACGTCTCTTATGAATTTCCCGTGGACAAGGATCAGCTACACAACAACAATGTGCTAGGTTGGTCCGGATAGAGTGTTAGAGATGTCAAAACTAAAAGATAGGATGAGACTAAGCGGTCTAGTGTTTGCAGCTACGGAAAACCTGATAAATCTTTGCCTGGAGGAATCTGTACCACGTATAGTATATTGCAGCTCGATTGAAGTCACTCTTCAATCTTATATTAAAGGTGGTATTGTCGCTCTAGTGATCTACAGTCAGGAATCAAAAATGAAGATTCCCAATGATGAAAATAGATTGATTTTCGGTGAATACGCCGCTTCGAAGTTACGTGCGGAGAAACTGATATTGGATGCTGATGGAAGTAACATGAAAAACGGTCAGTAGCAAATAAAAACTACGCATGTTCCAATACAAGGAATCATTAATAAATACATTTGAAACAGGTCTTGGCACTCTTCGCACAACATCGTTGAGACCAACTTTACTCTATGGCGAAGAGGATACAAAATTAATTTCAAATATTTTAATGATTGCAAAAAAGGGAAATTACTCCCTATTAAGACCCGCCGGCGCGGGCGGTAAGCAGCAATTGACGTACGCTGGTAAAGACAAAGAGTTCTATGATTCAAAGCGTATCGGTAGAATGAAGAAAAGTAGAATGGGATACTATTATTCCTCTGTTATCTTTAGGAAACGCCGCATGGGCTTTAATTTGTGCGAAAAACACTCTGAAGGAACAGCCCGAAGCGATCGGAGGACTTCCGGTGATAATCACCGATGACACTCCAGTGGAAGATATGCTCCGTTTTTGCGAGAGAATCACCAGAGGTACTAGGCATCGCATTAACTTCTCCTGGACTATTCCGATGTGGATCTCCTACGCAATGGCCTTCATGATGGAGTTAGCTACGACTTATTTCAGTTATTTCAAGAAAATGCCAGTAGGTATCTGCTGTGCTTGCTTTCCCCATTATGATTCTTACGAATTCACATGTTTAATTCTGTTTAAGGTTTTGCCTCGAGGCATAATTTCCTATCTAGGATCCGTTATATTGTACAACAGGATTCGCGCATCTATTTACATGGATTATTCGCCGATCTTTTCAGCCGATGAAGCTTTTCTGGCATCGTCGGTCTATTACTGCAAGTTCCTTGATAATATCGACTGATTTGTCAAGAGGAGACGATTTGAGTCACCCAATGAAAAATATGAAAACCCTGATGCAATAAACTAAAAAATGATACATGTCAAATAATAAGTCATCCAATAAAGGAAATCTAAGAGAAAAAATGTTGAAAAAAGCGGCTTTAACGTGCAATATTTATTGCTTGGAAAAGTGTTCTGTTGATCGATAAATACAAAGTAGTGAGACAGAACAATAACAACAGGTAGTTAAGTTTTTGATGAATCTAATTATTATTATGGTTAAGACTATGTATAGAGGAGAATCAGAGAGAAAGAGAGAGAAGAGAAAGTTGATAAAATTAAAATGAAAAGTAACTTGCAGCACTTTAAAACATAGCGACTTCACAATGACATCAACATATCTATCTTTATTGTCGAATTATACAACTGCCTTGATCTAGTAGCTAAAAATTATTCGAAAAGAAAACAGTCACTCGCAAAGCTTTCGCTTTTCAATTTCGAATATCTGCACAGAATGCAGTTACGTCATGCCCTTCGAATGTAACTACAGATGCCGCTTATACAAGATAATTATTTTGAAGGCAGCTGTTAGGTCGAGATGTATTACAACACATCGGAACGTTTCGATATCAAATGCGGTACAATGTGATGACAATAAACGCTCTCAGTGTGGACCAATCGTCGAATCCGGATAGCTAAGAAATATTTCACTAAGCGATGCACGGAAATTTGACGCTTAGTGATATCATCAACTGCTGTCCGTTCCGCATCATAAATAACTAAATTCTTGTGGAACGCAGTGTTAAAACTTACGCATTATGAACACGATTAATTAGCACAAATAACGACGATAACGATTACAATTAGTAATAATACTATTTACAAAAATCCGTCTCATAGGAGAATATGGCCTTGCGCTCTTTTCACTCTGACAGAATCCGAACTCGTTATTCGATTCACCAACATGATACATTCCGGTCAATATGTTTTAGGGCACATATTTAATTTTTTTGACTACAAGATTTCGCGGATTAACAACAACGGTCAGTTAATTCTAGATTTAAAAGGTTAACATTCATAAATAAGAAATACTGCATGAAAAGAAACGTTGATCTAGGCACGTAAATAATTGGCGAAGTACTTGTCAATTTTTTCGTTTTTTGATGGTTCGATAGAACGGGTAATTTCGCAAGTTCCGGTAACTATTGCGTTGTACTTTTTTTTTTTCGTCCTCAAATACACACCATCGCCATCTTTCAGATTATCCATTTTCCGATACTGCTTCTTGGCATTTCGGTGGTCACGTTGCCTTAAACTACAAAAATGCTATCTATTCGCTGACAACAATCCTTTTTTTAAATAAATTATGAATTACCATACACCTACGGTTAACACCATCAAAATTCCGGATTAAATGGCACCATATATTACGAGCATTCAAAATTGAACGTTTCTTGCAATAGAAAAGGAAAGGAAAAAAATTGAAGCAAAAGTTTCCCGCCAACATTAGGTGAACCATTTGACCTAATGTGCTTAATACATAAAACTTGCACATAATTTTGATCAAAACTAGGAAACTTGCCGTTTATAAACAGACCCGAAATGTAAATGACTAAAAAAAAATAGGCTGAATATCAGAGAAATACATCGTTTTACAGAGAATTAAGTATTTTCGCTTTCAATTGAATAAATTCTCCATGAGATGTAACAATTTGACGAAACTTGGATGGTTAATCCATTGCTGAAGGAACGCGCGATCCGACAGTGAAGTCTTTATATTGCGAGAACACGCAGATCTGCATTGAAACGAAAGTATAGATTAATATTATTTGTTATCGAAGATCTAACTCATAGGAGTATTAGAAATTAGGGAAAGATATCCCACCTTATCCTTTAACCTCTGGCATAGCTGTAAAGATATGGTAAGCAAGACTAGAGCGTCATTTAGCCAAGGCACACTGCATTCCGCCTGATGAGTTTCGTATTTCACACTTCCATGTGAGTTTTCCAGCTGATAAACGGCCAATACCAATTTATAACTCTGAATGTAAAAACTGATTGCTAAATTGTCAGGTAGGTTTGGATTTAATGATTTCTGAAATGAAAAAAGTGCATGAAATGATCTTTCACATTGACAATTGATATTAATTATGAATGGATGTGCAGATATAATTGATATGACCTACCATGTTACGACTTTTGATCAGGTCGTCTATAGTTTTTTTTCTAGGAACAATTAAGCTTGTTCTACTGCGTTGTAGACAACCTAGAATATTTCCCAGAACATGCATGACCTCGTCAGAAGTTTTAAAGAGGTAATGACGGTCAACATTGTCAATATGAGCAATGGCTTGCTGCAAATGATTTGCAGCATCCTGAATTTGTTGAAGCTTCCAAGGATGGTCATTCTGTATACTAGTTCGCATTGTGGTATTCTGCTGACGTTGTATTTTAAAATTTACTTCCTACAAATTAGGAAAGATACAAAAGCTTATGAAAAATTATACTTTCGAAGCATTAAAAAAATTGAACTTACTGCATTAGTAATGCTATCCCCTGTAAGAACAATTACACATTTGACCTGGTCGTGGGGAGCAGTGAAAACGAATCGGTCTGTTTTATTCTGCTGATCGTTTCCAAATAAGGTCAAAGGAAAACGTTGGGCACACTCCTAGAGAAAAACCAACTGTAAATAATACCAACATCACTTATTTAAAAAGATAATGTATTTGCATACTGTCAGAATGTTTCGCAGCTGTGACAAGGAGGAGTGCACCTCCTCATGAAGAACCCATTCAAATTCCATTTGCTGAAAGTGCAACAAAATTTTCAATGAATGATACTTGAAAACATCATTTAAAATCATCATTTAAAATAATCTGCCACAGAAATGCAATAATGTCAAATGAAGAATCATAACCTTAACATTATTAATTTGAAGTCGCAATTTGACCAAACAGTGGCTAATTCTGATTAATTTAATGACAAATATAGCCCTTATCTCAAAAGGCAACAGTCAATAAGAATGTGCGATTAGATAAATATTAGATAAAGGCGAATTACTTACGAGATTGTGAGCCTCCTCCTTCTCGCAGTCAGCCATTTTTTCCAGTATCTCCATCTATTTGCAGCTGCGCACCCACGCACTTGTCAATTGACACTCGTTGCAGCTGCAGCAAAAAATTGAGAGAAATTAACTGAATGGTTTATCATTTGATTCCCAGTGACCTTTGCTAATTAATATCGTGAGTTCAAACCAATAGGTTTTATGTAGTAGAGTATGTTTGGAGAGTATTCGACCCTTCACTCTAGCGAAGAATATTGCTTAAAAATTTGTATATCCAATATGAGTCTAAATAATAATCAGATAATCCATCCGATGTTACTGCCAAAATGTATCGAATAGTAGAAAAGATTGGAACCAAGAAGACTTATTGATTAATCATGACTCCGTTGGAAATTTTAAAACGAATAATATTTAATACCATGAAAACAACAAAGTTAAAACCCAATTAGGCACATAGCCAAAGTTACGTACAATATGACAATTTCCTATTTTGAGGTAGAATTAATGTCTTTGCTCAGTTTCGAATCACTTACCTTGCATTTGATCGAAAGAAAAACGACAAATCAATAATAAAACACGACAGGAAGACTACATAATTCAAAATAAAATAATCCTTACATAATTGCCAGTTATGTACGTTTATTTGCAATTATTTAGAGAAAAATTTAAACGGGTCATATGAATTATAACAGCTGTATGGAAACGTGGGAACCTTCTGTGAAGACGCTCAAGTACACTGAGTATAATATCGATTCTTATAGTATATTTTCTCAGATAAGCTTGCCTGATTACCATTTAAATGATACCGACTTTCTGGAAAATAACGCGGAGGCAATACACAGTGTAACAGAGAGATAAAGCTTGTAAGAATGAGATTGGTGCCTATATCAATTTCATATCTAGCAGTGCTCACACAAGAACGCCATTCCTTATAAATTGAGATTCAAGTGATCATCAATGACCTATAGTTGTATTACCAGTGCACAAGTGCTAAAAGGTATACAATGAAAGCGTTTGAAACATTAAAGACATCGCGAGTAAAGAAAATCTGCATAGCCTAACACGAAACAGAATGTTGCAAATCTTCGAAAAATTTTAAGACAATTGTATCACATCACAATTCGATAGTTTGAACTATGGTTAGCTCATTGCTTACTGTTATACAAGGCTACCATTACGAACTAATTATCGTGAAAATATAATCCAAATCATAACTTGAAGCAAATGCCTTCATGCAAGCCTTTAGAATAAAAATTTATACGGATTAGTAGGTGTGTTCAACTGTCGTGTTCTGCCTTTGTGTTATTAAATAATTAATAAACCTTTGTAGCAAATTATATGATCAATGGGAACTTTAGACCCATGTCATGTTCACGGTAACCAATACTTGTGTCAATTAACGATAACAACGTTACAATATTCTTACAGAGAGTCTAGCTAAGAAGCATGGGTGTAAGACTGTATTGTGACAAGGAACAAAGTATTTTTACAAAAGGGCGAACAGTTCATGCCAAAATATGAAGTGATCAATCCATTTCAAAAGGTTCCAGCCCTTGGGCATAATGAATTGAAACTGATAGAAAAGGGTATAAGTAACCTGCTGTTTTGTAAAAATATTCAGTGTAAAATATAATCAACCCTATACCCAAGGGTTGATGAGTACCTTGAATGGCAGCATAATAATACTAGATTGCATTGATCAAAGATATTTCTTAGTAAGTCTTTGTAGAACTATATGACAATTATTGGAGATATCAAAATTATTAAGCAGTACAGGAAGGACTTGATTTTATATTCTTTTACAGTTATGACACCAATGCTCAAAGGAAAGCCTACAAGAACTAAAAAAGTTAGAGTTTGAGTTCATACGATTAAATCTCTAGATCAACTGGAAAATATTAGGTTGAAAAACAAGCCATTTCTCACAGGTGACAAGATTAACATCGTTGACATTGTAGGTGCCTGCGAGGTTGAACAACCAAGTACGTCTTATATTCTTGATCATATTATAATATGATGCTATATCATCAGTATTGCTTTTGCAATTTTAGGAATAGCATGTTTTAACCCTCGCAAAGGTAGAACACAGCTCGCTGCAAGGCTTGAAAGAGTAGCTCAAGGGACAAGTTCTCGTTATGGATGAAGCAGATAAATATGTTCATCAGATTGCAAGCAAGTAGTTATAAATACCACCACACAGCTTTAACAAGCTTTAATTGAATAGTAATTACGAGATGATGTTGCTTAGCTATAATTTTTCGATAATTGTTTTCAAGTTATTGTTATACAGTCTGTAATGCGTACAGTTAAAGTGGAGCCATTACTTGCGTATTTTGCCTTTTTTTACGATCAAGTATTGTCATCTTATGTGATCTCTTATTATAAATGGTTTAAAGCAAACTGTAAATTACACTATTATTCATGTATCAATTTTTCACATTTTTAGGATTTGTCGTTTTAATGATAGCCATGACAAGTAGTACAATTGGTTTACCTTCATTCGCATATAAATAGAGATTAAAATCGAGAGTTGTACAAGTAGCCGATGTTTTAAACTGTTTTCATATTATTTGCTTTTCACTATCTCAAACAGATGTCAAGAAAGTGATATATGATAATGTAAATGCGCATGTACACTACAATAATTTAATACAGTTTAATACACATCACATTGATGATTATAATTAACATTAATATCACTCACATTGCCTTATATCTTACATTATTCCATCATTAACATAAAAGTCATATATAGATTCTTGAAGCCACAAACACAAGCCTCTTGTGAATCGCGGGATCAATTTTTATCGCGCAAATTCGATTCCGATGAGCAAATATACATAGGTAGTATATTTTTCTATGGAAAATAATATGTTTGTACTTCAATCTCACACTTTACGTGAAAATTTTGTACGTTTATTCGTCAGAGTAGATGTATGTATATAATACGAAAGTGCATGCGCATCATGAGCGCAAGTGTGGTACACACGCACATGCACACACATGTAGGTACCAGTGCTGCTATGTAGCATTTATTTTCTTCCACTGACATTAAGTTTTTTATACGGCTATTTGGAAAAATACAGAGTATTGTCTAATCTAGCCTAACATTAAAATTATATAATTGTGATTTCTTATACTATGTACTTAATTCACTGGTCCCGCAAACTTTCAGTATAACAGAGAGACATCGAAATTGACATTCTATACACCTAGAAGAAAATAGATATGTGTAAAATGGAAATAGACTGGACAAAAATAACTCATAAACGCCGCAAAAAATGTCGGTCTTCCAACTTCAGTTTTATATAAAACTATAATTTGTGCGATATCATTTTCTTAATACCGAGCGATAGTACACTGTGAAGCAAATACCTCCGAATAATTAATTAACTAACTGTGATACTTAAATAAGACATACAAAAATAGAGAGTCAAAAATCCTAACTAAACAGAGGGAGGGGTCACTTTTAAGGTAAAGATTTCGTTACACAGTTGCAGTTTCGAAGGAAAAACTTGTTTTCTCCAACCGTCTCAATAATGTCTCAGCTGCTCTGATACTTTTTTTTGGATTAATTTTCACCTTTGGATTGAAAAATTGAGCAAAGCATCACAATAGTTTGAATAGTTGGTAATCAGTCGATAGATCCAAAACCTAAACAAGTGAGATCAAAGGATTTATGATTGTTTAACGCAATTATAAATACGGTGCTGACGAACGTCAAACTATTAAGTATCTGGAAATAACACTTAACATTAATCACACAGAAGACCCTGTTTCATCTAAATTTTACAGCATACGATCCCGTAATACTTAACGCTTCGAGTCCACTCAGGGTCATTTTGATCCCAAAATTGCATTGGCTCTTTACAGCTCGTCAGAAAGATGCACTCGAAGGATTAAGAAATACCTATTGTCACATTGATCCGAGAGTATCGATCTCATTTCGAGATATCGATAATATATTTTAATGCTTACGTAATTATCTTTTACCATTAGCTAGAACTAACAGCAAAGTATCATTTATGTACCATACACACTGCAACACTTATTTATATGATAGGGAGTATCGCAGTATATTCTGCACATGAGCTGGACATCGCTACAACTTCACATACATATACTCGATATACACACTTACATGTATCACATTCATCACCGGTACAATAAGTTTTAACCTTACAAATTAACTTTCACTCACGGGGGTATTCAGGCCAACTTTTTTAGTTTCGGCATTTTCTTTGGACACTTTTGACCATGGAAAAGCCAATGTTGTTCTTGACAGCTCTCGTTACAATAGAATGTCAATTCGCATCCCAAACACTTGAACATAGATCCTGTCGAACCACAGTTTGCGCATTTCAATGTACTCAGGATGCTCGGATTGTGCGTTACTTTGGCGAGATGCGGCGTCCCGCAGTTTCTCTCCATGCTCATTACTTCCTTCGTCAGGTGCATAAGAAGAGATTTCGAGGACATCGAAGTGCCTATCGCAACAGATTGTTCCTTTGACGAAGAAAAATTTGGATCAGAAGTATTGCCTCCTGTTTGAGGAATCTGACTATTTTGGTTTTCTAGTAAAACCGCCTCGTAGTTTCGTTTCATCTGTGAGGCCGCCATGCAATTGTTAAGCTGATTTATTTCATTGTTGGAAAATCGAGACAGGCTACTCTGGCCTGCCAACCAATAAGAATTTTCATTAGGTTGTTGGATGGCTGGAGCGTTGGGAATTCGAAACTGCTCGTTCTGGGTGCTGGGATGTAGGACAGTTCGGTTTGGTCCAATACTTTGACCAATAGTAGTTGGCTGCATGTATTCCGAATTGATGTTCCGATTCGGAAAAGCTGCCGCTAGGATTTGGTGCTTCATCATCTCTGTCGTGAATTGTTCGGCTCCTTGAAGATTTGTGAGTCTCTCTGTATTTTGTCCTAAACGACTGTTCAGGGAGTCGACCATAACCTGATGTGGATTCATAGATCCTGGGTGTAGATGAGGATACTTAAATGTTCGGTAACCATAGAGTGGATGATAGCCGAACGTAGTTCCGTAAGGGTAGCCCTGTGTCAGAAAGATGAGGGAGTGGATCTATACTGTGCTCAAGAGAAAGACATACCTTCGAATCAGATACGTTGCTTTGAATTGAATGGATTGACACTTACGATAAAGTTATTTTGATGAAGCTGCGCCGCTCCAGTTGGGCGAAATCCTTGTTGAAGTGCAATCGAATTTTCTTCCCACCTATTGTTTTTCCAACGTTCATTGATGCTGTTCAATTTGATGCTCATGGGCATGTCCACGGCAGTAGCAGTCATCTTATACATATCCGATCCAGGAACCTAACAAAGCGATGCATTCATGTTTTTATCAATATTTTTATTACCTAATACGTAACAGAAAGACTCAAGATAACATCGAACAAGATATAAGGTAGGAATGGGGGTGGGGGCAGAGAAAGAGAAAAGAAAGAACTGAAAAGGAATCACAACACATTGTACTCGTCTCAAAGCGACCTTGTTATGTTCCTAACTACGCTTTCGCCCTAATGGAACAATATTAACAGGATTCAACTTAAATCCTATTAGATTTGCAACCCTTTGCTCTCCCACGTTACAGGGTTACAGTTAATTCTCCCTTAATGCAAAACTCGGTATAAGGTAATCAACACGGATTTGATTAGTGACTGTTACGCGAGGTCAGACGGAGTTTTAATGTTAAGGACGCGGATATCGCTTTAGTTTGCTTACTCAGCGTCCCTCGATAAGAGAGCTTCTTCTTTCGCCGTTTTATCCACTGTAGCACTTGTGGACAGTCCAGCGAAATCATACACCACAATGGTGCAGGCGAAAATCTACGTACATTCGGATCGCAGGCACTGACAGATTTCGATTCACGAAGTTTTAGACACCGAACGGCCGTTTTACCTAACCTTTCTATCATTCAATTGTGTCTTACGTGAAATAGATTTCTTGTAGAGGACATAGACAGAGTTATTCGGTAGAAACGTACCACCCGAAGTTAGTACGCCCATTTGAGTCCTATGGTAAACCCATATTCAGGTGATACGTTTGGACTGAATAACCTGAATACTCAAAGGACATATTAGTCAAAGTTATGAATAGACGAGGCACGCGCAAATACCTCGACAGTATAGCGATGGCACTGTCACCACTGATAAAAACTATCAGTTTCAAAGGTTTCCCAACGGATCAGTGCCGCAGGTCTGACTGTATAAGTATGGCAGTTCGTGGAAAACTGATCCGATAGGTGAATCAAAGTCCAGAAGGATTTACTTACCCGAAAATTTGACGGGTCCTCCAAGTTTGTCGTGGCGGGTGTGATGACATCCGACGATAACTTCGTGGGGATGCTGGACGACGTTTTGACTGCCGATTTCGTCGGAATTTGTTGTTGCGTCATTTGAGCTACCCAGTTTCCAAGAGTAGGAAAATTTTCGCTCATTATTTGACGGTTAGTACGCTGACTGGAATCTTTTTGAGAAGCATCGCTTTTTGACCTCTTCGTCGATCTAAGATTTCATTTTTTTTCATATTACCTTTTGAAATGTGCATTGCCGTGATCGAAATCTTAAAAAAAAAAACGGTGCTGCTTACCGATGTTTACCGGTGTTCATCTTCGTGTTCAATTGCTGAGCTCTGTAGGTCTGACCAGTAGACTTACCGGGAACTGACGCTCTACTGCGATGAGATGCCGAACGAATCGTGTGCCCCACAGCTGCAGAAGCTTGAGTAATTTTCGAGGGAATCTTAAAAAGTATAATAAAAAAAGAAATAGTTAAGTCAGCGAAAACGAGCCTTCGAGATTGCTCACCTGTTGAGGCAAAGCTGTTCTCGCTGCGGCGGAACAATCCTGAGGGCCGAAATTCTGATAAAATGTTCCGTTTCCATTGAAGGTGGATTTCGCAGGAAGGATTGCAGTAACATTGTTATTAATCGGCATATTTCCGGCGTTGGCAGGTCTCCCGTATTCGATGGGCCGTGCTGCGGTGTTGTCGAAAGTCGCGCTCGTCCTAGCAAACGAGCCGGACGGAACAGAGTTTGCCTGAGCAGAATTCGCTTCGACGACTCCGTTTGCGTTGCGGTAAACGTTTGGGCCTCCAGAATTTTCAATCTGGATGCAGCTGCCGGGTAGGTTACACGATGTCTGCAAACTCGTTAGGTTGCCCGGGTAGCGCAAAGCTGCGCTTTGTTCTCCATGCACGTTTCCTATACTCTTTCCCGTCAATGGCCGAGTCTCGCCGACCGCCACTGACCTTTGGCCGGAAAAGTGGTTCTCGCCCGCAGCCTGCTTCTGTGGATTGTCCGCGTAGTTCGGGATGCTCTCTACGAGCGTCATCAGGGTGTTCAAAGCGCGTAATCGTTCCGTGTCCGACAACGGACCGTCTTTTCTCGTGTTAGCTAAACAAGAGGGGACCACCGTGTCTCTTCTCAAGGGTTCTGAAATTCTATTCGCATCTAACGAAGAACACGCTGAAGTGCTGGGCGATTGTCTGGTAGTGGATTTGCTCGCTGATTCGCAGGTTTCGGACACCGAAGGCAGTCCAGCTCTTGGCAGGACCGGAGGACTGTTTCGCAAATGGGAGGAAGATCCGCGAGAATAATTCAAGGGTAAGGTGGGGGAGAGTTTTGGCGGCTCGGGAGAGGGTGGATTCTTCTGCGGAACGCACTGAACCTTATTTTCCTCCTTGCTCTTTGTGTCCATCTCACCGGAGAGCTTGTTCAGTTGCTTGGTCAAGTTCTCAGCTTGTTTTTCAGTACAGTTGATCATCTGTTGAATTCTGCCCCGCTGAAAACCGTCAGGCGGTACTGATTCCATTTGCTTTTTCAATAGCCCCGATTGCATCTTCAGTTCCTGCAACATGATTCGAAGTTTAGTTCGACGATACTGCAATTGCTCTTCGACGCTTCGCCGTACGATTGACGCTGAGTTGGTTGAGCAATTTTTAAAATCGTAAAGCTGCTCGTGCTCCTGTTCCTCGTCCTGTTCCATGCAATAACTTTCATCCGAAGACATTATCTCGCGATGCTCGGCAGCTTCATCTCGTGCGTACGTTCTTTTCGGACCGATACTTTTCTGATGACTAGCAGCGGCTTCCATTGCCTGAATTTTAAACTGTTGCTCAAGCGATTCCTGCATTTTATTCTCCTCGAATTGTCTGCACTTATCTTTGATTATTCTTTTAGAATTTTCATCTTCAGCCTCCTGCTTTCCCTGCTCCTTTAATCTCTCTAACTCGTTCACGCCCTCCTGCGTTCTCGGGGATAGCGATAAGGTTGACCTGTTCTCCAGGGAGTTACTATCCAGGAGAAGATCTTCCACGTAAACTGGAGAACCAGCCTCGTTGCTCTCCTTCGAGTCTCCTTCGGGAAGAGATTCGTTCCTCGAAGCTCTAATATTGTCGTTTACGCTAAAATCATCGGATACGATTTCTCGATCATTTGTCTTACGAGTCGCTGATTGAATTTTTACTTTTTTTTTATATTCTTCGAATTCGAATTCGAGTAGCGGCATGGAGGGTAAATTCCAAGCGTTTTTCTCGTTATTTTTTGTTATCGGGATTTTCGAGTCCAAGGGTTTTTGCTTTACCGTCGCTTTTGCAGAGATCTTGTGCCTCTTGGCTACAGAGATTGGTACGGAAATCGGGCACTTCGGGATGACTTGTCCTACGTCGTAATCTTTCTGCTGTTTTTGCGTTGAAATCATTTCTCTGTTATTATTTCTTTCTTGCGTAATCGCGCTCAATATTTCATCTTCAATTGAATTCTCAACTGTCGTATTCGTTTCATCAGCACGGAAGTCCAAGTTCAACTTTCCACAGTCGCCGGATTTATCTTCCACGTTGGTGCTATTCTGCGAAACCACCGTGAGATCGACTTGACTGACGTTTCCTTCAAGAATGTGAAGCGTCGCGGACGAAAAATCAATCTCCAATCCGGGGAATGAAATATCGGCGAATGGCGATATGGGAGCAGGTGTCCTACCTGACACTATTCTATAGTTTGTCATTTCGTCTGCTTTTTTTTCCTTCGCCAAATGATCCGCTTTTTCTGTATTTCCCTGCAAGACCTTCCTAAGTTTCAACGGAGGTATCTTTTCTTTATTCGAATAATTCACAATCAAGGAATCACTGACAACATCGTTCGAATTCCGATTATCACTTCTATTCTCCTTGATTACATTTTCACCTGTGTTTTGATGCTCAAGAGATTCCTTCTCTTTCTTCCTATTGATTTTGAAAAGTTCACCTTCAAGATAGCCAATCTTCCTCTTCACCTGACCGTGCAATCCGTCCGAAGAGTTGTCTGCTATATTAACGTCGCAATAGCTCTCGCTCTGAGATTCAAATAAATGTTGCTTCTCGGCACTCTGATCTCTCGACGAGCAAATCACATTTGTTTCGCCCTCCGATCCGTCGACACGATCGCTGGACTTTGGCGGGATCCTGTGCGCCAGTTTCAGAATAGGAGAATCCTTGGGAAGCTTGACCATCGCGTTCCTCGTGGGTATTGGCATCGGTGGTACCGGTCTCAGAGGCAGCGATCGATTCGGTTGGACCGGGATGCACGTCGACCTGTCTCGTAGGGCCGTCGCGAGGCTGCTGTTCAGTCGACCAGAGTCTATCATCTTGAGAGACTCATAGGGAAATAATCCTGTAACAGAAAAAGTACAACTACATCGGGGATAGGGAGACGCACAAGACTAACAAATCATTAATAGATCGGCTCGAAGGTCGAAGGATCTGAAATGTTTCTCTTGGAAACCTGCTTACATGAAACCTCCTTCTCTCTTGGAGAAGTATTGGGCAGACCTTCCTGCGAACTTGTGACAATGTCTTCTTCATTCTTGCCAACTTGAGATTTGCGATCCGATGGACCACGAATGTCCTCGTGACTGATCCGTATCTCGTCTTCGTCCGATCCTACCGCACGAACGATCGACTTCGAAGATTCCACGAGGCTCGCTAGCACTTTCGAGTCTTCAGTTTCGACACTGCGTTTCGTAGACGCGACTAAATTCTTCGGATGAATCTTATTATTGGGAATACTTTTACAAGATTCCGTCATTTCCAATTCTTCGAAAAACCTATGAAATTCTGACATGCAACTTGACGATTCTTTGTGAGCAATGAAATGCTTAATGTCGATGCTAACGGGCAAACCGGATCGATTTGCAAAGTGAGGGGCCTGCGCGGCGCTAAAGGAGGGAAGATTTTGTTCAACAGGTGCGAGGAGCTGCGCGGATCTTTTGCCTGGAAGAGAGCAGCAGGTGATATCTGAATAAACATCCGCCGCAACGATTTCTTCTACAGACTTTTTATGAATTTTTCTGAAATCGAAGAAAGTCCTCGCTTTGGTGCAGTCACGAGCGTCCTCGACTCTCGATGTACCATCGTCGTACTCGACATCCTTTTTATCGTACGATCTAAAAGGCATCGCCTCATCCTGAACAGGATTATCGGATGCTGCACCAATCAAAGCGGCCGAATCGATACGGAAAATTTCTTTTGCGAAAGTGCTGTTTACACATTTGGCTCCTCCAAGGGCGACAGTCGTCTCTCTCTTCTTCTCCTCGTCTCTTTTATGCTTTCTCGCTCCTTCGTATCGAACCACATCTCTCTGTATACTGCTTTCATTTACTTCATCTTCCGTTGCCGTTCTTTCTCTAAGGAATCTTCCTTCAGACTCGATTCTTTCAATATCTTTGACATCCCTGCGTCTCGAGATAGTCTCCTCGGAGGCAGCCCCTTTCATCAAAGCGCCGGTTTTAGCTTTGCAGACAAAAAACTGTCTTGCAGCTCTGGAATTGCTAGACTCGCTCTTGGGTAGTTTATCTCGTGTTATGATAACAGCGGGAGAAAGGATCTTTGTGAAAACGCGTGACATCGCCTGTTGTTCGGTGTATTTTAAGACGGCCTTTCTGTCGTTTCGGCTCTGCGTGTTTTTCTCCTCGCATGTCTTGTGCGAAGTTTCTTTGGAAGCTACTGTCCCAGAATATTCAGCAATCGATTCCTGCCACTTTCGCAAAAGGTAGTACGGAGGTGTCCAGGTTGGGTCGTGCGATTTCTTTGTTCTTCTTTTATATTTTCCTTTTGAGTTCTTCCGTCTGCTTCGTGTCTTAACACTTTGGGCCACACGCAAATTGCGATCGTTCGTGCCCAAACGATCGTTCAAACTGACGTTGTTCATCTTCGGTAGGTATAGGCTTCTTTCGTTTATCGGTATCTACAAATTTTAACCGTAACTTGGCGATTGACGAGAAAATGTTAAGTTTTTAGAAACGCTATCGAGACAAACGCAATGAAGAGGAATCTTGATTCGCGGGACGAGTAAGCAAGAAGTACGGGCACGTTGGCGTTCAAAGGATTCTCGAAAGCTTATCGTTCCTTCGGAATCATGAATGTCAATATTGGTGCTCGGCTTTTGTTCCTAAACTATATTTTTATGAAAGAGGGACCATTGTCTCTTTTCACGGGCGACATGATCCCTGGAAAACCTTGGACCAGTCATTCGCGGAAAACAATTTCTAGAATTATCAAGTTATTACGATCCGAGAGAGCCAGTCGAACGAGATAGACGGTTGCTTCACCCGTTACGCCATACCTATAAAACTTGTCCTTCCTCACAGACAATCGTCAATCTCACAACGAAATGATAATTTCATTCGTGATTGAAAGATTCTTGCACCGCAAGAGAGATAGAACGAGACGTCTGTTGCTACATCAGCGATATTTTCCAACAGACAGATTAATTAATTAATAGGCCGACTATTCGCCAAATATTGAAAGCAAAAGCTATAATAGAAGAGAAGAAGAATACCGGTGAAGAGTGTTGAAGAGCAAAGGACATTTAAATTCCGCGAATAACGAAGAGCGCGAAAACGGCCGTTCGAAATACTTGGATGTTTATGCACGTGCACGTGCGCGCGGAAGCACGAAACGTGTCTCGAATAATCGGTCGCCTCATGGAAATTGTGAAAACTACCTCCGCAAGCACCACCGAGAGATTGGCCGACGTCGAGTAAAAGCGTCGTCTAGCTGGCGCAGCTTCGAAGGAGAATTTGCTGTCCGTTATTCTTTTTTAAAGGACTCGCCCATACGAGTCACCCGAAGGTGTGTGGTTGTTGCTATGGCTGGCCGAGCAAAGGGTGCACATGGGCGGCGAGGGTGGACTTGGGGGATAGGAAAGGTTTTTACGGTAACGCGACGAACAGTATCGACTGGAGAGATATGGATCGTAGCCAATTGTCTGACGTGGCCGTGCGGTACAGGCTATAAGAAGCTTCGTGTATGTACAAAGTGCAGCTGTTCGCGACGCTCCTCGGGCTGCTCGAAACGATGCCTAGTTCCATTAGTTGCAGCAATTTGCTGCATTTATTTATAACGCTTCCTCGAAAGTGGCATACAAATTTAAAAAATGCTACTTCACCTTATATCCTCTCATTCTCCTGTCCTTCCCGCCTTAACTATTCTACCGGCCAGAGATCGTGCATTTTACTTAGAACGACAAGAAGCTTCATATGTTTTTCAAGTGAAACGCTCGAGACGAAACGATGTAATTTCACAGGAAAGTATATTTGTTAAATCGAGAATCAAAATTCGAGATTTTATTCGATGTCTCTGAAAGTGATGTAAATTTTATGCGAACGAAGGATGCCTATAAATGCCTAGCGGCGGCGGCCTGAAACTGACATGCGTTCACCTGAGCGGATTTTAAGCGTCGAGGCAGATAGATTTGAACAGCATCCGAGCAGGGAGTACGTAGCTTTGGGAAACTTTGCGCCACTCCTCTCTGCAATTCGATATTTACAGTCGCAAATGAAGCACCCCGTTACTCAGTATTACTGCCAAGTTTATCTCTCGGTAGGCTACACATCGAGATAGAATAGAGTCTCGTTCTCGGCAAATCTAATTGCTGTTTCCTGGAAACACGTAATTAGCTTTCGTTTCTAACTTCTCTAATGACATGTCGTTCTTGGTATCGGAGGAGAGCAAAGTACGAAATGATGAAAGAGAGCGAGATGGATGGTGGGTGTTTCGACTGGTTCGGGGATCGCGCCTGTAAACGGATCCTCCGATCACCTTGGATGGATAGACATATAAGACTGTGGTCGGTACCTTATCTTCCCTTGAAATAAGCTAACATCGTTCCTTGCCGTAGCAGCAGCAGTTCCATTCGATAATTTCCATTTTCCCGGGAAAACTCCCTGGGAATCTATATACATAACGAGGAAGCATGTAACCAACAGCACCTACAGTGGCTGCCAGTCATCGAGCCTGATTTCATTAGCGAGAAGCAACCCGACGATCGATATACCGTATAGCATGTGTACTCCTCCGCTATGACTTTACGTTCGAGTTTCTACGTAGAATAACGTATGTAGAACAAGTCGTTGCTACCTTACGAGACTTCTCCTTCGTCTTTCTCCTTGGACCTTCTTCGTCGGCTTCGGTAGATTTCACGAAACATTAGCTCTCGGATCTTTGCGACTCGAGGAACGTTCGATCCGTAGGAGAATCTCTATATCACTGGACACCTCGCGCGTTTAGAAGGATAAGGCTCTTTTAAAAAATAGAGAAACGTCTTTGGTCAAAGTGGTGGAGATTGGTAGTAGTAATCAAAGGGTACACGGAAAGAGGAACTAACGGCAGCAAAACGGTGCAGCAGAACACATAACTGAGATAACATTAAGCGGTGGGAAAGGAGAAGCAGAATGCGCGCACATCGAGCCACGAGCAGAGCTCAAAATTCCCGGGATTGCAAGCTCTCACTGACGTGCATCCCCCTTACAAGGGAGGAATCGGGAAATGCAGCCCTTGCAATTGGCTAACCGGATGCTCTATTCGGCGGCGCACGCGGAATAAACTTTATCGCAACGCAATGGTAGAGGGGATACAAACTGTTAGGTTACGCGACGTCGATCATCCATCCCCTCTCGTCTCTACTTTATCCTATCATCCGTTCATCCGACAATTTCTTTTCTCTTATCTCTTATCGCCTGCTGACTTCCACCTTTTTCGGCAAAACGGCATGCATCCTCCTTCCTCTCTCCTTCTTGCTACGCCGTCTCAGACACATTGCTTCCTGACGTGCGAAGCCCATGCACGGCGCGTGCAATAACAATGCGAAATGCGAATACCCTCGCGTCTTCTAGACTAATCGGCAACTAATTATCTACCAACGAGAAAACCTATTAGTGTCAACGGTTTGTCCGATCGAGCGACCCAAACAATTTGCAATTAACGAAGGTATAAGCGGCGAACATAAACGATCGCGAATTAACGGCGACGAAGCGGAAGTCCTTTTCTCGCGGTGACGCACCGAGTGAATGTCGACTGATTGGAATCTTCGTTCGGTCCCGAAAAAGGCTCCTCCGATCGACGTCACTGTGGTCACTCGGATCGCGAGCGTCGCGGTGCTGATCGAACTGTTACTTTCACGTAGGGTTCGAGGAACGAGATATCCTCCCTCCTCCCTCCTCCCTCCTCTTGGAATGGTGGCTCCATTATTTACCATCCCCACTTGTCGATTTTTCTCTCTTTATCGTTTTACGTTATATCGAGACGCAGTCACGTGAATAAGTGAGGAATGGCGGGCCATTAGGGGCGTCGCGCATTACTCCTCCTTCCACCCTTCTCCTTTTCTATCATGCTCCCTCGCTCCCTCCCTGACCAGCGCAATTCTGCCTACAACCAACCCCAACCTTCTTGTAACTCAAACTTGAACCTTGAGGCACATCACAGGAAGCACGAGTCTTCTTTCTAGAAAGTGGCTTTAAACATGAAGATCGTCAGTACCGTTGGATCTTGCTGGGTTTTGACGCGAGGAGATTCGTTATTGAAGATTTGCAGGAGTTCGTAAGTACCCATTACAATTACTTCACTCTCGTGAAAATACTCGAGTTTTATTGTTAAATAGCCGATAATTGACGAAATATTGAGAACAAGTCTTTGTCAGTAGTATGCCTACTGAATTGCAAGATCAAACCTACCAATTACCAAACAACGACTAAAGTCACGTGAATTTCGATTTCCTTTGCACCTTTTTGATCGTCGTATTGGATGATTGAATCGTTTGATGTTTTGCGCAATTGCATGCTTTCACTTGCGTATGTTTCGTAAATATATTAATGGACCCTATCTATTGTGACACCCGGAGAATCGACTCATCTTGCTATTGGACTTCTAGGCTTGTTATCAGGCAAGTTCTCTGCTGTATGAAAAACGAGAAAAAATCGGCATGAGGTAATTATTGTAGTTTTGGTGTTGACTCAATGTTAATTTAATAACAATTTAAAAAGAACCTAACCATTCTTTTGACTAAACTGTTGGGAAACGTGATGTCATTTTTACGCCAGCATAAACGGACTTTACTTTTGTGATCTGACTCAGAATTCATGTCCAAATCTATGTATTATTTTATGATATGCTTTTTATTTGCTAGTATACAGCAATTTATTTAACACAAAAATATATACATGTATTATAATATCCACTGTCTGTTGTACGCGATACTGACTGCTTTATGCACTCAAGTCAGTCGGTTCACCTCAACTTTGCCTATATTTATCTTTCGCTGAAATATAGAAATACATGTGCTTTATGTTGCCGATGACAACAAGGGCGGCAACTTGTCTCTGAAACGTATGTAGCTCAATCGATATATCCCATCAAAATACATAAAATACGGTATCTCACAATAGTAAATACAATGGAAGCAGCTAATGACTATATTTGCATATAGAAAAGGGCTACTTTTTTGGTGAACTAGCGAAGCTCAACTCTCTTTTTATCCGAATGCTTCTTTATTTTTCATTTCTCACTTAGCTGACAAGGTGTAAATTTGTCTTATTCATTTCTGTACTACATATGCAGTACGTAAAGAATCCGTTTGTGCCTATTGAATTATGAGAACCTTAATGTCATTCGAGTGAATGCAAAGTAGCAAAAGATACGAAATTTCATTCTTTTAACTACGTCAGGGTCGAACAATAAATTCGACTGGGTTAATTGAGACTGACTTTATCCCAACAGCAAAAGAAAAAAGAATGCTGATAATTATGCTGAAGATGACTCACCTATTGCACACATTCCACGCAGCCTCTCCTACATCCGATCTTTTTATCCTCACACTCAACAGTCGATACTCGATAGATCCACCGGAACAAATTTCTTTTTAGGAATATATGCAGTCGTTGCTAACTTATTTACTTTCTTATCGCTGTCTTCGTTTAGATCCATCATTTGCGATTTAAACAATACGACGCGAATCGTGTCACGTTAGAAAAACGAACGATATATGTATCAAGTGCACACTCTCAAAAAGAGAAGATAATGCTTGACGATTGATCCTTCGTGCTCGAGACGTAACGCGTTCGACTGCGTTCGACTGCGTTCGACTAGCAGTAAGACTGGACGCGGCACGTTTTGCTTTTCCGATTTGCTTGCTCACAGCGCACCCTTACTGCACACTCTTAGCAACAATCCCTTTTGCGTCGGTCTTACACTTTTTCATTTTTATTTCACTGACAAGACAAGGCGTTTTATGCACAAGCAAATCCAATGTAGAAGCGTCCTACACTTTCCTTTCGAAGATGCTTTACAAAAACATAAGAAAACCTCGTATGTTACTTAAGAAAGATTACTGCAGAGTACACAGACGCATTGAAACGCATTGTTATTTGTTAAAAAAGTAGAAAATTCGAGCACGCGGAAGAAAACCGATGCGAGAAGCGCAACGCTTGACACGCGAGTGTTGGCGCCTTCGCGAACAGCGCGCCACGTGGTGGTCAAAGGTCGAGATAGATATAAAGCAAGAACGTGCTTGCACGCCTTCGTTCTTAATATATCAATATTCTTGAGAAAATGTATCAATTGCATATAAATGCCGGCTCTGACGTTGAGATCGACGGAGGCACGTGACCCGCGTATCGCGCAACAACGTAAAACGCATAAACGGGCAATGCTGCTCAACTGACTGCTGCGCTAGAGATGATATGATAAAGAATTCATAATTTATGACGATGCACGATTCCGCAAAGCCAATCTCTGCGTTGCACTTATCGAGTTGCATTGTCGAATCTGTGGTTACCTTGATGTGCAAGTCCTCTTATAATTTTGACAGACTTTTTGTTCGTAGACACGATAGTTTCAGCCCCGCTGCCTAGAGAGGGTAGCGGGGTTGGATGAGAACAAAGAAACTTCAGAGAATGTTTGGCTAAACAGCATATAATTTAGACTGCACACGAACCTTAGATAGCGTCAGCCGACTGGCTGCTGCAGTATGCAGCCCTTCGATTTATCATCACTGCGTCACCGCTCGAGAACAGTAACACTATTATTCGAAACGTTAGATATTATTTTTAGGCTGTATAAACAATTGGCGGCGCGACGGCCAGAGCATCCAATTACGTGCAAATTGTTCAGTCATTTATTTCCGTTCGCTTTCTCATATGATAGTTTTACAATAAAAAAAGGTATCCTTCTCTGTGGAATCCAGTTGAAACAGAATAGAACATTTCAGAGTGCGCACTTGTAAAGTACCGTAAAACTATACGAAGTGGACGGACCAGGGTCCTATTTTCGAGTAATAAATTCTTCAAGCCGTAACATGGCACAGCAGAAAGGAAGTTTGTTTTCAAAGGAAAAAGGCTCTAATCCTATACCTACGCTAGGGAGGACCCTGGTGACGTAGTGCATATACCGTTACGAATGCAAAACATAAAAAACGCTGGTCCAAAGACATCTTTCTCAAGACAGTGACAAAGACGTAGGTCAAAATGTCAGGCTTGATTATTTAACGCGTCCTGGACTTTTCGCCTGAGCATGAAGATTCGTACGATTCGAATCGCATTGATGTTGCACGAATTTTGTGTTATCCGTTACGCAAACATTTATTATAATTGTCATCCTAGTTCTCAAAGCTTCCAATGTATATTTTTGAAGTGCGGCTTGCTTCACCTATGTTTCTTTTATCATAGCTGTAATACCCCCTTGTAACATGTGAAACAGCAACCGACGAATGTCGTGAGGCCACGTACCACATGGACTGGCTCTCTACGGGAACCCTCCAACCGTCTGTGTCTTTCATAAATGCTCCAACTAAACGTCTTCTATACCCTGACTGTATATTCTAAACAGTATACATGTTGTACATATTATATGCTACGTCGAGTATATTCTTTGTGACGTGCGCACTGCATAACATTATATACATATTCGCATTGCACGCATTACGCGTAATGTATCACGTATTTCAATTAATAATATTAATTACAAGCCATGTATCACGTGTAATCTGCGGTTCCCTCGTTTCTCAAGTTTTTATTCGCCTTTATATATCTATCTTCACTCTCATCTCGGTATATCTCAAATAGTTTCAGAGTTCACTGTGTAAAATACAGTAATAGAAGAGTGAGTATCGATCCGTAACGTTTCGTTACTCAATTCGTATCGAACAAACAAAACGAATATACATGCTGTTGCATTATGAAGGCTAAATAGCCGTCAGGTATCGAGGACGACGCATGCTCGACTAAAAAGACTAAAGTTTTTCCAGTTGGTCGAATTCTGTGAATGCAGCAGGCACGGCACGTAAACGAAGAAATGTTTAATTGAGATCTCGAAAAAAAAATGTCAAAAACCGTAGAACCTGTTGTTATCGTGCGAGAGGAGATTCGGATTCCTCCTGGCTCGAAATACTCTCCTGGTGTTTACACGATTCACGGGCCGCAAAAGTGCAATCATACGCTACGAAAGCGGCCTATCCATCTAAAGAAATGTACAGCTTACGACGATAAAGAGGCAAGTATTCTATAGACGTCAGTGAAAATTGTGGTTTTTTTTTTAGTTTAAATTATTCTCTGTGCACTCGTACGATTCCAGGTAGTGAAGGTTCAGGACCGCAACGGTGTGCAAAAATATGTCGTTCCATCGCAAGAACCTTCCGTCTATCCGAAAATCATGAGTAAGAAGGAGTTCGAGTATTTTGAGAAACAAAGCTACAACGTACCGAAGGAGGAACTGGAGAAAGCGGTAGCGGCGGCTGAGAAAGAGAAGGAACGGTTGACGAAGGAAAGCATGGCGCGTAAAGAGGCGATGCGAAAGATGGATATGAAAAGGGGACCCAAAGGAGCAAAGTTGGACGAGATTGAGGCTGAAGCGCGCAAGAGAACTATACATTTACTGGAGAGAGCTTATAATTTGAAGATCGAGCAGGAGGAGGAAATCCAGAAGTGCAACAGGTTAATCCTGGAGACGAAGTGTCGTGCCATCAGAGACGCTCAGGTAATTCTCAAGGTTTCCTCGCGATACTCATCTCAGTTTCTCTTCCCTCTTGCTCGGCGCACTGGTCAACTCTCTGTCTCTCTCTCTCTCTCTCTCTCTCTCTCTCTCTCTCTCTCTATATATATATATATATATATCCCTTTCTATTCTCTTCCCACTAGATCGCAGAGAAGAAGCTCATCGAGAAGGAACTGGCCGACGAGGAGAAGCGACTAAACGAGATGATGGAGAATGAGAGGAGATGGGCAATCAAGTTTGAAGAAGAGAAAGAAAAGGAGGAAGCTGCAAGGCGAAGTCAATTTGCAAAAGTCTTGAAGGAACAGATTGAGGAGAACGAAGGTCAGAGGATCTTGGATTTCGAGCGGAAACAGGAGGAAAGTCGACTGATTAACCTGAAGAATATAGCCTGGCAACAAGAGGAGATGATGAAACTGCAGAATAAGGAGGCGGAGAACAGTCGGATCAGGCAGGAGCTGGCTGAAGGGAACGAGCAACTGAAACACTTCAAGGACATGGAACGAGAAGAGAGCAGGATAATCGAATTGAGGTAGATGTCACATCTGGAATCCGTGCGTTTCTTACAATCAGTGGAAACGCTGATTATCTTTTAGCTCTATATTTAGTAATTCTGACAAAGATTTATGGACTTTTAGGATACAAGAGTTTCAGAGAGAGAAACAGGAGAGGGAAAGAAAGATCGCCGAAGAACAGAGATTGGCAATCTTGCGAAAAGAGCGCGAGAAAGAGAGGGTCGCTGCTCAGACCCAGCAAGCTCAGGATCTTCAGGTGCCTGACAAATTATGTTTCTTCGCCATTTTTATTATTTCTTCGATCGCAGTTCCCAGTGATTCATCTGACACATGGTCATACGCAAACATGGTTCTGCCAAATGAATCAGCAACTGTTGTTGATCAATCTCTCCCCACATGTCGAGCCTGACGTTTTATAACTCTCAGCAGAGCAGGCCGTTGTAAATTGTTTAATTAAACGCTTTTAACGAGTGTCTGCTTACGCCTTTCTGACCAGTCGGTTTATCTTCTAAGAATGACCTAGTAGAAAATAAATACGTATATCGCGTTCACGTTACTTTACGTCCTCATTAAATATTGCGTCTTACTTAATACCCAGATTCCTTTAAATCATAAATAAATATATCACGTTATGAAATTCTGTACTTCATATTTTCATATTATGTACAGGCGCAGATCGATGAGCTGAACGCAGCGCGGGTGCAGGAGCAAGTGGAACGAGAATGGAGGCAAAAGGAAAAAGAGGAAGCTCTAAAAAGAGCCGAAACGCAGAAAATACTGAAGCTGGCCAGGGAAGAGCAGATTCATAATAAGAGGATTATGCAGGCAATGGAAATAGAACAGGAGAGGCGGGAATTCGCTAGAATTCTCAAGGTTCAAAAGGAGGCCTTCTGCTCGGAGATGAAAGAACGCGAGAAAAAAGAAAGGGAGGCTGCGAAGCATCGAAGCGAGATTCTTAGACAGGTAAGTGATTCTGCTGATTCCCTTTCTCAAACTGGTTTACGGTTTAATATCTGGTCTATCTGCACCCTAACGATTCTCATTTGCTATTCAGGTCAATCAAAAGGAACGCGAGCGCATTCTGGCAAGACAAAAAATGCTCGAGGAAGGTGCAATGATACGGGAGGAAGCTGAGATAAGAAAGAAGAAATTGCGTGAGGCCATGGAGCGTAAATGTCGAGAAATGAGTGACAATAAGGTTCCAAAAATATATATAGATGAGGTTAGGCGTATGATGGAGGAGATTCAATAATGTTCACGTAAGGATATACAACGGGGTAGCTCGAATTCGATTTAAAATTATATTGAAATTCTTTATTATATAAATAACTGCAAGTAGGTATCGCTATGCGAAAATAATAGCTATCTCATAAAGACAGGTACCGAATATCTTTCGCTTCACTTTCTCTGTTTTTTAGTCATAAAAATGATTATTTTTCACTTCCATAACATAACAACATTCGGATCGCGTTCCACTATTTCCTCGATTTGTGCCACCGACTGACCGATACAACAGCAAATTTCGTCCAAGTTGAAGGCGCCAGTGAAGTATTTGTAGATTGGATTGGTCCGTCCCTCTTCGCTTGAATTACTCGGTATGTGTATTGGGTACTGTCAACGAGAGAGGAGAAGGAACATTAATGTGGTTCGATAGAAATTACGATCGAGCAAAAATCTGTTGATCCAATGATTAAACGTACCTTGTAAATTCTACGTATGAGACCTTCTATTAGACCAAACTGTACTAATCTTCTCTCATTAATTCGCAAATTTTGAGGATTTAACCTTTGACAGAGGTCACGCATACTACTGCCATGCGTCATACTGGCGTACATGCGATATATGTCCCTGAGGTAAGCTGGCTGTCTTGCTGTGAGATAAAAGAGAGAGAACAGAAATGGACAAGTTGCATCAACGGTGATTTTAATCAATGTAATACTCACAAGATTTTGATGCGTAAGCTACGCATTTATCTTGTAATTGAACGTCTTCGGCTAGCTTTTTTAGTTTTGGCGTGGTGGCATATACGTTACTGTATTGAAATATAGGGATAAGGGTAACCACACCATAGTATCTATAAATAATAGAAAAATAACGCTTTGTCTCCTGTCTCTTTGATCAGATATCTATTGTTGGTAACATACACAAGATTTTGTACACAACTTTTGACTAAATTGTTTTCCACATCAGCCTCTGCTGCAATACGTGCCACATGATTAAAACCATCTATATATGGCAAGACTTGCTGAGTCGTCAAGTCCCACTGATCACTTTGAAATGCTTCGCGCCCTTCCAAAAATATTGGTACCTGATGGTCTAAAACTGGTTTTGGTTCTGGAGCTTGTCTAACAACCTTTAAATGTGATGTCATTGTACCTTCTGCAAACAAATGAATCTATGATTGTTTCAATATGTCTGCTTGGGTGAAAAGGCTTTCACTCATCTCGTACCTGTTAATGTACACATCTTGTGCATGTTTAAATCCAACATGACGTGTTGTAACATTTGGGCAAGTCTTGTTTTATCTCCTGATGCTGATAAAAAGCAATTTTCTACTTCGAGTGCCATCTATTAAAGTGATGCAACATACTCTCAATATAACAATTAAAAATATACATAAATATGTATGAAAGTAAATGAATGTTTTACCAAGAATTCAGACATTTTCTTGACTACTGGTTCATAGTGAACAGTTCGTGCTTCTGCATCGCATACAAAACAGAGATTGAAATAAAAGGCATTTCTTGCATACTTTTTATTATCAATTCTCACAGGAAATCCTAAAATTTTAAACTCCTTCAGTGTTCTGTAAAAAAAATGTTGTAAGACACATGTTATTCACAGGAATGCTTTAATGGCAGGTAGTTATTTACTAAAAAATCGATAATGCACGTACACAGTGATCGTGCTCCTTTGGAGTTGTGCTTTGGGGATGATATATACACTAACGTTATCAAAGATGTCCTTAGAAACAAAATTGTCCGGTACCTAGAATGGGAAGAAATATTAATTTGTGCTTGAAAAGATGTCAGCTGATCTTCTTAACCTCAAACTATGCTACTGACCTGACAAGTGATTTTCGGTCCAGCGATATGATGAAACTCGGAAAAAAATATACACCGAATAGGTCCTTCTTGACCCCGTTCGTCCGCGCATTCCGCGCTTGTTGCCATTTCTACTTTTAGTCATTAAATCGCATCAAGAAACTACTGAGAGTGGACATTTTTCAAAAGAGTTAAACATCGACATATATTTAGCATGGACTACGCGTCCCTACTTCAAACTCCTTGAGAAAATGTCCGCTCAAATAGACAAAGAGGGACTGAGGTGCTGGCCCCACAGAACTTAAACTCCTGGAAGAGGAATATTACAGTTAAAAGTTGTCCCAACATGTTGAAACAGAGATATATCTCTATCTCACTTCGTAACGTGCAGTTCCCCTCAGTGAGCAATTGTTGATGACCTAACAAAACCTAACCAACCTAACGCGAAACGCGAGTTACATGACAACTGCAGCACTTCGGTTGGAGGCAGCTGTTGTTATGACATAGTGCGCGTGTGCGCAGTGAGAGGAGAACTGAACGCTACGAACGAAGAAAAAGATATATCTTTGTTCCACGTTTTTGATTGGTCGAGTGAATTCGTGTGTTCCTCGAGAGCCACGATTTTAAACCGGGTGAAAACTCAAATAAGGAGACTTTATCCACCTTTTTTTTTTACTACACATTACATAAACCGTAGTAATGAGGTAGTTCACTCTGCCGATGTTAGTACCCTTAATATCCATATGAAGCTTTGGAAATAATAGAGTAAGCAAATAAAACTTCAAATAAACTCTCGAACGTGGGTAACTTTATATTTTGAATAAATTTTTAAAGAAAATCAAGGACCAATAATGTTCAGTAAAAATTGAGGTGCTACACAGGTACCAAGTTGGCACTGCACTTTCTTAAAAATGTCTTAATTTATGCCTATATTTATGAGGGCATAAAGCAAAAAAGGAATAAGAAGACGAAAAAAATTAGTTGCACAGAAATATTCGAAATTCGAAAAATTGAGTAATGCTTCCCAAATACTACTAAATATTATTTGATCTTGATTTACTTTCAAAATTTATTCAAAATATAAAATTGAGGCTAAATAAAAATCTCGCAGAATATACTTAGTAAATAAAAAATGAATTGAAATTGTAGAATATCGAAAATAAATTACGTTCAAATTGAAATATTAATAAATTAGGTGTTTGGAATATAAAATAATTAATTAAATCAACGGTTTTAAATGTTAATACTTGAAAATCAGAAATCCTGGCCAAGAATATTTAGAAGTACTGGAAGATGCGCGTAAATCCTTCACGCAGACTCGACGAGTGGGGGAGCCGGGGAGTGGGGGGAGCGCTCGAGGCAGTGCCCTGACTCGGAGCGCTCATTCTTCCTCGAGCCGGTCTCCTATACTGACCTCTTGGAATCACCCCTCATATCCATTTCCAACCTTTTTCTCTTTCTATATTTACTTCTTCATTAGCTTCATATTTCTTTATCTGCCATTCTTTACTTTCTGATTTATCTATTACCTTATTTCTTCTCTACTTCGACACCTATATTCCCTACATTTCTATTTCTTCTTTACTTTCATATTTCTTTATCTGCCATTCTTTACTTTCTGATTTATCTATTTCCTTATTTCTTCTTTACTTTTAAATCTCTATTCCTTACTATTCTACTTTTTGAATTTTTCATTTCTGTCTTCGTTTCTGTCTTCACATTTCACTCTGTTCCCTCTCACTTTCCATTGTGCTTGTCTTACTTGTCCTATTCCTTTGGTCGGGTCGAGCATATTAGTTCGAGTAGTCATATAAGAGTAGTCACTCTGTTAGTGAAGCTACACGTATAGA
>JARQTH010000534.1:0-156477 GCA_030142595.1 Trachelus iudaicus
TTTCTCGAGGAGTTCTATAGTTCCTGATAGGTTTTAACAATAGTTCTGCTACATGACATCGTTAAAATACGAATTTTTTTACGAAATACAGCACTGCTCTTTTTCAAAATCTCTTAAAAATGTTTAAACAATAGGCTTCTCCGATAGTTCTCCAGGAGTTCTATAGCTCATGCTAGCTTTTTACAATAGTTCTATTGCGTAACATCGTGCGCTCGAACTTAGGATTGCAATGACAAAAAAATATTTAGGCTATAGTCGATGAGCTGGCACGTTGTAGGTGTTTTGGGATCCAGTTGTAAGTAGCGGAGAGCCTCTGCTCGCCAAGCTACACGTCGTAATCGCGGTCAGTTGGGCAACGACGGGATCCGGATCATCGACGGAGGCGATGATCACTAAATTCTACTCCCGGACTTGCCGCTACGATTTAGCGCCATGTTTTTGGTATCGCCTAAATCTGTAGCGTTGTGCATCTCCCTACTCATCTCTGATATTGTTACTGACAGTGTTCCTTCTTAAGGGTTTTGCGATTTATGGTCTTCTTACTGTTGGGACAACTGGTGATCATCAGGATGAATGCTGATTGGTTGAATATCGATTCGAGCCGATCTTGCGGTAAGATGGCTGCGTTTGCAAAGGTAGAAGTGAGGTTATATCGTGAATTTTCTAGTTTTAAGATCTGAATAACAGGAAAACGCGAGGGGAGCAATCACGAAAAGGTTGCACTTAAGCGAATTCTTTAATTTGATCAATATATTGAGCAATTATTTGCTGAAGCATGTTTTTTCATTTCAGTTTAATGTTGTACGTAAAAACAACACACTTGACAGCTTTATTTACATTTAATTGATATTATCGATATAAGATTGAGAAGACCCAGTTCTGTCGCTGAAGAAAAGATCCTGCATATACAATAATGTCTGCAGTTTTTAAGATGTTATTCTCACACTGTCGGAGTAATTTATACCTGATCGTTGGTATATGCATGGGCTTAAGTCTAAGTTTGTTCTTTGCTCCTGTTGAGATCGATGAATGCCACGAAGGATCAGATTCTCTACCATACATGGTAGATACCCATAACTTCAATGATGAGTATGAGCCCAAAATAAATATCGAAGGGAAGCCACAGCATGCTCAAAAGACTCCAAAGGTTTTTGTGAGACCAAGGTATTATTCAACCGAGCTTGGAATTCGGGATAAACTCTTTGTCGGTGTGATAACCAGTCAAGAGTATTTACATAGTCGTGGAGTTGCACTAAATAAAACAATAGCACACTTGGTCGATAAGGTGCGATATTTTATCTCGATACCTGAAGGTACCAAACCAAATGTCTCATTGCCTGGTATTGTTGGGTTCACTGACACACGTAATATTCTAAAACCCTTTCATACAATGAAATATATCACTGATAATTACCTGGAGGACTACGACTATTATTACCTGATAAAAGATGCAAGTTATATTAATGCGAGAAGACTTGTTGAGCTTGTCAATAAAATAAGTGTCAGTCAGGATATTCACATGGGTGTTCCTGGAGATACAGAAACTTACTGCTCTCTGGGTACTGATACTGCTATTTGAATAATAACAAGTAATATCCAAACGATAAATGTAATCTCTTTTTTAGATGCTGGAATCTTATTAAGCAATTCTATAATTCGAGAAATGAAAACCAATTTGGATTGGTGCGTAAGGAATACATATTCAGACTCCGATGATATTAACTTTGGCAGATGTATAGTACACTCGCTACCTGTTTTCTGCACAAGTACAAGTCAGGGGCAGACATTCCACTCAGAAAAATTGGATCCAACTTTCCATTTTGAAACTTCCCTATCTAAATTGATAGCTAATAGTAACGTAGCAGATTCTATTTCAATTTATCCAATTTACGACCACACAGTGGTGTACAAAATGAGTGCCTACGTCGCCACGGTAAGTTTTCCAGGAGTCATACTAGCAGATACATCTTCCCGCTCTAACTCTAGTTACATCCTTTGAACTATCTTCTAGACGGAACTAGCGAGAGTCCAGAAGAAAATCTCCGAGTTACGCAAGGTCATACTGAAGACAGCACATCTGGGACCAAAGGACAAACGTAATATATCCTGGCCAGTTGGCAATCAGCCAGGAAACAAACCACCAGGTCGTTTCGACGTCCTTCGTTGGACGTACTTTAACGAGACCCATACATTTCTGGAGAATGATATGGACATCTTACGAGAGTTACACGGTAGCACGAAGATGGACGTAGCTCAAGTGATAAAAACTGCCGCCGAGAGAATCGAAAATAAGTATGACGGAGAATTGAAGTTTGAGAAGCTGGTGAACGGCTATAGAAAATTCGACGCTTCCCGGGGAATGGATTACATCCTGGATATCAGTTTCACGGAATTATCCACTGGAAAGGAATCTATAAGGCGCGTCGAAGTCTGCAAACCCTTAGGCAAGGTGGAGATCCTTCCTGTGCCCTATGTCACTGAGAACTCCAGGATCAACATGATCTTAATGGCGAATCCTCAGAGGAAGACGGAAGCGCTCGCCTTCATGAAGAAATACGCCGAGAACTGTATGGAGAAAAAAGACAAAACTTTTCTCATGGTAGTTCTCTTATATGACCCGTCGGCGTTATCCAGAGGAAAGGATGACGTCTTCTACGATATTAAACAATTGGCGCTGATCTTAACTGAAAAATACAAA
Source organism: Trachelus iudaicus (assembly GCA_030142595.1). Lineage (NCBI taxonomy): Eukaryota > Metazoa > Arthropoda > Insecta > Hymenoptera > Cephidae > Trachelus > Trachelus iudaicus. The sequence continues at coordinate 2,699 of JARQTH010000534.1, forward strand.
AAAGATCAGTCCAAAGTATCCTGGCTCTCCATACGATTGCCAATTGCCTTTACTGCCATTGAATTCGATCCTATGCTCAGAATCGCAATAGCTGACCTCTCCGTGAAGAAGTTTACACCAGAAAGTCTCATACTCTTCACGGATCCCGGGATAGACTTGAGATCCGACTATTTGAACAGAGTGAGCCATAGATTTTCCAAATACTTCCATAATCGAACCATCACCTTATCACAGTATCCTTTTACGTAATCAGGTGCGAATGAACACGATCAGCCAGTGGCAAATCTTTAGTCCCATCCCCTTCGCGGGATACCATCCTGACGTAGCCTACGCGGAAGATGTCAAACACGCAGAGATCGATATTACGAGAAACCATGGAAGATACGACGACACAAACTTTGAGAGTATCAGCTTTTATGCCAGAGATTACACAAACAGTGAGTTATTGAATATTCCCATTGATTGATGCCAATAACAAATTTTAATTAATCATCCAATCAAACTTATTCCAGTGCGCAAAACCGTAGAGCCACTTTCGATTCCGCCGGTAAGAACTGACAAGGATATTCCAGAGTTGTTCAAGCTATCTTCTCAGGCTCTCGTGGAATCCTTGTTCGACATGTTTGTATCCTTCAGCGATCTTCACTGTTTTCGCGCGGTAGAACCGGCTCTGAAGATCCGTTACAAGGACGTCAGTTGCGCCGGGACGCGCGGCGACGTCGCATATAAAAAATGTATAAGGGAACGTAGCTTCCGCCTTGGTCATCGCGGTCAACTTGCTAAACTCATCCTAGAATACCAAAGTAGTCGATGATGAAAGTGATGATCATAAAGATACGTATTATAATACGCACGCGTAGTATTGAAAATTCATCGATGAGACTCCTAATTAAATTAATATCCAGTGTCATCGGATCGTGGGACTAAAATATTATTATTCAATGTCAAACAATTATCTCGCGACGTGACAGTTAAAAATATCTTCTATACCAACGACAACTTCGTAATGGACTTTCAGCAAAGAGAGAGATATTTATATTAAGTACCGATGGATTGAATATCTTTGATTCGATTCTTGAAGTGTGTGTTTTATTTTTTTTTTTGGCAAGACCTTTTCTTCTTTTTTATTCATTCGAAGGATTGAGCTCACACGAGTAATACACTATATATGAGTTTAAAATAATTATTACAAAAGCCCTAATACCTTACAATTAATTATACATGATCCGCATAATCGCTAATCAATATCCAGCACGTTGGCACTCTTCCATTTATAATATAATCAGACTGTATCGACCTGCCTGATATCCTACGAAGTCGTGCCAGGATGACGATCCTACCCTGACAGGAAGGACATTGAAAGCGTAGTGCCAGGATAGCCCATTGTCGTATCAAGATTTTGTGCTGTATACTTATAAAATACGTAAGGTCTCCTTTGAAACAGTCTATATGTTATAAGTATGTATCTACACCTGCACTCTTGCTTATCGGATGGGCCACGATCGGAATTTCGAGGACTCGCGTTGCCAATTGTCGGGATACGTAGTATCCTTACGACTCAGTCGTTAGCAGGATCTTGTACGTTTATCTACCGGCTTGAAGTGCGACGACGTTCAGTCGAAATTACGATCGTTACGCTTATCTACCTTGGAGGGCAAGGAGATGTCATAATCTTTGAGGAAGATGTCACAGAACCTCTTATACGTGCTATGTATATATATGTATATAATTAAGTTAAATGGACTGAATGATTCGCCATCCTGGTACTGTCTCAGTAAAATTACTCTGGTTTTCTTATCCTGGATCTCTTCGTCGGGGCCTGAGATTTTGTACATAAATTCTACGCAACGTGTTTTTACGATTTTCCAAAGATTTATCTCTTCTCAGTGATTCACATTCCAGAGGTCGGCCTTGATCTCTCGCTAATCGCTGTCCGACTCGGACTCGGAGAGCTGGAGATCGTCATTCAGCAAATTGTCCGGCATCGGAAGGGACGGGGAGGAGGCTATGCCGTTTGAATGACCTGAAAGATCCCGTTATTTAGACGTTTATACCTGGAGAAGGTGAAATGCTACATCTGTTTAGTCAAATGGTTTAGATAAAGAATTTACCATTCGTAGCCATGGGTACTGGTATATTCTCAGCATCTGTGTCACTGTCCGAACTGTCTGAACTAGAACTACTTGAACTGGAGTCACTCAAAGCACCCTCGTCACTCTCCATGGTAGCCACGGGTTTCGTGGGGTGGTGTTGATAGTCCGAATGTGGAGAAGCTGTTCTGAGTGGTGCGGAAGAATTAGAAGCTAGTGGAGTTGGTAAGGAAGGTGGATAGTCGTCATTGTCAAGGCCAATCATCGGTAGGCTCGCCAGGGTCGATTGCACCGTTGATGGTGGCACTGGAGAACTAGAATGAAAATAGCACTCTCATTTTCTGAAATGATATATTTTTTTGATAATTTGGATTGGCTAGGAAGTAATTGAACTTTCTCTGATAAATGGACAAAGATATCTTAAGCAGAAAAAATGCAACTAATTTTTGGCCAACCCAATAGTATATTTTTGTTAAAGGAACGTACCTATTGCTTGGAACATTCGGCGGACTTTTTCCATGGTACGGAGAGACTCTGAGAGGACTATGCTGCTTAGGATGAAGCTGACTTGTAGGTTCCCTTTTCTTACCACTGGTTACCTTAGTCCTACTGGTGGCCCTGCCATGAGTGGGACTTTTTTTGTTCTCTACTGGTGTGATCGGCCTGTTATTACTATTAGATCCTGGGACTACCAGAAACGGTTGGGACTTTGGCTCCGTTCTGAGAATATTTAACATGTCAGCAATTGATATCAAGTGTAGCTTATTAAATGCAAACACATACCTGGTCTTTTTGACTTGGATATTTGATGATAGTTTCTCTAGAGTAACTTCACCAGTGATCTTGTCAATAATGAGAACACACTCTTTATGATAGGGTCTTTGCGAGCCTTTGAACACAGTGTGAGGAATTCCAGCACCATCAAGGTGTGGTACTGTAACAGTCATCGTGTTATTGGCACCCACGTCCACCCTGGCCATTTTCGATACGTCAACGCTGGCTGGTTTAAAGTCATCTGCAAAAACGTGAAAGATACAGTATATTAGACAAAAAGTTAGCGTAGAAACCTAGAGAAGACTGAACGCTTACACTTCAGGGTATGGAAAGCAGTAGACTTGTTGTTCGTGAAGGTGGGTCCCAACTTCAGCTCGCGAACCTCGGTTCCGAGGCCGAGCCTTTCAGCCATATCGCGACCGATACCCTGAAAGTTGGCCTCGGAAACAGAGGTAACGGACCTCATGTGTCCCGATGAGCCTGGCCGGACCGACCCCGTCGATGAGTCCTTTCCCCGGGACGTAGTGACGGCTTTATAGGATTAATTTACCAGTATATAGCAAAATATGGCAAGGAACACCTCACATTTTCTGGTAACAGCTGCTCGTGTAGACGCAGCTGTCAGATGGCTATGCGGACACAGTTTCCTCCACGTCTAACCAGGATCTTACCACAAGGGTATATAATTCTTTGAGAAGCCGTTGGGCAGAACCTGGTGAAAACCTTCCAGACAACCCCACAACATATCCCATTGACCCAATTTGGCACTGAACTGCACTGAACTCCCACTCGATGATCCGGTCTTCGCACCAGGAAACAGTCTGCGATACTAAATCTAGTTACAGAGTGAAAAACTACTAGAAATATGGATGTGGACACTAGCGCCGTTAGCGGTCTTCATTCGTAACAAAAAGTTGCTTAGCTTCATCGAAAATTTGACGAAACGTTAAAAAAATTAATATTTTTTACAATTGTTTGAATGATTAATTCATAAATTCTAAGATTTTCATCTTTTACCTTATTCTTCTATTTATTTAAAGATACTTTCCATATGATGGTGCACAATCTTACGTAACCAAAAAGTAGTAAAGGGTCAGAGGTAGTCAGTGGGGGAAACAATAATCATATAATCGCTATTTGCCGGCAAGTGTATTAAGTTTCTGATCCCTATACATTTATATATTATTGCGTCAATAGAAGAAAAAGGTGAATTTTAAATATTATTAGTACTTTCTATTAATGAGAATATTATAAATTAATACCACTGTAATTCAAAAATTGTATTTATTGTTTTCTGTTAATAACAGAACTATAACAGGTTAATGGTTTATGTACTCAGAATTATAAATTATGAACAGTTTTCTTTTCAGGTTTGGGGAACAAAATGAACAGAGCACTAGCATGGCTTAGTACAGACGCAGGTAGAGAGTTCTGCAAATATACTGTAGGTGCAGTATCGTTGTGTACTTACGGTGTGTTATACTTTCCGCACACCTTCTGTATAGAACAACACAAGCAGTTTGTTCAACGGTACAATGAAGGACAAGAAGTCCCAGTTAGTGAGAAACTTAAAAAACAATTCAGCGAAGTTATGAATGATTTGAAAGTTATGAAATTGGAAAGCAAACTCATAAAACCCTTCATGGTAACTGGTTTCGACCTCTATCGCATGGGTACTACATTCAGTAGACTAGGATCATACATTGGACTGCCTGTAAATTATTTGTACACTGATCCAGCCTTGATAGACGCTTCACGTATTCTAATAAAACAAAAACCTATTAGTTGGTCACAACCAGCAGCCAAGTCTTTATTGAAATCGCTAGTTTTATCAGAAAATGCTCAGAAGTATGGGATTGCACGTGAAGTGCTGAGATTACAAACTAATGAAGTGGTTGCTACTTCTGTATGCGCTCCACTTACTATAATAGCAACATATGAAGCCTGTAAAAGAATTAATAACCGATTTAACCTGCACCAGGGACCCCGATCACTCCGTGTCATACTTTACTTGGTCACAGGATCATTCGTAGCAGGTCTTTGGCTGACAGTGAAAGATATTCTAACCCTACGCATAGAAAAAGACTGTGATCAAACTATTGCTGAACTTGGTCCAGACTATGTGCAGGGTGGCTTAGAATTCTATGACAAGATGATGAAGAGAAACGCGGCCCTTCGTACTCTTTTGGGTGCAGAAGGCGAAAAAGTATTCACAGTGAATGGGAATGAGCAATTTTTCATTCGACAAAAGAGACTACCGCTGTTTATCAGGAAGGAATTCTTTGAAAAGAAACTACAAGAATTGGAGACAAGAGCATTGGAAAACAGTGAATTCGATTTTCAAGCATAACAGTGAACCTTTAACTTGTCATTTATTTATAAGACATTTGAGTAAAATGCATTAATTACAGCATTATGTACATTTGTTAATTGTAAATAGTTTATTTCGTACAATACCATTTTCACGGCCTTATATTGATCTATAGAATTTTTTCGAACTTACTTTATCATCTGGTACCTATATTTCTTTATTTTATTTTTTCAATAGTACGAACAATAAGTTATCTCAATCTCTTGATGTATTTACTTGTGTGACCAAATATGAAATCATATTTAATTTAGATTATTCGTAAATAGTGAGGTGTTTACTATACGTATGAATGGAAGCTACGTAAAACCGATACTTGTCTATCATCAAGAATATCTTTCCTTAACTGCATTATTTGTAAATAAGTTGCACTACTAGCATTTTTTTCTCTTAATCAAATTCAAACGGTCGATCACGTTATCAGGTGAATATAAATTGGAATAAAAATTCATTAACATAATACTGTATTGATGATGATATTATTACTTATTGCATTGAAGAAGTCAGCAAAATAGCATTAATGCAAAATTGCACATAAGTATATTAGAATAATATTAGCTAATCTTAAAGAAATATTAAAGCTGGGCATTTCTTGATTGCGGTGTATACAGATAGTTTCAATTGTACACAAATGCGCGTCATAATAATGTACATTATATCATACAGACTTTTTCCTTTTACAGTGCCCTGCGAGTAATATCTAGACCAATGAAATATTCACACCTACAGTGTATAGAACTTAGAAATGCAATGATTCTCTAGATTTTCTGCTACGATAGGCCAAGCGATCCCAGCTGAAATAAAAGATAATTTATTTGATATACATATATTGATTTGCAAATTACAAGCATTTTTTGAATCAGTACTAAACGAAACATTTGAGCATATCAAAAATACATTAAAACTTGTTGGCTCACCAATGTTAGTTTATCCTCTTCCTTCTTGAGGATTTTCATGGTTTGTTCCTGGTCAAACTTCACGACTGCTGCTATCACTTTGGCAAGCACCATTGTTTCCCGGCCCATCATGTACTCAAAAAGAATATTCCTCAGGTATTCAATTTCTGTAGAATCTTCTAGGGTGTCGTGGCGAAGTTTTACAATTTTACGTAGCTCGGCTAATTCTCGTCTCTGGGACACCAAGGTCTGTTGAAGAGTGTGAAGAGACCCAGTGTTCGATTGAACGGCAGCCATCGCCACACGAGAGGTACTTTCCAATTCCTAAAAATAAGAGAGTTTCGTGGAGAAGATGAAGTTCACGCGAAGGAGCATCCTTTGGGAGTCGGGAAAGATGTTATCAGGATGACAAAGTAAAACAGGACAAAATTACCTCGACGGATGCCGCGGATTTTGTGTCGGTCTGGAAAAAGAATTCAAATAAAAAAAAAAGGCGAAACTACATAAAGAAAATGAAAATGGCGTGCAATGTATATACCTGTGAAGAGGAGTTAGATGTGGGGGATATCTGCAAAATAAAAAATAAAAAAGCACAATGCCAAATTGAATTATATATAGAAAGAAGGCGGATTTAGGAAAGTTTATTTTAATATTTAGAACCCACTCTTCGTTCGTTCCTCCATTCGTGTGTCAAAGCATTCAATTCTTCAGCATGTTTAGCTTCTAATTGTTCCAGTTTTTGTTGCAGTATGGCTTTCCATTTTTTCTCCACCTCGCGTATCTCCTCTGAATGTTCCTTGTTTATTTTTACTAAAGTGTCCGAGAGAGAATCCATGTCATTCTGTTTCTCAGTTATTGAACTTTTGTTCTGTATTATAAGATCCTCTATCTGCTCAGATTTTGCAGTTAATTCCACTTGAAAATCCTTTAGTTGTTCCTTGTATTGTTGAATTAGATCTGATTCGTAATTTTGTTGTCGATCTGAAAGGAATTAAAGTGAATTCAACACATCTGCGTAGAATCATAAGAAGCTTAAACGGAAAAATTGTTATAAGTACCAAATCTCTTCTCCATCGCAGCCTGAATTTGTTCATCTTTTTCATGCAGCTGTGTCTGAAACTCCTTAACCAATTGTTTCAGTCTCATACTTTGTTCCTCTTCACTGACCTTTAATTCTTTTTCAAGTTTATCAGCTCTGGCTTTCAATTCACTATTGACAATTTGCATCTCAGATTCTTTAGCTTGAAAAGTGACAAGGGCCTCATCCAACTGAACTTCTAATTGCTTTTTCTCTTCTTTCAACTTTTTGATGTTATCGGCTAAAAGTTCTTCACTGGATTCTTGTTGTTTCACTGTCAATAACTCTTCACGCATGTTAATGTTTTCAGTCTCTACGTTCTTCATTAAAGTCTGAGTCATTTCAAATTGTTCTTCTAGAATCTTCAGTTTATTCTTCAATTCCTCTATCTCTATGCATCGATCTTCTACAGTCTCCGAGGTTGAAGTATTCAATTTTTCTATTTCTCTTAAAAGCTCTCCGTTTCTTGCATCCAGTAACTTCAATTCTGCTGCCTTCTCTTCCATTAGGACTTTTAGGCCTTCGATTTCAGATAACAGATTCATTTTTTCTGCTTCCAGATCAGATATCTTCGAGGACAATAAAGTATTCTTACTATCAGCATCAGTCAAACGACTCAATTCTAACTTAAATTTATTATTCTCTACTTCAGCTATTTCCAAACTTGACAAACGGGTCTTCATGGCTTCTAATTGTGACTCCAAGTCAATCTTTGTTTTCTTCACACTTTCAAAATTGGAACTTCGAAGTTCAACTTCTTCATGAAGATTAGTAATCTCATTTAGATGATGAGCAACCTTGTTCTCCAGGTCCATGATCTTCTCGTTAAGGATCTTCTCTGTACTTTGTAGCATTTCAATGGACTTTACTAGCTCGTTCTTGGAGTCTTTTAGTTGTTTGTTCTCTGCGACTAGTTCTTCATTCTTAAGAGACAATTTTTCCAATTCATTGAGGCACTCCACGTGTTTGCTTTTCATAGTTTCCACTTCACCGCTCTTCGTCCTTAGTTCATCAACTTCCTTGGATAGTTCGGTATTCTGCTTTGTGAGTGCAGCAATTTCATCTAATTTTAGTTTTAGTGTCTCGTTTCGACAATTCTCAGACATCTCCAATTGTCCTAGAATTTCTAAATTCCTTGATTTGACTTCCTCAAGTTCCTTATTCGATTCTTCTATTGTTCTTATTTGCTGTTCCTCTATATACTTCAATTTCTTCATCATATCATTTTGACTGTTTAGATTGTCTTGAAGATATTGATTCTGTTGTCTCAACTCATTCAGCAAATGAATTTGTTCCTCGTTACGCTTTAAATAATCAGCCTCCATTTTATCCATCTTTTCTGTTAGTTGATCTACCAATTTTCTAAGTTCGTCTAGCTCTTCATTTCTTTTTTCGATCTCTTTATCCTTTCTGGAAATCTCACTAGTCAATGTCACAATGGTACTCTTCAAATGTTCACTTTCCTTCAGAAGAATATCGTGATCCTGAAAATTAAAGTTTAAGGATTCGATGATGCCTTTGGCTTCCTCATTTTTCTTTTTCATTTCCTCAAATTCCACTTCCAGAGTTTCCAAATATTTATTCTTATTCCTTAATTCTTGAAGTTCCTCCTGAAGATGATCATTCTCTTGTGCCGTTCTCTTCATGCGATGCAGGTCCTTCTTAACACTCTTCAGTTGTGCTAAGGTGGATTCCTTATCGCGACGCATCTCTTCGATATCGAACTTTTTAAATTGAAGATTATCCAGTTCAGCAACAAGCTTATTGGTTCTTGCTTGCATTTCTTCAAAAGCGTCCACTTTAATCTTCATTTCGGTAATCTCAAGCAAGCGCTCCTGCAACTCCTTTTCCAAGTTGGACTTTAGCTGTGTACTTTTATTCAGTTCTCCTTCCAGTTCCTTACATTTTGCTGAAAGATCATCCAACTGCTTCACCTTGTCGCTTGCCTGTTCCAGCTGATGGTGAAGATGAGCATTTTCTTTTTCTAAAGTAGCCAAACTAGCTACTTTGCTGTTCATACTTCTCAATTCAGTGGAAAGAGCTAAATGTTCACTTTCAACAGAGATCAGCTCCTGGTGCTTCGATTGAAGATCTGCCAACTCCTTGTTCAGCTTAGAATTTTCTTCTTCCAACGCAGACAAACGATCCTTGAAGAATTCATTCGTAGATCGTTCAAAGTTATTCCTTTCTGTAACCATAGCTTCGAGGAGACTCCGATTAAGAACAGAAATCTCGTTTCTTTGCTGCGCAGAACATTCTGCTAAGTTGTTCTTAAGAGTGATACAATCCTGTTTTAAGGATCTGATAACCTTGCGGTATTCCAAGATATTGGATATCAAACAGACCTTCTCTTTATTAATAAGATCTATCCTGGCACCTTCACTCTTCAGTTTTTCCTTAAGGTCGTTAATCATCATTTTGAAAGATTTCAATTCACTCGTTAAACCAAGCAATTCAACTTCTTTATTCTCCAAGTCATCGCGTAACTTTTCTATTTCAGCATCGTCCCTTGCTTGATTTTTTAATGACTTTATTTCAGCATCCTGGGCTTTTAATTTTTGCATAGCTTTTTCCAAGGCACTCGTGTACTCTTGAATCCTTATACTCAATTGCTGGCAGGTCTGGTCGCGCTCGTCAATGATTTTCTTTAGCTTCTCAATTTCGGTTATTAAATTATTCTTAGCAACTTCTGTCTCCTCTTTGAACTTTTCCTTTTGAACAATTTTCTCTGCCTTCAATTCCTCGTATCGAGTATTCAAATCTGAAAATTCATCTTGTATTTTGGCCCTTTCCGATTTCTCTTCTTGGAATCTTGCTTCAACTTCACTAAACTTCTCTTGAAGTTGCTCCAACTGAGTTTCTTTCGCTTCCAAATTCTCTCTTAGTGTTTTCAGCTGGTTCACATCTTCCTGAACCTGGGCGGTTCTGGCAGCTTCTAATTCCTTCTCTAAGTTCTCAATCTTTTCACTTAATTTCTTATTGATCTCGATCTGCTCGTCACATTTATTACCCATTGTCTTCTCCAAGTCAATTACCTTCCGCTGCATTTCTTCCTGCATCAGTTTCAAAGCCTCGGATTTACCTTTTGAGAGATTTTGAATGAGATCATTTTTATCGGCATCGAAGTTCTGATTGTCGTGTATCAATTTCAATCTCTCTAATTCAATTCTGTATCTCTCCATTGTCTCATTCAGATTATCCTTTAACTCAGTTGTCTGCTTTAAGTCTATACGAAGTTGCTTGATTTGCTCTTCCCTGATTTCAAGTTCACGATGAATCGTGAGTTTGTTCTCTGCCAAGGAGATAGCGGATTCCTCCTCGCGTGTTTTGAGAATTACTATTTGGTCCCTCAGCTTAAGAATTTCATCCCGAGCTGCATTCAAGTCACCCTCTAGTGATTTGAATCTTTCTGTATTTGAATTTTTCAATATCTCCAAATCACGATCTAGAATATCTCTCTCTTGGGTAACTTCGGCAACTTTGTCTCTACTTCTATTCAAGGATTCTTTGCACTTCATTACGAAAGTCTCCAGTTTTTTTACCTTCTTCTTCAACTCGCCATTCTCTATCTCCAAAGCAGAAGTGTTATTGGACGCTATCGATTGCTCATTTGATAAATCTATAAGGAGTTCTGGCTTTTGATTTTGTATTTGCATCTGATTCTGATCGCCAGCCTCTGGAGCAGTTAAGTTTTCGATACTGGTACCATTGGATTGCAGAAGTCTAACCTATAAGAAGAAAAAATATATTAAATTGTATATTGATTAATTTGTTTGTTGTACTTCATTAGAAGAAAATAGCACTTACCTTAGTGTTTAACGTACTTATAATATGATCCTTTTCTTCGATGTCGTTCCTCAGTGCCTCCTCCAGGTGTGCCTTTGCCTTTTGCTCGAGTTCACATTGTTCTTTAAGTTCACGCACTTTTCGTACAGCCTTATCCTGCGTTTCCACTAATACCGACTCTAACTTGGCTTTAACTCTTTCCATTTCTTGATAATGATTGGCCAGGTCGGAATACCGACCACGATATTTATGATACTTGCTCTGCATCTTTCTGTATGCAGAGTACACCTGATCCTTAGTTACAGTATCCAATTGAGGACTTATATTATCATCTGCTTCACTGGCTGATTGATCCATATCGGACTAAGCAAGAAAAATAATATAATCCATCAAAAGTTTGGCCTCAATACGGATACAATGTGTTGCTGAAAATTACCTGAAGATGAAACATATTTCCAGGACTTTCGTACGTAGGAAATAAAGAAGATGCATCACTTGCAACACTGCTAATGGAGGATCTCCTTGAGACTCCCATAGAAATTGATGTTGGCGATGTTAAATCTACATTTTGAAAACCATGTCGGGCTGGACTATTTTTTGGAGTTGCTAGAACAACGATATCAACACAGTAAATATAGAAACTGAAGACTCACTAAATTCTTATCTTTATGCTTGTTGCGACCTTTGCTAATAACATTTTCTGTAAAGGTGATTATTACAAGTTTTGATAATAAGAAAAACAAATTATGTGGTCAACTTGTTATTTTTATCAACAGAATACATATGGGATAAGAGCTTACCGTCACCTTCTTCAGTTAAGCTAAAGTTGTCATTAGAGGTAGAGAGATCTTGAATGGAACTGTTCGAAGGTGCTGGTGAAACAACAGCCTAAATCATATGGAAAAAGTTTTACAGATTAAAAAATGACATTAAAGAAATTGTTACGGACCAGCGTAACTACTTAAAATCAATAAGACTCTTATGATGATAGAGAAATGTCAAATGGAACCTGTGCCAATTGCTGCATGCTCGCCTGTAGCCTAGCCGGCGATTGTTTCACCTCCTCAGCGAGCTTGTTTTTCAGTTTTTTAAACATATTTCAATCCTGGACCGTACAACGGTGACACTCGTAGTTTAACAATATTCATAAATGTGTTTACGTGGAATTAGGTTGGGTCCTCTCGTTTTCCTTGGTGTAATCCGTGTAATCATACGATCGAACTACTAATCTTTGAGAAAACATTGACATATACAAGTATACACTTCCAAATATCCTCAATGAAATAAGAAAAAAAATTATTTTTCTTGCATAAGTATTTGGAAACACAGCTTACAAGATCTCTTTAATGAATTTCTTTTACCAATCCGTTATGTTCTCACATTAATTCATGCTTAGTCTCGTCACAAATGATTTCTGATGTCATTAGAGTTCGTGTGTAAGCGTTAAAAATATATATTACAACATGTGTATGAGAGAGTAAAAATCTCATTTTTCCAATATCTAAATTATTTTTATTCATTTTCAGAAATATTGCTCCTAATTTCTAGCATTACAATAAACTAAAGCAAGAAAATAGATTGGCAAAACAGCCAGTAGCGCAACTGAGTGCAGTCCAGTGCAATTTAGGCGCTTTGTATGATAACCGGCTGATTGACGCTGTACTCCACGAAATTCTCTAAAAAGATTCGGCTTTCAATGTCCTAACGTGAAGAGAAGCCTGCCTGTTATCAGTATTTATGGTAAGCCAAGACTCAATGTTTTATCTTATTTTCAGTACATGTGTTACTTTTGTCATTTCTTATCTTAAAGTGCCTCCTAACCTATAAAATACTTATAACCTGTACCGTTTGATTTAACAAATTTCATTTTTTTTTATGTATCAGGCCTCAAGTGATGGTGTTGCACCACCAGGTGCAGGGCCTGGTGCAGTACCTGGTACAGTTCCTAGTGCAGTGCCTGGTACAGTACCAGGATTTCCACCAGCAGCACCTAATATGGCATCAAGTTTTGTACCACCGATGATGCCTGGAACACCTTTTATTCCACCACCAGGATTACCACCAGGTCCTCCAGGAATGATGCCACCACAATTCTCTATTCCTCCACCAGGGTTTGGATTTCCTATGGGTGCAGCACCCCCTCCCGAGGCTGGCGTTATAGGTAAATAGAGATATGCATTGATTTTACAAGAAATATCAATGAAAATATATTTATTTCAACAGCGGCACCACCTCAAATCACAGCTCCTAGTGTACCACCACCTGCCCCAACTCCATCAGAGACAGGGTCAGTCACACCAACGTCATCAACAGAGAAAAAGACAGACTGGTCTGAGCACAAGGCTCCAGATGGTCGAACTTATTATTATAACAGTAGTACAAAACAGTCTCTCTGGGAAAAGCCTGATGATTTAAAGACTCCTAGTGAACTGCTTTTATCACAATGCCCATGGAAGGAGTATAAATCTGAGAATGGCAAAGTATACTATCACAATGTGAATACCAAGGAATCACGATGGACGATTCCACCAGAATTAGAGGAATTAAAATCAAGGATTGTAGCAGAGGAAGCAGCAGCGGCCGCTGCAGCTGCAGTTGCCAGTGCAACGAATACGTAAGTAGAACAGAATTAGCTAGTGGTGTAGTATTGTTCTAAAAATAAATTTTCATTCAATTCCAGAGGCATAACGCCAGGAACAATGCAGCATGCGTCGCCAAACGTAGTAACAATCTTTCAGGCAAGTACACCAGAACCTGGAGGGAAATCTGCGATAGAACAAGCTATGGCTGCTACATTGGCTGCAATAAACATTCCCACGCCTCCTTCAAAACCCGATGATGATAGTAATTCGGCAAAAGGTTCAGCAAACGGTAGCAGGACAAGCACACCCGAGCCTAAAATGCAGTTTAAAGATAAGAAGGAAGCAATAGAAGCTTTTAAAGAACTGCTCAAGGAACGCGATGTACCCTCAAATGCAACCTGGGAGCAGGCTGTCAAAATGATACAGAACGACCCTCGTTATCCACAAATGAAAAAATTAAATGAACGCAAGCAAGCATTCAATGCATACAAGACTCAAAAGTTAAAAGAAGAACGTGAGCAAGAGAGACTCCGTTTGAAGAAGGCGAAAGAGGACCTAGAGCAATTTCTCCTAGAAAATGAGAGAATGACCAGTACGACGAAATATTATAAGTGCGAGGAGATGTACGGCACCCTGGAACTCTGGCGTGCTGTGGGTGATTCCGATAGACGTGATATTTACGAGGACGTAATATTTAACCTAGCCAAACGAGAGAAGGAGGAAGCGAAACTTCTGAAAAAGAGAAATACGAAACGACTAGCCCAAGTTCTTGATACTATGACGGATGTCACTTACAGAACAACATGGCAAGAGGCTCAGGCTTTACTCTTGCAACACTCATCCTTTGCAGAAGATGCTGATCTGTTGGAAATGGACAAAGAAGACGCGTTGCTCGTTTTCGAAAATCATATTAGGCAATTGGAAAAGGATGAAGAAGAAGAAAAAGAACGGGAAAAGAAACGTAGGAAACGACAAGAGAGAAAGAATCGTGATGGTTTCATAGTAAGTATTTATATCTTGTTTATCGCAGTGATAAAAATTTTATGGTTTTATATCTGTTTTCAGAGTCTTCTCGATGAACTACATGAACAGGGCAAACTGACATCAATGTCCTTATGGGTAGAACTTTATCCAATGCTATCAGCTGATCTTAGATTCTCAGCAATGCTTGGTCAAGCTGGCTCAACTCCATTGGATCTTTTTAAGTTTTATGTGGAGGACCTGAAGTCTCGCTTCCACGACGAGAAAAAGATAATTCGTGAGATTTTGAAAGATAAGAACTTTGAGGTTCAAGTCAATACAACATTCGAAGAGTTTGCCACAGTGGTATGTGAGGACAGGAAGTCTGCTACCCTGGATGCTGGAAATGTCAAGCTCACCTACAATCTACTCCTGGAAAAAGCTGAGGCGCGCGAAAAGGAGCGTGTCAAGGAAGAGACCAGAAAGTTTAAGAAGCTTGAAACTGGCTTTAAAAACCTCCTGAAGACCTTGGATGTGGATTATCAGATGAACTGGGAGGATGCTCGGGCGAAGATCGAAGAAGAACCGGACTTCAAGGCTATCACGTTGGAGAGTGAACGGGTCAGAATCTTCAAGGAGTATCAGCATGAGCTGGAAGAGAGCTGCAGTCATCATCATATAAGAAGTAAGAAGAAGAAGACAAAGAAGACCAAAAGAAGATCGCGTTCGAGATCTCACAGTGTGAGTATCACTTTACTTTTAAAAGAGTTTACGTAACAGATTACGTGACCTGTAAATGTTTTTCCTGTTCTCATTGCAGCAAGAATCCGAGGGAAGTGACAAGGGTGTCAAAAAGAAACGTCATAAGTCCAGGTCAGCTAGTCCTGGACCCAGTAAATCGGACAGTTCGGAATCAGATTGTAGAAAATCAAAGAGAAAGAAGAGCAAGAAAAAACGTGGTCGCAGCCATTCTGTAAGAGCTTAATTCAAACCACCGATGTTCAATCAAATTAGAAAAAAGTTATTGAAATTTTACTTTCCTCCTTCCAGCGCTCGCACTCCAGACTCCCATCATCAGAAGACTCCCCAGAACGAAAAAGAAAGGAGGAAAAACACAGAAGACCGTCAGCTCACAGCGAAGGTTCAGTCACAGAAGCAGTGGAGCATCATGAGCTGTCAGAGGACGAATTGGAGAAGCAAAGGGCACAGCTTCTTCGAGAGCTGCAAATGCAACAAGAAGAAAATTGATATGACATAAGAGACACAAAGAAAAACAAGAACATATTAAACTGGCTAAAAAGAATTTGAAAATCCAAACCATCTCAGGTTATCTACATTCTGTGGTGTGAATTAATGCAAATAAATAGGGAGCAAATGAAAGTAAAAAAAAGTATTCACTCCATAACACCAAATGCCGTGTTAAAAATTATAAAACAAAATCTCGAAGAAAAATTAAAAACCACAATAAGAAAAATTAACATTGAACCAATCCATATGAAATATTATTTATAAATAAGTTATAGTATGACCTATTTATATATTATACATATTACTATTGAGAAAATACGCGTGCGCTCTTCTACGTCGCCCTATTCGTCCACCTTTTGATACGTCCCTGCCTCATACGAATTGCCGTGGTAGTGGGGCGTGTGATTCCCGTATTTAATCATTTGTCCGATGGTGGCCGGTGATCTCTCTTAGCCCCGAAAAACCGTACTCGTTAGCCCCAGGTCCACAGTAATCTCCTGTCCGTGCGGATTTCCTTACCTGAAGACACTGACTGAGATAATGCTGAGCCTTTGCAAGCAGGCGATTTTCGCCAATAGCCAAAAGTGAGTATCCATAAGGCTTTTACATGGCGGCGGTGTATAGAATGTCCCTTTCTTCTCTTTCTTACCTTGGTGCACCAGAAGCTATCTCCATCACTCTCGCTCTAATAGTTCATACGTCTATCTGTCCTCTTCCATCGGCTAGAGTTACCATTCCAACGTTTCAAGTATTATATTGATTATTTTCGGCGCAGTGACATCCCCAATATTGTCCAAGTATTACGGATACACCTGAAGGTGCTGATGCTATCATTAATTCGGAAACAGTGAGGTTATCTTTTCCCAATTCAATTTTCAATTTGTTTAAAATTCTCGCAATTTCGATTACACCTTTTCCTTCTCCTTTGCTCCCACTGAGTCTAGCTGTCTAGAGAGAAGAAGGGATATTCGGCAGTCATAATTTGGGGATTTTCCGCTCTCTGTCGACATCGACCTTCATTACTGCTCCTATTTTCATATGCATGTATTATGGAACTATTTAAAAGACAAACGAACCACCTGATCTGTGTTGGTTTTTCTATAAAAATCAAATGGACAGACTAACCTCGGGTTGTCCATTTTGACCGAATAATTCTGCTAGTATATTTACGACTTTGCAGTTACAGACGCTTCTGATTAGACGTTGTCAATCTTTTTAATAATTATTTATAATTGATAAATTGGTACTTGAAATCTATTGATCTTATACAACGAAACAGTTTTTAGCTTCGATCGGGACGTCACTTTCTTACATCCAATTTCGTCAGTCGTGCTTCATTGAAATAGCGCAACTTTCTAATTGATCAGCATAAGTATTGTTTATATGAATTATGTATACGAGTTCATAATTGGTTATTGAACGCTTAAAGAACGAATAAAAAGCGGCCAATAATAAGCGTCAAGTCCGCTTATTATTGGCCGCTTTTTGTTCCCACGCGTGTACTTACCACATGATTGTCAGAATCAGCGTGTTAAACGTTTATTCGGGAATAGTGGTTGTGCTTTCGTGACAATTTTTGTCGGTTCGCGTTCTTCATGTCAGCTGGAAAATAATTTATAATGTGGGTATATATGCGCGGAGGCCCTGATCCCCCGAGGTTTTATCTTCTTGAGAAATTAATAATTAGTTAAAGACGATATCACGACATTCAATTTGTCATGATTTTATTAATAGGAACTTACATAGATAAGAGCTCTTAATACTTTGGGTCAACTGGTAAGATAAGGTTACATAACCATCTATGAGTGTGCAGCTGGTGGTATTGGTTAAACGTAGATATTTGTATGTGCAGGGGGGGACATGGCTAAAATAACATCTAACAGCTCTAAGCACCTGACATAACTCGTATATATATTAAGTCATTTATTATATTTATCTTTTTTCCTTGTCTTGACCATAGTAACAGCAATTGGCAGAGACTAGTTCATTCACTCTGACTTGACGCTAAAAGCAGTACTATATGTATAACAATGTCAAGAGATTAATTATAACTTGGCACACTTCAGAAAGATCCTCAGAAGGATCTTCTGGATTTAGATATTATTGTGTACTTAACATGTTCTGTTGTCAGAAGATATCAGGATGCAAACACTTTTGATCCTACCGCATATATGTATTTTAGATAAGAAACGTTGTCGCATGCCAGCCTTATACCAAAAGAACTGATTGTCCCTTCTTTAATCTTTCGAGAAGATTGGATTAATCATAAATCTTTTTTGAGCTAATTTAAGTAATAAATATTATTGCGTTAAGTATTGAATGATTAATATGAGCAGAGTTGGCGCAAGATGCTTGGGAACAATCGTGCCTGTACCAAATCCACCAGAATTCCCACTGAAAAACGAGCCAGTCCTGAGTTACAAGAAAGGGAGCAAGGAACGTGCAGAATTAGAAAAGGCACTGGACAAAATGGCTGGGGAGTGCGAAGAAGTTCCACTGGTGATTGGAAATGAAGAAATCAAGACCAATCTGGTGAAGTACCAAGTAATGGTAAGTACCGTAATAGACAGATTACTAGTATCATAGTATTGTAACGATTAGAAAGTGTCTGACACGCTGTGTACTTCCAGCCCCATAATCATAAGAACAAGGTAGCGAAGTACCATTGGGCCACTCCAGAACTAGTCAAAAAGGCGATAGACGTGGCAGTGAAGTCTCAACGCGAATGGGAAAAGGTTCCTATCGAGAAGAGGTTAGAAATCTGGTTGCGGGCTGCTGATCTGATGGCCAAGGAGTATCGTCAACAGCTAAACGCCGCAACGATGCTCGGTCAAAGTAAGACTGCAATCCAGGCGGAGATTGACAGCGCGGCAGAGCTTATTGACTTCTTCAAAATTCATGGCTACTTCGTGAAGGATTCACTAAAGTACAAGCCAATCTCGCCGAACAGCGAGACCCTGAATTCAATGAGGTATCGCGGCATGGACGGTTTCGTTGCAGCCGTATCGCCATTCAACTTTACTGCTATCGGCGGCAATCTTAGCTACACGCCGGCTCTGATGGTTCGCAGCTTTGGGCTTCGATAACGATAACTACCTACGAGCGCTTTTCGGTTAAGGGCACCGGAGAGGCTGGCAACCTATTTTCTTTCACAGGGCAACGCCGTACTCTGGAAACCGTCTGACACCGCGTTGCTCTCCAACTGGTGGATCTTCAAGATCTGTCGCGAGGCAGGCGTTCCCCCAGGCGTCGTCAACTTCATCCCCTGCGAAGGACCCGTCTTCGGCGATACGATCACTTCCTCGCCGTATCTATCTGGCATCAACTTCACCGGTTCCGTGCCAACGTTCAATCGACTTTGGACCCAGGTCGGCCAGAACATCAACAAGTATAGAAACTATCCCAAACTCATCGGGGAGTGTGGTGGCAAGAACTACCATTTTATACATCCCAGTGCAGATGTGGAATCTGTCGTGATGGGAACCATCAGGAGCTCCTTCGAATTCAACGGACAGAAATGTTCGGCCTGTAGCAGAATGTACGTCCCGGAATCCCTGTGGAGTCAGGTAAGACGGTTGAACGATAGACTGTTCTGATGCGTTGAGAACTTTAGAAAAATTCTACGACAGTTTTAAAAATGAATGTCCTGGCATCTAAAAATAATAGTGTGTCTTACCATAATATGTTCTCCGTGAAGACGTTCCTTGGGACTTGGCCAGGTTCAGACTTGTCTACTGCGATAATTATCTTCGTCAATTTTATGAGAGGAATCTGTCTGGGTGATAATATTCCGGACTGGTTTTTTTCAGGTAAAGCAAGGTCTTCTCGAGACGAGGGATAAACTGAAGGTCGGCGACGTCAGGGATTTCACCGTATTCACCGGAGCAGTTATCGACGCTGTAGCATTCAAGAGAATCACTGGGTACATCGAGCACGCCAAGAAGTCTCCCAATCTGAAAATCATCGGCGGCGGTGGTTACGATGACTCGTACGTCCTCTTCCCTGTTCCAATACTCAAAACAATAATCACCTTAGATCCTATTTAAATGTAAGCTCCTTCGCAGGAAGGGCTACTTCATCGAGCCTACGATAGTCGTCACAAAGGATCCAAAAGACAAGATTATGACCGAAGAGATCTTCGGCCCGGTTCTCACGATTTACGTTTATAAGGATTCGCAGATCGACGAGACGATGAAGCTCGTGGAATCCTCGACGCCGTACGCCTTAACCGGAGCAATATTCTCCCAGGATCTGTGAGTGACTATTAAAAGTTCCAAGCAAAAATTATCACTTAAGCGAGAACCTTTCAGTACTGAATAAACTATTTATCTGCAGGAACTGGGCCAAGCATGCCCTGGAGGAGTTCAAGTACACGGCAGGCAATTTCTATATAAACGACAAGTCAACAGGTTCGGTCGTAGGTCAACAACCATTTGGCGGCAGTCGCATGTCAGGAACCAATGATAAGGCCGGCGGTCCTCACTATGCCCTACGTTGGGCGTCGCCGCAATCTATCAAGGAGACGTTTGTCCCCTTGCGCGAATATGAGTACGAGTACATGAGATCCTAAGACTCGTACGAGGAGAGGTAAAAACGTATTCTAGGACTAAGAACGAAAAGAGTTAATAAGGAAAGGAAAAATAAATTACAAGGATAACTAGCGCGTTTATGAACGCGCATACGTGGAACGACTAGATGGAAAGAGAAAAATGCTGTGTCAATAGTTTGAATGTAATTCAAATGCATTTCATTGAGCGGGCTAGCACCGCGAAACGGACTGAATGGCGTCGAGCAACTATTGATTGCCCGCGTACGTACGTCAAACATAAGAACGAAACCAAGAAGCAAAGAGCCAGCTACGTTACACGCGGATAACGTAAATTCAATAGAAACAATTTACGCAACAGCTTAACGCGATGCTCGAATTCCTTTAGTATTGTACCAGGGTGGTTAAGTGGACAAAAATAAAAAAGACGACACAGCAGAATCGGAGTACACAGTACAGAGTCTAATACAAATTGGTATCCTGAAAATACCAAGTACATAATCGCGTGCGAGTTCGATTATAAATATCAGAGTCTTTTTTTTTTTATAAATCGTCTGAAAAATTTTAAAAACAAACTGTGACTGCTGCAGTCACTCCAATAATAAAAAGAATTGAGGCAATTGGACACGAGGATAATAAGGTGCGAATAACGAATGTCGTATCACTTTTATTTTTCTCCCTGCTTATTTTTTTATTCGCAATTACGTAATCGTGTAGCACTTTCCCATCTGACCTATCCCTCTCTGACATTTTTTGGTTTTTCATTTTTCCTCCCTCCCGTCTTTTCTAACCACGTCTAGGCCGCACACAAAGATTTCCCCTTTACGTTGTAAACCGACACGATCTCGAAATATTGTTCAGGAAGACAGATAAAGAAACTACGTAATTGCAATTGATTATTAATAATCGTACCGCACTTTTGTCCGACGACTGTAAAGACGCATAATCTATCGTAATCTGGTCACTTACGCGTGTTTTCAAAATCGAAAATTCTTTGCACGATACAGACTCTCGTGCAGCCGTCAGGCTATTTCATATATAATATATACATATATATAACGCAGTAAATATATATGTATATATAGATTTATTAAATATGTACAATTCCTAGGACACAGGTCGTTGCGTTATCGTATAAACATTATACTCAATGAACGTTGGTCTTGCTAGGCGTGTAAGTGACTTTAAAAAAAAGAAGAAAAATATATAAAGCGAGTATCAGGAAAATCAATCAATCTCGTTTGTATTATTGTGTAACGATTTCTAATAATTGTGTATAAAAAAAAGAAAAAAAGAAAGGGAAACGATAAGGGAGGCAAAGCACGAAACGGGCAACTGTTGTGCTTTTCAAAGTTAGCCGCAGTGCTCGTATGCGCATCGGTGTCTTGATTCGTTGATCAGCGCAGCGGTCTTATTAAAATAATATTGTTACACGATGGAGTAGGCGAGTCTCGCATAGGTCGAGGCGATTAATAATATACAATAATTGAAGATGTGTTAGATACTGTGGCTGCCGTTACGATGTAATTTATTTTAATTGTACCATAGCAATAAAGCGAGAAAGTCCATACGAGTGGCCATTTTTTATTTTTATATGTATATAAATAGCTTGTAAACAGATTGCAAGCATTCTTTTGGACAAGAGTCAATTTTACAACTGTCCATCGGCTGATACGTAAGTACGCGCGTAGGTTCTACGTAATTTTTTTATTTATCGAGCTTCTGGAATTCCATAGTTGTTTTTTTTGTCATTCCTTTTCTGTGGGAACAAGAGAGACAGGCTCATGGCTATTTGCGTGTTAGAGAAACAGACAGCTGCTAGCCCCGATTTGAAAGTGTATGCCAAATGTAAAATTTAGTAGAGAGTATTGCCGTTTAAGGGGGCAGCACTTGGCATATAGTTACACGTGGCGCTATCTTCTGGTAGTCTTGAAAGTATTCGATGCTCGATCAGTTTCAATTGTTTCGTAGAAGAAGAATTCTTCGGCAAAGTTAACAATTAATTCAGTAAATTATATAATGAAAATAGTTAGTGTTCAGGCAATCATTCAGGATCCAGTACTCGCCTCACTTCGGTACACGTGGCAAATTAAATATCATTGTTCAATCTAATTGACCTCGACGCGTATACATATTTTCTCGAAAGAGACCAAGATTTTCGAGTTTACTCTGTTTTAGAGTACAGGAACGGTCGATAACTCGTCCAAAGGATTTCCTTGCGAGAACCAGTTGCTTGGTCGGTACGGGTCTCGTGGGTTCTAGACTCCTGTGAAATATCTTTATCGTAAAGTAATAAAGAATCTCGACAAGGCTTACAAAAGAGCCTCCCAGGCACAAGCCAAAGATCCCGCCGAAGGATGCTGCGAGGGAATACACATTTTCGAAAAACTGGTAGAAATTATTATTATCTTTTACTTTCATCCTTAACTCACCCAATAAATTGTCCCAGCTCATGAGAATCTCACGACGATACTTCAGGCAGGTGATATCGCGGAAGTAAACGTAGAGCAGAGAAAGATTCCTCGCGTCCAGATTCTCACTGATATTGATCAATATAAATATTTAAATGTCATTCTCGCTATGAGTTACAGTTGATTTGTTAATTTTATCTCTTACAAAATAGGAGCAGCATGGTTAAACGTTGCCAGTGTTGCAGTCTCAGTGCGGACTGTATAGGACTTATCACTGCATTGTGGTAGACAGGAGCATTCAGCCTTGGTGAAGGTTCTGTTAGTATTTTCCGTGTCTATCGGCGTTTGCAGACTGGATAGGATTCCTTTTTTTATATGCAAAAACATACAAGGTACTGTCAATAAAATACCGCGTCTCCATAGAGAAATAATGTTACCGATATTCATAATATTCTTACTTCTGTAGGTTCGCATGCAGCGAACGTCGGTCAGGTCGCAGGTTCTTACACTTTTAACTGGAAGAAAAAAGGGCACCGAGTAAAGACAATACTGCCAAAGATCCAATGACCTTCAAACTCACATATTGTTGGATAGTAAAACGGTACACAATTACAGAGATTTATAATATGTTCGATTCTGCATTGCGCAACGCACGACTGATAAGTATACGCCATGGTAAACTTCAGTATGGTCTAGGAAAATGAAGAGTCAAAGTTAAGAAAGCACAGTGAAATATCCTTTAAAAAAATTTCAAGAACACAAACAGACCTCATCCTCGAACCAGCAATTGCGTCTGCTAAGGTCAAGGTTCCTCACGTTATCCATGCTTTCGATTATCGAAGCAGAAAGTATTATCGCAGTTTCCTGTGATGGTTGGGTCACAGCCGTTTGCAAGTCGACATCTGGATAATCCACAGGGTCATGAATGAGTACAGAAGCCCCTACGTAGGACCTCACGGCCCCTGCATACGTGCTCCCTTCCATGTCGAGTACAACACTGAGTCCGACGTCTCTTCCGGCACCGGGTACCGTCTACCATTTCCGGTAAACCAGTATTTAGTGTCACAACGAACCCCTCGTTAGCATAGACATTTTATTTTGCAAATTTGTTTAATATCTTTAAATTTCTTTTTACCCTCCACATTCACACTGGTATTCGAAGGCACATTCGAAATTTCCATTTCGAGTTTCTCCAGAATTAACAGAGGTCGCTCAGAGGAAGCTTGGCTTCTTCGCATAACAAAAATCTGGTCAGCAATGAACTCCTACTCGCAGAGAGCACGGAAAATCTAGGCTGGTCTTCAAATATCCAGCGTGCAGACGGAAGGCGAGTGAAGCAAGTGTTCAGGCGCAGGATCCTTTTCATTTCTTAATTTTTCTGTTTCATGCATACCTGAATTTCATTCACTCCCGGGTACCACTCGGTCGTTCTGGTTGTCGTGGTAGCTTCATAAGTACTGTAATTGGCTGCATCTACTTGCAAAGACGTTACGCTCAGCGTCCTGTTGTGTTAAGTAATTATAGAAACGTGAAGGAGGCCTAATCAGTCTGTCTATATAGGCAGAAGCGTGATCGTTACAATTTCTGAGTTTTTCAAATTACTGTATTGACAATCGATAAGAGCGTCGCTTCCTGTAGCACGAAATTCTCTAGAAATTGCTTCTGCGTCCAAGTGAGACAACTGCATGGGTTATTTCGCGTGAAAGAATCGACAAGCGACCTCAATGATAACGTAAATAAAAGGTCGCGTTGAAAAATTATATTTGCCGAACAATTAGTACTCGTAGGTTAATCATCGCACGGAAAAAAACAATTTTAACCGTTCAACCAGATCGATTCCTTAGCTAGAGCTAACGACAAGATTTGAGAATCCCTTTTTGAGAATTACCACGAAATCATTGATACTGTAATCACACTCGTGAACTCTATACGTACACGTTCGAATTTGTGACCATGGCGTGATAATTGAACGAGCAGCACAGACCCTCAATGGATTTGACGGTTTTAAATAATTTTTTACAATCGTACGAACGTCCCAGCCAGGCACACTTTACCAGAAGCTTGTCGCATGGTTGCATCAGCTGTAAAAAGTAAATCAGCGATTTATACGTAGATTGAATTTAATGAAAATTGACGTTTAAGAGATAATATCAGAAAAATCATATCCTAATTCACGAAGTATCGAGTTAATCCACTTAATTGATCAATTATCGATCGCTTCTGAATTACCCTGTGCATCAAATCGTCAATTGTTATCCCAAGTGATCTGATAACTTTCAAAGCTGGCATGTAGTTCGCTGTAATGTATTCGGGCTTCACTAACGTCGGTAAGGATGTAAAGAAACTTTCAATTTCCGTCACATTTAATCCGTGACCCGACCTGTACAGTATTACGTGGAAAAAACTGTGAAATCGGCTCTCAAAACCTGTCGATACTTATTCAGTCAATGACTTTGACCTTTCTCGAATTCTCTGTATGCTATCACTCACAATTCTTCCGCAAGCTTGTCCGCCTCAGGTTTATATATCTTATTGTAATTGCAGATCGTCACCGAGGGAAATGACAGACTGCGAATAGGACTTGTGGTTGTGTCAATGGTCGTCACTGTGGGAGTCTTCGTGAACCTCTGCCACACGAGCAACATGAGGATCACGCTGAGAACAAAACCCAAAAGACACACCTGCTCTTTCGAGCATGCGTTGGATTATAATCGTTTTGAGTATTAATTTAAGAAAAAAAAAAAACAATGTAAATTTACTATTAGCAAATTCGTCAAAGCCATCAAAATTCTTGTTAATCGAATAAATATGAATCGTTACCGCAAGCCATATAAGTCTCTCAAGGAAATTCGATTCGTATGCCGTTATGTATCGAAACCCATGCAGACTAGTGTTGTCGCAATAACTTTTCAATTCTTTTTGTATTTTTTCACTGGCGCAGCGCCACACGCGTCGCACGGCGTATCTTCTGCGTTTCTTGCCTAGAAAAAAAAAAATTATAATTGCTACTGACACCGGTGACATTTTTCGGGAGCGATCGGCTTCTCGGTCTCAGGAGAAAATTTCCTTATCAATTAAAGTAACAGCGTCTCAACTGGAAATTACATTATAAGTTTTTTTTTTTAATTTAATCTTATATTATTTTTTTTCACCCCTATTTTTTAGCATCCGTCACCCACCGTTCATACGAAAATGCAATTTGTGCTTCGTTGGTATGTCCCTGAACGACTCCATGAGTATTGTTAAATTTCGCTAATTATTCTGTCAAAAGTTCCTATTCTTTTTCTTTTTCAAATCTTCACGCGAAGCTCACCGGTTCGCATGGACGCGTCAACTGAAAAACCGATGAACCTAATCAACTCCTTCGACGCATGTCTAAAGCAGAGCTGTTGCCTTAATTGTTCGTGCCTAGCTCCCTTTCTTTCTCTCCTCTCCCTCTCTCTCTCTCTCTCTCCCTCCCTCGCCCTCTACATATGAACCTACAGTGATCCATATATGTATAAGGATCAATTAAAAGTATAACCACATTTATCTCCACGTATGGGAAAATTGTTCACATGTATACGCGTATCATAGCTATCTGTATTCACAAGTAGAGCCCATTATTATACATAAGTTTTAGTTATTACCAGCAGATACTTGATGCTTCTGCCATTTTGTCACCGGCACGCAAGCACGCATTAGTCATACGTTTCAATACACTCATTAACATTCTCATACGCATCTAATACAATTTATCTTATTGCTTTCGTTATACACGCACCCCATTAATACTTATTCCATCATCCACACCTATCATAAAAACTTCTACCGAGGCTTCTCGTATATTTTAATCCTGACGCAGATAACACAATGCGTACATGTATAATTATACGCAATTAAATAAGTTTTAGAAACATTGTTAAAACGTAAAAAGCCGATTGATATGATTCAGCGATGTTCCTAAAACGTATATCAACGTTTTATGCCGTGCGAGTGTATTACTTTCCTTAGATTAAAATAATACAGTTCTAATCTCTTCGAAGGGATCGGCTATATTTTCTTGACAAACAGGAAGATCATTACTGGAAGAAATTGAGATACTTTATAATTTTAGTCGCAATTAAATTATTCGATGTGATAGATTACCCGCATTAATTCATATTAGCAAATTTTATTATACATCGGATCAATCAGCTGAGAGCTTAAAATTTTAGAACGGAAGACGTAAGTTTGACTCCTGTAACCAGGAGCGTAGCGACGCCCGTTTAGCCCTGATCGATTTTAATACCTCCGTCGGCCAAACGTATTGTTATACGAATTCCTGTTCATTCGATCTTCCAAACTGTTTCTCTCTTGTATTCTATCTAGAGTCGAACGTAATAAATGGTAAAGTCGATTTACGATGCTTGCGGTAGGTATAAAGCTCGCATGCGAATTCGCCATAATTAGCTACAGGCATCTTTCGTTATATCTATACACACGGTATACCGTATAACGATATATCGCATGCATTAATTTTATAGATACAGTAACGCATTAAAACGACAGAGATAATAATTATCAATCGCTAAAGCCTACGATATAATTTATTTGTATCTTTACACCCAGACTCACGCGTATACGTTAGGCCAAAGGTAATGGACGAACGGAGTGAACGGTGAAGCAGATAAAAGAATCACTTTGAGAATACAATATATATGCTCGCTGAGTTCACCGACTATTTTTATTGCGCGTAGTTTCAAAATGATACGATTTAATCCACTTAGTCGTTTTGTAGGTCGAACAGATTAAATATTATGTGTTCGTAAAGTCATCCTCAATTGATCAACTATACTTGTCATCGACCCAACAACACTGTATTATCTTGCCTCTTGTCCCTTCGATATCTTCACGTGGCGACATAACGTAATCGATGTGCGAGCGTCACTTCAATCTTTTTCTTCTTCTTTCTTCTCTTTATTCGCCTAATTCCACCTACGCGAGCATCCAGTGCCAGACTTTGATGGCCATCGCCATTGACGACGCGAGACGTCACGATTCAATACAGGAAACGAAAAGACGAGGAAACTATATTTCTAGCATTTAGCTAAACGCGATTGCGACATTGACCGTCGTGCAAACAAGCCTTGAACTAATATACGATTGTATTGTATGAAATTTATTTAATAATTTCTCTCGCGCAGGTGGACCTTTTAAAATATCGTCGCTCTTCTCGAATCTTTTTACATCAAGAATTTCACTTCTTCGCAAAGGCAATACCGTTATAGGCTAGCAATTAAATGTTATAACTTCGAAGATGCCAGCGATATATCGGTAACTCTGAAGTTGACTTACGCTACCCCTTTTTTTCATGAAACAGGTTTTAGGTACCGGCTCGTAGGCCCCAAGAGACAAAAGTTGATCAGGCGCTTCCGGATGATTATTTAGAAATTATTAAAATACAAAATCTTTTCTGACTGTCACCGGTAAGTATTGACGTCATCGATATTCTTAATTGTTATATTAATTTTGTTTTTGAAACTCCGCATAATCACTCTTATAAATATATTCACGCTTAATCGCACCGAGCTTCATAAAGGCGTATACGTAAAACGCTGATAATCTCAAATACTGTGTTTACAATGGCCAAGGAGAAAATATCACTTTCTCAAATTGCTAATGGACAATACGGTATTGCAATAGGAAAATGTGACGTTTGCACGCGTGCGCTATGAAAATCATGAACGAGAAGGGACGCAAAGGGAAAAAGAAACGAGAGATCCTGCGGCTCGGTGAAACACGCAATCAGAACTTAGCCGTTCGGGATTACGGACGCTTCTTAAGGGACGCTCGCGAAGGACCTTCGAAGGCCCAAGAAATATATCACGGGATTTTGGTAAATGACATCAAACGGCAACTCGAGGCTTTAAGCTTCGAGGGCGCGAAGATTGCTTCGCGATGGAATAGACGGCACACGGATTTCACGAGTATCGCTGAGGAAAGAATTCTCCGAATATTTTGGATCGCAAAGCGACGTTCGCACGTCAACTGCAGGTAAAACGATTTTCCGGTTAGCTCGGAGCTTTGATTCTAATCATTCATTGCAATTGAGAGACGGATAAATCGTAAATCTTATATCATAGTTTCCTTAGCTTTTTCATTCATTTATACGAGAATTTCAAGGTTTTTTTTTTAATTTTCTCATACTTACGGTATGAGTATTCTATTGGCTTGCTCTTGTTAAACGTAAATTGATATATGTTTAAAAATTTTTATCCAGTCACTTTGCTTTGTACGAACTTTGAAAGAGTGCAATAGTAAATGATATGTTCGTAATCCATAATATTTCATGTGATGTTTCTTTGGGTTCAATTTAAACGAATATCGTGGAATGTGAAGGAACTGGTACGAAACGTGCCATTAGAGTTGAAACGAATGAATAAAATAATATCGTGTCTCAAGTCAACAACGCGGACCTGACCGTTATTTTGGGTGAATAAATATAGTTACGTTTTGCCAAAAAAAAATTTTTATTATTGGTACTTGTGCCAATCTGAAAACTAAGTGACTGATTATTTTACGGAGTCAAGCTGTTATCATTCTTGCCAATGTATTTTCAACGACACTAGCAGTACGGCAGATGGTATTTCAAGTAAATATTCACTCTTATTTTTTACTTTCGCTCTTGTTGCAGTATGGTCCAAAATATTTTTGACAGCTACGTGGCTGAGCAAAAATCACGTTGCCAGCGTCTACTCAGCCTGGGTGAGTATTTATTCAGAAACGGTCCAGACACCCATACGGCGTGTTAGATATAATTAAGATTCTTGAATTTAATTATTAGAATGGCAAATTGTCTCTCTGTAGTCTTATATGAAAATTTAAGAGAAGCCCGTGCAACGTTAAGCAGGCAAATTTGAGGTTATGAATTTTCTATGGTTGCACGGGTACATAATCAGCCGTGCCACCATTGTTATTTGTTGCCAGGTTTCTATTGCGAAAAGATACGAATATTTGAATTTGCGTGTTTGTTAACATCAGAGAACAACGATAATAAAACGGGAGTTCGATGTCCGCCGTCGTTTGATCGTTTACTGTGCTGGCCCAGCACCGGCGCTTCGGAAACTGCCATCTTGCCTTGTCCGCCCAGTTTTGCATTCGGATACAATCCTAAAAATGGAACGGCAAGCAAAATCTGCTTGTCAAGCGGACGCTGGTACAAAAATTTGGACGGAGTCACGTGGAGTAATTACAGTCAGTGCAGACCACCAAGAGACGAATACGTCACAGCGATTGCTGACATTACTGAATTGTCAAACAGAACGAATTACGGGCCCGACGGAAATCTAGACTTGGTGAACGTAAGGAAGAAGCTACTTTGATTTGTCCTTTAATATTTTTGAGTTAACAATTTTCTCATTGCAGAAATGGTTGTCGATCATCAAAACAGTTTCGCAGATCGGCTATGCGTCCTCCTTTACTACGTTGGTCATAGCACTGGTGATCTTCTCCTTTCTCAGGTTACTCAATCCCAAAGAACTGATTCCCTTGTGTTCCCGCAATTACGTCAGCTTCAACGTCATTCTCCATTTGACTGTAACGTTGCTTTCTTTTACGTATCCAGGAAACTTCGAAATTCCAGAAACAGGTTGCACAAGCACTTGTTCGTCTCGTTCATCATGCGAGCGTTTATGGCTCTTCTGAAGGATTGGCTGTTCGTTGGCGGCGTCGGATTAGCCTGGGACGTCGTCGCAGTCGATGGAAAAGGCGTCTTTATAAAGGAGCACAATGTACAGAATGCGAAAATAAGATTGAAAATAGGAAAAATAAAATACAATAGGGAAGCTTGTTCGTATATATTCGATTCTCAAAGATCTGGATTTTTATTTTACACAGACTTGGATCTGCAAAGCCATCACAAGTCTCTGGCAATACTTCATTGTTGCGAATTACGCCTGGATACTCATGGAGGGACTCTATCTGCACAATCTTGTATTTCTTGCGTTCTGCTCCGACACAACCGCCATTACCTTGTACGTTTCTCTGGGCTGGGGTGAGTAATTTCGATCATGTAAAAATTATCAGATTGATACGTATATTAAGTCATATAAATTTCCTTTGGTTTTCAGGACTGCCCTGTATCGTAGTTATACCCTGGATCGCAGTTCGCATCATACTGGAGGACACATTGTGCTGGACCACGCACACCGATCAATCATTATTCTTAATAATACGGATACCAATAATGATTTCAATTTTGGTAAGTATACTTATCGTATAACAAAAATAAACATAGCAAATAACAAGTCAATGATTTTTCTCTAATATTAAACGCGCACAGTTCAACTTTATTCTGTTCCTGAATATCGTGAGGGTCCTATTGGCCAAACTGAAGACGTCCTTGCAGATGCAACGAAAAAAAATGCGTTACAGGTAAATAGCCTTGAAGAATCAAGGATTTAAAAAATAATTTTATATCTTTGTTTTGTCAAGTTTAAGCCATTTTTTGTCTCTCTTTACAGAAGGTGGGCCAAGTCCACCCTTGTACTCGTACCGCTGTTCGGCGCCCATTATACTCTATTCCTTGGTTTATCTTATTACAAGGATTACAGAGTGGAGCTCGTTTGGCTATTCTGCGATCAATTGTTCGCATCGTTTCAGGTATGAGGAATTCGATGCGCCTTAAAAAATTTCGTCTCTATCGTGTTAAAGAATTTCAGGGTACGTTTGTCGCTCTTCTTTACTGTCTACTGAACGGCGAAGTCAGAGCCGAGATGAAGAGAGTCTGGAAAGCAAGGAAATCACGAAGAGGGGTAAACTCCTTGATCCTGGCTCATAGGGATACCACGACAAGATCGTTTAATCCAAGATCAAATTGTTACCGTCATCGTAGCAACTGCGAGCGGACACTCAATCCTGAAAGGGATCAGGCACGCGCGATTATGGACCAGGATCAGGAGGAGATCATGAATCAATAAGTGTCTTCTTCATTGTGAAAGAGATCATGGAGACATTATTGTTCTTTGAACAAGGTATCAAGGATAATGGAAATGTAATGTATGTAATATGTGTGTGTGTGTGTGATATTATTAATTTATCGATGCCTCCGTTTTATAATTTATCGAATTATCGAATTTATTATACAGTGGGATGGTCGCTATCAATGTTCGATGGATCAATGTAAGAAACAAATGATATTATTGTTCGTGTGCGGTTATTACCAATAGAATCGTGACTGCGGTATTTTTAATAAAATAGTCACATCAATTATTTATTACAGCCCTTTTTTTTTACCGCTGGTTTGTGGCAACAGTTTGTACTGTTTAAGCGTCACAGCGATAAAATAAACCAGTGAGGATTATCTTGGCTACTTATTGGTCATATTATTGTAGGTATATAGCTCAAAGGTAACCCGCAGCACTGCGGATGTGGCAGTTAACAGCGAGCCTCACGAAGAGGACACGTAAGGTACCATTCTTATCAGTCAATGCCGGTAAATAGTTAAGAAGTTCAGTGTGTTTCTTTTACAGTTCCTAACGGTGAAATCCTTAGCAAAGTACACGCGTCTTTCCCTGAAGTTACGAAAATTTGAACTATAAGGGTAAAATACAGTATGCTTCAGTGAAATTCCATGTAAATATACTTTGTAATAAAAATTATATTCAGAGCGACGTGTGATTTGCTAACGATTTTATTGTTTCCGAAGTATAAATCACAGGAGACAGAACTGTTGGACAGACGATGGCGTTGGTAGGGCATTTGATGTGTAAACGTTGAAGGATTATTTTCAATTTTTAAATTGTAGTTTCGTTTCATATACGCGCGACGATTGTTTATGGCAATCGCGTCAACGAAGAAATTACGGTGAACAAGAACTAAGCTATAACGATACGGTGTTCGTTATAAGGACTAGCGAGAGAGAGGCAAATATCCACTGGCAATATAGGCGTATTATATGCATATATGCTGTTAACAGTACCGCTCGTACCTAGTCTTGCCCAAGGTGAATCGCTCAGCGTACTTTTAGCAAACCGAAGTAGCCTCTGCTGTATTGAGAGCGACAATGAACCAGAGCGGTCGCCTGCCAGAAGAACGTGGACTGAACAGACCGGAGGGACGCGGAGTGGGGAGTCTCGCGCATGCGCAGTAACTCTTTCAATTCTGGCACTATACCCTAAACTTCAGCAAGAACTTTGGAATACAACGTAAGATTCGGTCAACGTCAGTCGTTTATAAACCTTTCGATACGACGGGTGACCATAGTCACCCGTCAGAAAACGCTCGCCCATAACAATCACCCGCCACGCAACGCCCGCTGTACGCTATTTACGTGCCCACCGTGTAGTAGACTTTTGGCGCGGCGCCTCGTTCAACGGGAGAGCGTGCACGGCAGGAACCGTCGTAGCGAGAGGGGCTGACGAAAAAGTATTTTAAATAATTAATAAGTAACTCGTAAATATAAAAGACGTAAGTAACGTACATAGATTTATTTAATGCTTCAACATACATACATATAAAATATGACATGCAGCTTTTTTGGGAAATCTCTCTAAAATATATATAGTTCCATTTTTCCTAAAGATTTAAGTACTTCTCTAGTACCCGAATTGCTCCATCGAAAGCGAACAGTTGTGCTAATGATTAATACGACGGGCAGCTATCGACACGAAGTATTCGATAATCAATACAAATACAGTGTGGCAGCTTCTACAGTAAATAAACGCGTGAAGCTACCGAGTCCATCACTTCTAGGTTAATTCTCAATCGATTCGTAAGGCTCTCGTTGCACAACGTTAAAAAGGCTAAAGACACGATCTGGGTGGTACGCATACGCTGGCGTCGCGACGCTCGACTGACAATAAAAGAACAATAAATGATTTCGTTGATATCTACTCGCTGATAGTCATTAATTCGTAAATTCATCACTATCGATTATCTCTCGATATTAATTATTGTATGACACGTTTCATCGTGTGTCCTCGTCAATCTATGCCCACGCGTTATATGATACGTAGCTTAGTTAATCTTCATTTTTCTATCTTCTATACGGCTCTTGTAATCTTAGGCTCATTACAAATATATATTACGCTCTGATCTAATGTAGATCCAATATTACATTCATCTTAAGGACGCGTCTCTATCATGCGTATCCTACCCAAGAATTGTGATAAATCGGTATTTTTAAAAAATAATAGCAATTTCTTCCCTTTGGATCCGTCTATATGTCAGGAGTCAGTAGATACAGATAATAATGATCGATTTTTCTTCAGATTCATTGTCGGGAGGAGATTCGATAGGTAATTAAAATTTGATCTATAGATTGATCCTCCTTCCAATGGCACTGATATAATTTTAATATATTTTTCTGTTTTACGCCAGGCACCGTTTCTGCTCCCTGAATGATAATTGATAACGACAGCACTA
Source organism: Trachelus iudaicus (assembly GCA_030142595.1). Taxonomy (NCBI): domain Eukaryota; kingdom Metazoa; phylum Arthropoda; class Insecta; order Hymenoptera; family Cephidae; genus Trachelus; species Trachelus iudaicus. The sequence continues at coordinate 36,823 of JARQTH010000534.1, forward strand.
ACAGTAATAGTAACGATAATAACTATCTTTAACGGGCACAGATTGTATTAATATATTTATATAAAATAGTTAGGTAACAATTGAATTCCCTATCTGATAAGCGAGGTAGCTCAGGGATCTATGGATATTATGATCCAATCAACGTCCTCCGATTTCTTTCAAGAATTTCATATCCCCTTAGGGCGAATCTTTAATCATTATAAACTGCGAGTAAAACGGTGACCAGAATATCAATTATGCTTCTTGACGCGCGTTGCGTTGCGGTTTGACGTTATCTCCTTGTTGCTATCTTCATTTAAAAAATACTTTTCTCAGTCGAGAGACTAACTGGCTATTCCGCACTCAGATACGTACGGTCAGAAAGATTTATCCGAAAAATATTGTTTTCCACGCGAGATAAAATATTGTATCTTTGTATCATTTTAATCGCTCGTTCGTTACGGTACACGCGGCTGTCACGTACTACGTGATCGTTGAGTTATTTCAAATTTAAAAAACAAATCGTGTAAAATGAAAATTTGTTCTTCGACCTTCGACCAATCGTGAATCAAAAGTGAGATTAATCATCAGGTTTTAAATGCAAAAAAAAGAAGTGAAAAATGCCATTGCAAGTGGTCATCTTTATGTGAACATACGAGGGATAATTGAATAATGTTATTAAAAAAAGAAAAGGATGACTGCCAATGATTTCATGAAATATAATTTAAAAGATATGAAAAATTTTGTAAATTTATAAACAAAAAGACGAAACAATGACATTGGCAAGATTTCTCTTTTTAAAATCTCTACTTCCAGCGATCTATCGCTTAACTTGATACAGACATCACTTACAATGCGGCTGTCATTGTCATTGGGAATTATTGGCTAAGCACGCGCAAAAGCACGCATTCGTAATTCGTGTAAAGAGAAAGGACAAAAAAAGATAATTTTCAATAAACTTTCCTACGTCGCTGTTTAATCGATGCGCAATTCGATAAATTCTTCTACGGCGAGGTCGGCGGGTTTCCATTGGCGCGCAGGTCCTGGACCTCTCCTTCTGAAATACAAAAGAGTCTAAAGAACTACGTCAGTTTACAGTGAGTTCTATCGGTAATTATTGTCATTAAGAAAAGAAGAAACTCACCAAAAGTACTGTTACTACTACGTGCAATACTAATAAAAAAAGCGATTGCCACATTAAACTGAAAACATTAAAGAAATGAAAAATAGTAAGAAAGTAAGGACAGTATAGGATGAAGCACGTTCGACTGCCTGCCTATCTTGGAAAATATTAAAAAAGAAAATGAGTGACAGAAATAGAGCGTGAGAAAAGATAAAGAAAGGGAAAAGCATCGTTATTGAACAATAAAATATATTTATCAGTACATCTCAAAGGGTCAGGTCATGCATCTGATTTCAACGAGAAATAACTGTCAGAGTAGTATAAAAGAAAAAAAAGAAAAAAAAAAAAGAATGGAAACTAATAACGTAAAGAACAGCACAATAAAAAGATACGCGAAAAAGAAATAGAAAATTAGCTGTCGCAACATTCAATTGATCTTGAACTATCAAGCTATGAAATTGGTTTCTAGATTACGGTCGCGTTACACTTACATACATCGAAACAATAAATTTGACTAGGTCGTATGTAAATAAATAAATTGCGTCGCTGGAATTGATGAAACAATAAGCACGTTGCATCCGTGAGGAACGTACGAAAATTAAAAGCAGAAGGATTGTCACATTGTTGTCACTCTACGCAAGCGCCTTGTCGTTAACACTCAAAAGTAGGTGCGAGCGTGTACGTGCGCATGTACCACGTACAACCGGTCATTGGTGACGCGCAATGAAGTATACTGAAGCGGAAGGCTATCTCCAAGACGGCCAGATGGTGCACTTCGAGAATAACGGGCGAGCAACGGGTAATTTTCGTACTTGCTGGAGTTAATGAGAGTTGCATTGTCTCGATCGCAGCGGAACCTACCTTGCCGACGTTGACTCTCATCAGCCTCTGTGTAAGGTGGCGGTATCGTGCTGTTTCTTGGATTCCCTACGAAATTGTCAATATTACCACCACCACCACCACCACCACCATCACCAGACAAGAAGAATAGCGACCAATGATAAAGACAATAACCCATAGTGCAATGAAAAACATGCAACTGTACAGGGTGCAGGTACGTGAAATAATTACAGAGTCAGTGGCAATGTTAATATATCTACGTTAGTGGTTAATCATTTGAGACTCAAGTCTTACCATTCTGCCAGGTTGAGTTGAGGGATTGACAGGCTGGATCCACGGTTTCCGTGGTTTTATCGTCCTTGACGCATCTGACGAAAAACATTGCCAAAGCGCCGACTATTGGTGGGACCCCAGCTAAGAAGAATGGTAGATCGTAGGATCCTAGAGAGAAAATAAGATCAACCATATAGAGATTGTTGAGTAAAGCATTTTCCAGATTCCTAATAACATTCATAAATATCGAATCAGTAGTAACTCTCTGAAAAAATCCAAATATCCACGCGTGTTCGATTTCCAGCACTCATCCGCAAATAATTCAGGCAATATTACTCGTCATTGGAATAGCAAGACGTGTTTCAAAACCTTAAACGAGCAGCGAACCCACCACTGAGTGCATTCTTATCGCTCCTAATTAATTCATTCTTATTCGACTTTCCTTTGGTCGTTCCATTCACTTTGGTTACTTATAAATCTCTATTACCAAATTCAAAGGCCTCGCGAGCCACTGCGCTCTACGTAACAAGATTAGTGAATGTGATTTTATCTATTTAGCTCTGTTACGTAAAAAATGGCACTTGCCCGTGTGATCGTAAAGTAGAGCAGCGATCGGTGGGCCCACTGTCAATGGAATGGAGCACATTCCGAGTAAGAAACCAATAGCCTGAGTAGCATCTTGTTGACCGCAGATGTCAAAGGCTATAGGGCCCAATAATGAGATAAAACAGCCGTCGAAGAGGCCCATGCAGAGTGATATGAGTAGCAGGAGGGTAAAGGAACTGGTCACTGGTAGCAGCATAGTCAGAATACCGATGCTGATGAATGAGACCTGTATTTAAAAAGAAGTCAATTTTTATTATGGCTCTTTGTTGTATATATTTTAAAAAAAATTCATAAGACTCCTTTACCTGCTGCAGGAGCACTCTGTCGACTCGTGGCAGATCGGCGATGTATCCAAAAACCAGACGACCGACACCGGAACTGATACCGATACAGATAACCGGAAGCTTACCGTCGGCATCCTTGAAGACCTTCCCGACGAACGTTCCGATATGTACATAGGGGACGAAGTATCTAAAGACAATTAAAAGCATTACAGTAAAGCATTATATTATTCATATTCTGCACATTCATTTTATTCTGCGCAGTTTTTAACAGAATGATTTCCTCGACTGACACCCGTTAATCTGTAGCAATTTAGAGAGTCACTGAATAATGACAGGAATTCAGTGACAAATGATTCGCAGTGGACTGCGAACGATGACGCCGAGTAGTTGAAACAATTGCGTGGCGCACTACTTATTTCCAATGGAAGGCATATGTATACACGATACGCAATATGTATATTCGTCATCACCGAAAATCCTGTCAATATTAATTAAAAAGATGCTGACTGCTCGCCTCGATTATTTAATAAGGTAAAAATTATTAAAACCACTACTGACCCAAATAACGCTAACGGTATTGCACTGGCCCAAACGACGTATCGCTTGCGCTTCCATATTGAGACGTTAATGATTTCCTGCAATTTTCCACGAAAACTCCTCGTCTGCAACGACGACTGTCTCACGGGTTTCTTGACTGATAACAAAGAATAATAATCTTAGAAATACAAACCATAAAATTCTTATAATTACATACGAAATATTGAAAACCAGTAATGCCAGTGACGAGATAGCATACACTTGCATCGGTCAGCTTCGCGAAGAGACAATGTCCCCGACGGATGACTTTATAAATTCGAAATCCATTAAGCGATTAGTGTCGTCAATTGATTTCACTCACGAGTAATGGGTTTGAAGAGCACGGCACAGGCCATCACCACAGCCGTGAGTCCTGCAAGGCTTCTGAGAGTTCCTTCGAGACCTATGTGCTTCAGTAGGAAGTCCATCAAGTACGGTATCAAAATGGTGAATACGGAACTTCCGGCAGTAACAATACCATTTACCAGGCCCAAGTAACGCTTGAAATAATGACCGAGTATCACTAGACTGGGAGTATAAGCAAGACTCGCACCGAGACCGTACATCACGCCATAAGTAAGATACAGTGCCTCCACCTGAAGAAATATAAAAAATTTAAGAAAAAAAGAAAAATAACGACAGTACACAAAGGGATACTTCAAAATAATTATAACGTTTAAATGACGACAAATAGAACAATACCTTGTGAGTAAGCAGAGAGGACAGGAGCATTCCCCCGGAAGCAAGTGCACCGCCTATAAAGGTCGTTATTTGAATGCCGATCTTGTCGGTTAGAATCCCGGCGATCGGCGACAGGAAGAACGTCGTACCTATAGTGAGGGAGCCGACCAATGCTGAGAACAAAAAAAAAAGCAATAATTTAATTGTTTGACAACTGTCATCATTTTTTGGTCAAAGTTTTTCCGATACTTTCTCTTTTTAAAAATCTACGTTATTTACCTAACGGAATTCATACGGCAGCGATCACCGTAGTTGCGCGCGCACCTTTGCAGTACCCCGTGACGTCACCGGGACTAACGAGCTCAGACGCTCTGTCAATGTAATTTTATCGCTCGTTACACGAGTCGTTAATTCCGCGATTATAAAATAGCAGCAAAACTTTCTACGCAATGATTCGTTACCCATAGATATATGCATGGCGTTTCTGGTTAACATTGAGTCGTCAACAAGCCGTAACGTGACCTGGTCCGTACACGAAAGCCAGACTCACGTGACAGAGTCGTAGCGATCCTCGCGAATAATCCCCAACAAAAGTATATACAGAGAAACAAAGGAAGACTCTCTGCAAAGCCGCGTACACACGTGCAGCAGAGCCCCGTAACTTAAACGTCTGTGTATTCTTGGAATTAAGTTAGACGAATGTCCTATGGGGTTCTGTTGTCAGACTGTACCTGGTTTAGGAAATCTACAAGGCGGTCAGGCAAAATAAAGTGTCGGCAAGCGTCGCCGCGACGGCCGTCAAGTCGTCGCTCAAAGGCACGTCGTCGGTTCCTTCTCACGCAAACGACGACGTCAGAAAGAACGATTTGATGCACATATACGTGTATATATTGGGAAGGGGCAAGGAGACGGCACAGTATTACGAATAACGAGCAATGACAAACGGTACAGGCGGGAACGTGGGTGCCGTATGTATATATCTATATATATACATGTGGAGATAAAATAAGATTGAGAGAAGCGAGACCAAATACAGCCGAGTGAGCACGAATTATTAAAAGCGAGGACTTTAAATGTGAATTGAAGCTACTTCGTCATTCGAAAGAGGTCCTACGGTCAAGGCACTCAATCGTTTTCATCGAAATGCCGAGTACTCGATGCAATCGTTATCTTCAGGAATTTATAGAGTTCGGTTATCGTATTTAGTGTCCTTATTCTGCCGTAGCTCGCCGTTCAGAGTATCGAGTACACGACTGAAAGCTGAATATATATATATATGTATATACCGGTAAATTTGAAAAGGTCATTAATCCATAGAGTGGTGCCAAATTCTTGCTCTATAGATAGGAGACTTCCTAGTAACGTTTTTCCTTTTTTTTCCATTTTTCCCCTTTTACTTTCTCTTCTGGGTCATTTCTTGGCATAAAATTATAGATATCCGGTTACTGATTGTAAGATCATTCTACAGACATTTAATTTTATCTGTATGCTACATACTCAGACAAGAAATTTGGTTTGCTTTAAGTTTCCGAAATTCAATGGAATGCCTTAATCAACCCTCTATTACGTCAAATTGAATTTTATTTTTCCAAATGAAAGAGAGACAGGGACAATATGATTATATGGCCCGGGGACAGAGCTTGCAAAGCGGCAGAGATGACAGACTTAGAATAAAACGAAGCGTCGTGTGGTGCAAACAAAATTATTGAAAAGCAAAACAAAATGAAGAAAGTTAAGAGAACTCGCTGCGTACAAACAGTAGCATAAAAGTACCAGAGAAAATAAAGGAAATAAATTTTAATAGTAATATTAGCACCAAAGGACGCAGCAGCTACTCACAATCAATCAAGCAGATCATGTGAAGTTGTTATAGTGGATAGGAGAAATGCTACTGATAAATGTACTGGTTGTCAGGTTTCACTAACTTTTTACTACTCTACCGATGCAGTAGTCGATAGGAGCAATAGCACTGATAGATATCTATCTTTATTACTTATCCTAAATAATAGAAAGTAGTAGTAAGTAGCAAAAGCGAGTAGCTAGTATAATGATTAATAGCAGTGAGTAATCCTGATGCCTATTTACATAACGTACGGAAAAGAAAGGAGCGTCGACATAGACCGAAGACGGTCAGAGAGAGAGAGAGTAAAAGGATACAGGCGTACGAAGAGCGAAAGTGCATGCACGAAATAGCATCACGAGGGAACAGTAAATATATTAGGTGGACCGGAAGATAGTGTCGTTTCTGGGAATTTTACTTTCCGGTACCCCTAATACATCGAGAAGCGCGTTGGATAAGCGTATAAAAATCAGACGAACTTGCGTGTTGTGTGCGATCGTGCCTGTAACGTTGACAACAAAGGTAATAATTGTTCAAGCCATTTTTGTCTCTAGCGAGTGTTCTTCCTTATCGGTACAAACGTTGACCTATGCCCGAGCTAAAGATTAGGAAATCTCTAACACATAACAACATAGGGATATTCGCGCAACTGTCACTGACGAAAGTAGAGTCTATGGTCTGTATTCATAGCGAGTGCTCGACACAAAGTAGAAGGAGGAATGGAATAGGCTATTTGTATATGAGTGAGTAGACACACACCAAGGCATACCAGAGTTATTACGGAGCTCAAGTATATTAATGGAAACAGCCATTGCAGTGAGGTAACAGACATTACATGCCTGCGAAGTAAGTAACGAATAGAGACGGAAAGTTCGAGAAATTTCGAGCGCTACGTTCGTCCTTGTCGCACTCACGCAAGTCCCAATAAGACCGTCTCTCTCCCACTGGTTGCCAGTATAGAAAGCTTCAAAATTTACAAAGAATCTGCGGTCGGGGGTGGAGGCCTGGGTCTGGTGAGCTTCGTGTTACCTTATCGATCTGAGGGATTACCGGCTGTACCTCTGTCTGTCAAAAAATTGTTAATAGTACCCAAACAAAGCAGCCACACGTCGAATCTGACGGTTACGCTTTACTTGAATAATTTAGTTCGTACACAAAAGCCAAGAGGGTGGAATCGCAGTCAATGGCGTTCGTTTGGGTTGATAGCTCCGAGGCACACAGAAAAGGACCCGATAGAACTTATGTGCAGAAGCGAGCGTAACAATAGAATCTACGTTCGATGAACGTATTATAAAATAGAATCACTGAATGATCAATAGCCCCAATTCATTCGATTGATTCTATCGATTCCCTAGCCAGGAGAAAACGATTGGACGATCGCGTTGAACAAAGAAACTCGTACAAAAAGTTAATGAATCGCCCTATGACAGAAAGGAAGGCTTATACGAGAGCAACAGTTACTTGACTCCCATTGGGACTAATCGCCGTGTAACTGGTGATTAATTTAGATCCAACTTGTACGAGTCATTTAATTGCATCTGTAAGGGCGTTCACTCCCGTACACGGTGCAGCCTAGTTCAATCAATCGATTCAATCAAGATAGTCCTTTCGCCAGTACCTAGTCAAATGACTGTACATTGTGAAATCATTAGAAATAGAGATATTGCAATATCCCAATAATAATAAAAATAAAAATTGTGATTTTACAAGAGCGAAGTAATCACATTTAATTATTTACTGATACGACAAACATTGCGAATACAGTGCGATCGATCTTGATCTATTCATCCTAGTGGCCATTTTAATAACGTACAGATAAACTTGGCAACGCTGCAATAGCTAGTCTCCTGTTAAGGGAGTCCCCGTACGGGTTCGTGTATGTCTCGTGTCATCTAACCAATGGAGCGGCATAAAATTCGCGCTGTTCGCGGACGTGCAAAAGCAAGCTTTACTTCGAATTCGAAATACCTTCGGATACAAAGATCCCGAATTTCCCTGATGAGCCAGAGACATTTAAATTCTACGTACGTCGCGTCGTGTAATTGGAAGCTCTCGCTCAGGATCTTTGGTGCACAGTTTGTTCTTTCGCAGCAACGAATAGACGGTGGCATTCGGGGCACGCATTACAACACAATCTTATCTGCTCTGAATATACCCAATTTGTCAGCAACCACACTCAAACGCAATGAGAGGGTCGCTGGTCCAGCTACAGAGAGTACAGCTAGGAATAGCTGTCAAGAGGCTATAAAGCTAGAAGAAAAATCCTTGACTGTCGCTGTCAAAATTGCGTCTCGGAAAGACCAACTGAAGTGAGTTGTTACGCGTCTCAATGAAAATTAGGTGAATTCAAGTACAGAACAACTTATTGTCGGACTGCACGTAGTTAGAGCTCGATTTTTATGTTTTCAAAAATCCTGACGTATCCCATAACCGATGACTCGATGATGGAGATCCGAGATAAAGTTTTGACGACGGTATGAAGGCAGCAGAGGACAAATCGAAACCATCAAGATCGTTGCCTCGTATGACGCTAGATGGCAAAAGCGCGGATCCGGCCGTGCTCATAACAGCCTATAGGGTTTCGAAACGATGAGACACGAACCTTAAAATTCTCTTGAGCTTTTTTTCGATTGTTTCCCTTCTTCAATATTTTTAACTCGAGGTTGTCTCATCGGGCATCGCTCGAAGAAGATCCTCGTATATGCAGTACGTAGCAAGGCACGTGCTTCGTGCGCACGTGGGCATTGCCCCGACGACCTCGATCGTCGTCAAAACTGAAAAGACAGCGCGAAATCGATGGCGCCCAACATGACTGTGAAGCTGATCGCTCGTAATCAGTATCTGAACGATGAAAATGTTTGCGTGGACTCATGGACTGTTGCGGCAGCAAGGCGGGAATCTGTCGGGCGCGTGGACAAGTGGTCCGATCTAAGTTACGCATCGAAGGCTATGAGCAACGCGTTGTACAGGTTAACCGTTTGACTGCTAAAAAGACGTGGCGCCGCACGTTTTTGGTGCTCGTGATCATTGCGGCGAGTGGGGTCGCTTTTCTAGCATGGGTTCAGAGTGCCAGCACAAAGATCTTCCTCGTGTAAAGCCCTTATTATCGGATCTACAGTTGAAATCGGCACTGACCTCGGTCTTCGCAATTCGGAAGCAATTCGAATCTCATTCGTGCAACAGAAATGAACTGTCATTTTTCGTAAGGAATTTTACCTCAAGCTGACATCCTAATCGCGCATCACGAGACCACGCGTAAAGTAAAACTGAAGAAGGTACGGCCGTCGCGATTCCGCGCAAGAGATAACATTAAAGTTGCTACTTTCAACAGTATTTATTTCACATAAAGTATCGGTAATCGCACCAGTATCTCTGTTTAACGTATTTCAAATTTAGATACCTATCTAATAATCATCCTCGCGGGAGGACTGCCTTAAAGCAGAGTTCACACGTCGTAAAAAACTACGTAGACACGAAATACGAAGCGTCGCAAAGGTAGAGGCAGAGAAAGGGAAATAAAAAAGTTATTAACAAGAGATTAATCTGAATTGATGATTATTATCAGAATGGACCAGTGGTTAAATCGTCAATTGATCTAGTGACGTCAAACGAATAACCAATTAATACCAGGTGGCGGTATACGCGTGGATAGAAGCCCATGGAAAAAAGTTTAATTAATCGATCAGCATCCGTAGTCCTTGATTAACGTGCCGTGCGAGCGCCTGTCCTTAATTCGAGTATTATTAATATCGAGGTTATTCCAATTGGATCAAATTAAAGAGAGAGAAAAGAGAAAAAAATTAATTCAACGCGAATCAGCATCCTTGTAAGCTATTTAAATACTTTTCACTGATACACTCCGTACGCATGTTACATCCATGTATCATCGGTAGCCTATGCTACGCTCTAAATATAGGTATAACGATTGCCAGTGTCACCTATGGATGTTCTACGCGTATGACGTGACCGCCGTGGTTTCTCAGAGGCTACGGAGTATTCCACGAGTATAATGCGCGTGATGTACCTCCTAATCGTATCTATAGGATCCAGAGTGGTGGACACAGGCTCGCAATTGCTGCTAGAAATTGCTAATTGGTGAATGGAGAGAGGCGGCTGAGCAAAGGAGGAAGATTGGTGAAGAAGCGTCAAAAGGGCCGGAGCGCATTGGAAGTATGTACAGTGCGTATACGGAGAAAGCTCAAAATAATTCACCAATTTAAATATTGAGCCAGCCGGTGGGCTACGGGACTGGACGCGTTATCCTTTATAAAAATAATTCATGTCGTGGGACAAAAAATCACTGGAGCAACCTGATGGCTGATAAAGTGTCCAAAGGACATCCGAGTATATTATAACGCTGTGCACCGTGCAGGGTAACAGTGTGAACAGATAAAAGTGCTACTAGAGAAATTGACGATGTTAGAATAAAATTATTGCAAGGATAACACTATTATGAAACGATAAGTGACGAATGAGATAATCATACGCGTGGGTGCGCCTGAATTTGATATACCCAATGATGATAATATCATGAGTAAATCTTATATTGGCTATATTACTATCCGCGGTCTCCATGGGGCTGACTCAAGTTGAACGGCGTTGTAAATTTAAAAAGTAATGACTGCAAGTTAGCAGGGATACGTCGCGACAGAGCCAAAGGCGCCTTCTAGAGGTATATTAAATTTCTATGTGACTGCGGTTTTTCTTTTTTTTTTTTTTTTTTTTTCTCGCAAGACGGTGATATCAATTTCAACAGGCAAAGAGGGCAGGCAATTTCTTCACTTGAATTCAATATCCTGGAACCTTGCAGTGCTTCTTGCATGGATATTTCTTCAGGCTACGGTAAACGAGTACAGTCGTTACGTGGAAACTAATTTGCGTACACTGGCCATATCAGTGCTGTATTAACGATAAGTGGGTGTTATCGAATACGGAACGAAGAGAGGCATTGAGAGAAAACTGATAACAAGGTTCACTGACCATTAATTGTCAGTTTACGTAGGGACCGTGTTCCCCTTTTTAGTACTGCTTTGATGACCTCACGCTAATTGTGTTGACTGTACTGGGATGGGATTACGATGCAGATATAACTTTATCCATAGAATTCTGCATACTGTTGGTCTTTGTGTGTCAGTAGTCAATGGCTAGTTCAAAACTGCTTTTAAGTCGAAGGCGCGCTGACACGTGTCCCCCATTGGGGATAGAGCCATAGGAAAAAAAAGGAAGAAAGTCGAAGGCAGAAACAGACAGAATGCGACTCGAAACGAATCCATTGGATCTTTTAAGAAAATTCTGCCAGAGCCAACCGAACAGCGAATAGCCAAGTAGCCTCTCAAAGAGCGACGCTGCCATTGCCTTCCATCTCTCAAGACGGTACAGTATAAAATCAGAAGATGGTGACAGAACAAAAAACTGTAAATGCTTGTCTTTACTTTGAATCGATTAAATTCTATCCATCTCGTTATTCCACACTTGTGTCTCAGGGTCTTGTGAAGCGTTGAGAACATAGAAGGAACTTCGAAGTGGATGTCTACTGGAGTGTCGTGCTTATTGAGAAGTGGATCTGGAAAGAAGATAGATTGTCAAAGCTGCCTAGATCCACCAGGAGGAAAGTAAAAGAGCCGATGGAGAAACATATGGAGACGCAGGGAGCTGACTAGATAGAAACAGGATACCTAGTGTAATTGAGACGCCACTTTTCTTTAAATCCATTAATCCATTAAATACTCAACCGATACAGACAGCCACGCCTTACATAGAAAGTAGATCTTCGCACCCATTAATGAAACTACAGAATAACAATTGTGAATAGCAGACATTTTTTAATTTAGGATTCACATAAAATTGAAAGTAAAGTCAAATACGAACATTTTCAAGTATCATTGGATGTACATTAAAGTGTGTGTATTGAATTTTACCTTCATTTATTTATTATTCCTTTTCAAAGCTGCATATGGACGATTCTAGGAAACATCGGCCAATTATTGACTTTGCATTTTTCAAAATAATTCAAACTTTTTTTTTTTTACGTCAAATAGACGCGAAAAGAGTACATACGTATTTTTTTTTTTTTTTTTTTTTTTGTTAACGTATCGAATATTTTACGTCTATTTCACGTAAAACAAAAAAACGTTTTCGTAGTTTACAAAAATACGAGGTCAAAAAACGTCCAAATTGACCGATTTCTCCTGGAATTGCGTACATTCATAATTGCCATCCATGCAGAATACGTCGGATCAGTACGTTTGGTAATCGAATATTTCTGGAATTTGCAGTATTAGATATTTTCATGACTGAAGATTCCTTTTCAATCTTTACAATACCTTGAAGCTTTCATAGTTTAGTTATGAAAGAATAGACTATTGCCTAAGGCATGCGACACAATTCATACACGTCCGAGCAGTATGACCTATGACCCACGCTATCCGACCTCTGGTGCTAGAATTTCGTAAACCAAAACTGACTTACCAGCTTTGAAAGAAGCTTCCGTGTCTCCAGCATCAATTAGCCGCTGCCTCAGTTCTACGTAAATCAGGGAGTAAGTGTTGATGACACTGAAGAGAACGCCGTTGATAACAAAGCTGCCAACCATTATCATCCAGGCACGAACGCCACCATCGGGTGGTTCGCCTCCCTCACGATCGTCACTTCCGATTTCAAAATCCTTGCGGTCCACTTCCGCTTTCCCGAGAACAGTGCGTTCGTGTAAAAGCCCATTCTCGTGCTGAAGCATCCTGTCAGGACTGACTTTCTGCACGATGCACTTACGCGGCACGTAAGTGAATCGTGACCTGTTCATGACCTCCTCGTCGCGACAGACTTGAGAGTCGTCACTACGAGAATCTTCCTTAGATCCTCGACCGCTATCGGCATTGCCAGGAGACCTCCCCGCAGGACCAAAATTCGAGTCAGGATTTGAATCACCCTTGTTCTTCAGATTTTCAGCGATGGACATCTTATTTATTAGTCTTCCTTATACACTTGCCTTTAAATTTGATTATTTCAACGGACTCGCTATATTTTGTCTCTCAGTTAGTCCCAAATCGATTACATGTCAGCAGTCGATCCCTAAAAAGAAGAACAAAGAAATTAAATTGACTCGCTAACAGATCACTTTCTCAAGTTATTTTATAACTGCGATATCCGCAGCACGCTCTCGGATATCGTTAAAGCACAAACGTCTAAAAAATTAATTTTCATAAGTAAACGGTATCCTGCAATATGTATTATCAGCTTTTGTATCGAATTTCTAATATAGCTATATTCATCCTTTTTTTTTCACTGCTTTAGACTCGGAATAACTCGAGGCAAGCAGAACGACGAAGCCGGTACCCGAAGCGCAGAAATAACTAAGAAAAATGTCCCTAGCAATAGCACCAGATGAATCACCGTACAAAAAGGTAATCGCATTTGAATTCATGCAAACAGCATTTCCGTGAATTCGCGATTGAATAATTAATAACAGTTTAAAAACTTGCGCCAGTAAATAAGAGATACGAGCAAAACCAAAAATCCGATAACTGTTTAACAAAAAACCAAATCAAACGCTACAATTGAATACTCTCTACGAAATAACTCACAGTATTGAAAATAAAATTAATGTAATACATTAATCGCGTAAGGAAAACAATATAAAATATTCTCTTACCATGTTCCACTTAAATTTCGCAAAGTAGAATCGCTCGTCTTCTCCGCGCGGGAGACCGATACGTGCCGCGTCCCTCTTCGCGTGCAAAATAACCAGACAATATTCCTCGGGTACAGTCGCCAAAGATCGAGGCGCAAGCAGCAAGGGTACAAAAGGGAAAATATAATATACAAACTAGACTAGAGTAGCGCAACGCCAGCGCGCGCGCAAACCCTGGCAGAGACGCACGGATTAATCGCACTTGTAGAAACGATCCGAACGGATTGACGGTTGTAGCACTACTGATGAGCGTTCGCTATAGCTTATTATTACTGACTGTAACTGCAGACCTCAACACTCACTGACCATCTTCATTTTATCCCTACTGCTGCTGCTGCTGATAATACCAGCGCTCTCTCATCCAAAATCGTTCTAGTGAGTGACCCTATTAACAAGCTTTCTTCCTACGCAATTTTACTCTGCGTTATAGGCATCGTTTTGCGTATAATAAAATTTCATGTCATCGACCTTTGTCATTGTCAGAGACAAAGGAAATACTGAGCTTTATTTACAACCGAAAATGAGATCAGTCGACAGATTGCATGGAGCCAGAAGTATTGGTAGGAAAAAAATTACGCAATTTACATATGTCATTGCGTGGACCATTATCGGTTACGAATAGTCAGTGCTAGTAGAACAGCGACATAGACTGTATGAGTAATCAGTGACGATTACTATTAATGGAAAATTTAGAGGGTGTGTGGAGTAACGTCAATTATTAAAAAAGAACGTGATACAATTATGTAATTTTTGTTCTTATTCAAATGACGATACGGTACGATTCGTCTGATCGACGTTATCAAGTTTAAAGTTTATTGAACTGTTGCTTGGCAAATTTTCGAACAATTTTTTATGCTTATACAGTGGTGGTCACTGAGAGACTGAATGATATAAAACAAAAGTCCCTTTCAACCCTTCACTCTTTCAGTGACCATCCTGTATAATGATGTATAATCAATTTCATGTCAAACTGTGAGAATCTACAATACTACTCCTCGCGTTCGTTCCTCTTCGATTCATAAAATGGGGATTAAAGTTCAACTAATTTGTAGAATCTGTACTTCAGTGTCAGCGTTGGAATAAATGTTATAACTGCAACGACTGTCAATGGTAAGAATTCGTGATAAGACAACTAATTCCTTGAGACATCGTCATCAATTCAACTCGTCTAGATACATTTGATCTGTCAGCATTGTAGATAAAAGCAGTGTAGGATAGTCTAATCAAAGTTTCAATAAGTTTTCCAAAGTTTCTTTTGTCCCGTTGACAGCGTGTTCTCTTGTTCCTTCTAATATTTAAATTAAGTATATGCATATAAATGCGCTCACCGTGTATAAGTTATCGGAGCGACCCCTCGTGCAATCAGGTTATACTTACCGCCAGCGCCGCGTGTGACAGCCTGCACATGCTCGGGATTTATACTAACAAGTGATAGGAACGGCAATTGCTGCAGTCCGATGAGACCGTATTCGGTAATTGATGACCGTCACTCTCACTATTTACAAGATAACGCACGACAATAGACACTGATAAACGTAAAGCTGTCCACGAGTGGCAAACGTTGCGCTACGACCGGTGTCCACTCACATTTTTAGTCTTCGAGAACCGAGCGCTCCATTTTTATGGATTGTCCGTTTACGAACACGTGTACACGCGACGCCGGTGCTGCCATCTGCTGGCCGGGTCACCAGTTACGCCATTCGATACGGTACCATTGTGAACTTTACCTGAACGAGCAAGAAAAGGTCATGGTGAGACAATTCGTTTTTAGTTATGGGACAAGTTAATAAGGAATATTAAAATATAATTGATTATTTGCTTGATATAAATAGTATTAGGAGAATCTTTGTTCTGTGGAAGTTTGAAAAAATTTACTGCACTCTGACAATGTACGACGGTACTTTTGCATCGAGCAACGAAAGCGTTGGATTTCGAATAAGAACAAAAATGAACCATATTTCAAATTATCGTTTAGGATCTTTTCTTGTGGATGAGAAGCACTGCACGGTTAGGATGTAAGGAATAAAAATGAACATGTAACAGTTAAAAAATATCTTCTCCTATAAGAATCCTTCAAGATCCTCGTCAAACATTATCTGTACAATATCAATGCATTCACAATCAGTCACCGACTAAATATCTAAATATATATGTTTCCATGAATAAAAAAAAAAAGCAATAAGTAAATCTCAGTATAATTATTCATGAGGTTTGTCAGATTTCAAATGTTTCTTGAAATCGTTTGCAATATTCTTTATTTCTTGCAATTTATCATCCAGCTCCTTCAGGGCTTCTGCCTTGGTCGCTTCATCTGGTGAACTCAGTAATTTCAGCACAAGATCTTGAAAAAAAAATTAAGTAAAATAGCACTCGAACAGACTTACTTCGGACAACATTTATATAGAGTAGAAATTTGTCAATTACCATGGTACTTAGACAGTGTCGTTATGGTTCCAGATTCTAGATAAGATTGCAAAAATGACAAAACAGAAGCTACGTGTCTGCCAGACATGTGTAAAGCGCTTTGAGTAGCTCCAGTAAATAGAACACTCGTTGCTAGGTGCAATGCAAGTGCAGGATCCTCAGTAGAGTTTAATTGTTCCAATAAAGCCTCACGATGTCCAACTACTGTAGAGCGTTCCTTCTTCTTATCGTACTTTCGCATTACCAGACAGCAGGCAGCAAAGGCACCATCGGCAGCTGCCAAAACATCTTCTACTGATCCGGATGTGACACTTTTATGCAGAGTCATTAAAGGATCTTTTACATCTGCTGGCAATTCTGGCAACATCTTTTGCCTGACCTCGGTGGTGAGATTTTCAGGGCATTGAATGACATTTTGTTGCGCTGCCAATTTAAATACATCATTTGCTAAGTCTGCTCCAAGGGTCTTTAGGAGGTATTTTGTCATAGCGGTCTGAGAATTCTTATCCAGTTGCTTGATGCCCTTGTCAAAGACACGAATATTTATTGCCAGCATATTGAGCCGCTCCTCCATTTCATTAAGATTGGTAACCTTATTGTTTTGACTCAATTGTTCAGCTACAGCGAGAGCATGCTTGTTCAGTTTTGGTTGTAGGTGGGTAGCAAGTTCTGTTACGAGGCCTTCTACGTCAGTCAGATTTTCATCCTTGCTGATCTGCTGCTCTATGTTTTCGATAGAGATTAGAATGAGTTCTTTCTTTGTGGAATTTTGAGCAGCATACTCCTCATCGGAATCCGGCTCCTGGTTCTTCCCTCTTTGATTCTTCTTCTTAGTGGATTTCGTTTTTGTCTCTCTACCCTGACTGCCACCTCCAGCTTTGCCTCCAGTTGCCTTCTTTCGCCGCTCTTCTCGTTTATCCACTTTATTCTCCAGAACATCATTGATCCTGGACTTTATTTTATTCTCGGCAATAGTCTGGAGCCACTTTCCACTCTCGACGGCTTCTTTGGCCTTCTTCTCAGCTGTAGCTTCAAAGGATTTACCCAGCTTTTGGAGATAGGCATCGGAGACTGCTACAGTGCTTGCGAATATATGGATATTTGCCTTTGTCTTCTTCGCAGCTATTCTCAGCAAGGTCTCTGCATCCTCAGGAGTGAACACTGATGGGAGTAGAGGATAAATGTCAGCAAAGGATGAGCTCACTACTGCTTCCTCCACATTAGCTTCTACTTGGTCAATGACTGTTGCACCAACTGCTACAGAGTCCAGAAGGATTAGGCTGTCATTAACAAAGTGGCGTTTCACGAAACTTTGAGGATCCGAAATACCGAGACGCGAGAGGGCATCGTACTCTAAATTAAGAAGTAAAAATTAAAAACTCAATTACACACTCCCATAATGTATTTATTTTATGACACTCACCGAGATAGCCATTTTGTTTGTAGAAATTGTCAACCCACTCATTCTGGCTTTTGGAGTATATGCTCGGTACATAAATACCGTTGCCCCCCTGTTTTCCAGTAACTACACCAGGGATCTGCTTGACTTCTTGCAAATAATCAAGTATAGCTGAAAAATGAATGCTCTTAAATATCCCAAAAATGTTTGGCCCCGAATAAAATGAGACACGGTTTACATGCTTACAGAAAAATATTCTTTCAGGAACTGCGCATTGGCCCAATATAGCTGACAGCGGAGTAGGTTTTGTAATCGCAGAAAGAGCACCCCTAACTTTTGCCTTATTCCTAGCAACATAGCCCTCTGTATAAAATATTCTAGGATCCTGCGTATCTTGTCTACCGAACACAGTCTTCCCAAGTTCCTTCTCGATAGTCGATTGTAAAAAATCAGCTGGTAAATCATACTGGAGTGTCAGTTCAGAAATATTAACATAACCCAATTGATTAAGTTTATCATTGATCTCTCCAGCAATTTTAATAATGTAATTTTTATCTATCAGCTGTCCAAGTACAAGCCTGACTCCCTTATCGTGCCTCTCTATATCTGCAGCAACTTTTGATATCTGGGATAAATCTACATTGAGTATCTTAGCCAATTCCACCAAATTGATACGGCCACCATGCACAAAGAGCTCATCCTTGATTTCTTTGCCTAAATGATGAGGCGTAACATACTCCTTGCCATCATTTGTGAATATTACATCCAGCAACTTGGCTTCGAGAAGTTTCGTTATGATCTCCACACAGTTTCGCTCCGAAAGTCTAAAAATAAATTGAATGTCGGTATGTAATAAAATATTGTCACAGCAGCATAACTTTCATTGTGCAAGAAAGTTTTACATAACTATCGCAATTTAATTGACTGCCCTTAAACTCTTTCAACAGAACATAAAGGAGGTTATCTAGCAGGTAACAGATGTCAATAAAGTTTAAATAAATGAGCGACTCTAAGAATTGAAATAAGATTTTTCCATGTAACCCAACAACAGAGATACCAACTTTTGTAACGTTGAACTGAGCTGCGCCTTTTGAAAATCGGCAGCTAGCCTTTTTACTTCTTCCCAGTCAACAGTAGTCATTTTTAAAATAATGGCAGCTAAACACCAGCAGTGCTTATAGTAGACTGGTCGCAAAACTTACACAACACTGGTTCATTCAATTGACACTAGTCGACACTGGACTACCTGCATCTTCGAAAATCTTAGTATACACTTTATGTACATGATTTTAAATAAAATTATACTCTGCAATAAGTTACGACCGTAACCCACTGGTTGGGGTCACAGATTTCAATAATTAAAAGGATAATCGGGGTTCACGCTAGCTCTCTCGGTAGCGTCGATTCAGTGTCTAAACCTCGTTACGTACACATAATATTGGCTAGACACAATTAAAAAGAGACAATATATTGGTGGTTGCTTCAATAGCAGAGATAAAGCCGGCTATCCGGAATTATACCGGAATACCATAATATATTTGCGCGTCAAATATATACACATTCATTCAACGCGTATAACAGGTGTTACTTGATTTAACCTGAATGACATAATACAAAATTTCAGCAGTGATAGAAATTGTAGACACAAGTATTTAGAAAATTTGTTGATGAATCAAACCTTCCTGATCAAATTGTCGAGCAAATGGATTATACAAGTTAATGGGATTGTAAACGTAAACAGGTACAGTCTTAACTCCTAAGCGGGAAATC
The DNA here is from genome assembly GCA_030142595.1 of Trachelus iudaicus. Lineage (NCBI taxonomy): Eukaryota > Metazoa > Arthropoda > Insecta > Hymenoptera > Cephidae > Trachelus > Trachelus iudaicus. The sequence goes on from JARQTH010000534.1 coordinate 56,305, forward strand.
ACGTATTCTGGATGTTCAGCTACTTACAGTCCACATTTGTTTCATACGTGTGGATCCGCGTGACTGCGGATCAAATACCAGGTTACGTGGGTAATGGATGAAGGATTATAATCGCGAGGTCTCAGAATATTGAGGGTAAATTTACTTTTATATATATATATATATGCAGAAAGAAGACATGTATCTTACAACCAATAAATTAATGCACAATGCCTCATCTGAATGGATAACTCTAGAAAATAATACACTATTATAATTATATTATATAAAACTTATTGTACAGTGCTAATATCCATTTGAATAAAAAAATAAGCAACCCTACGATCCCTCTGTTTCTAAACCGTGTTCGGGCCACCGACTCTCGCAATAACTTCGTCCAGGATCTTAGCCAGTTCCTTGTTCTCCTTTGTCTTCTGTTCGACAAGTTCACTCAAGGAATTGCTCTTTAATTCTGCCTTCTTTACCATCGCCTGAAGTCGCACGGTTTCCGCCTCATTCTGCTTCCTACTTCCTTCGAGTTCCAAGTTCGCCCTGAAACGTGAAAAACGCGAAAAACGTGAAAACAGATGCGCCAAAACGTTTCGACGAAAGTGAAAGACGAAAAGATTCTTCAATTACTTTTCGAGCTGCGTCATCGCGTGATTCTTGAGCTGCTCGTATCGGCTTTCCAGCGTTTTAATGGTTTCCTGGTTATCCTGAATACTCTGCTTCAGTACGATCTCGTTATTCTGAAAGCCAGCCAGGATAGTCTTGAGCCTCTCGTACTTCTGGTGCACGTCGTTGAATGCTTCCTCGGCGTGACTTAAGTGACTGTTTGTGGTTTGCAAATCCTCTTGAAGTTTTGCCTTTTCCTTTTCCATTTTGACGCGATCTCTCTCGCGATCGGCAACTAGGCGGCTGATGGATTTCTCGTACTCGTCAACGACAACCCTGAGCAGTACCACCGAGTAATGTTACATCATGAAACTTCATCAAAAGAGGAAATAATTAAATAGATAGAATTAGCGAACTCACGTCATCTGACTAGAGTTCTTCACTTCCTGTGCCAATTGCGCCTGCAATCGGCTGATCTCTTCTTCGTAAGCTATTTTCTGTTTCTCCAACCTGTCTTCATATTCCTTTTTCTGTATATCAAGCTCTTGCTCCAATTGCAGAACCACTATTCTAACCTGCTCCACCTCCTTGATCAGGTTAGCTTCCACCAGAGGAGCCGTCTCGATGACAGGCTCTTCTATCGGTTCCTAGTATCGTAATGTCATCGTATTATAACTCAATGTAATTACAGTTTGATAGAATTACATAATAATTAAGGTCTAGCTTACTACTTTGGGTTGAACCACCTCTGGCTTTTGCGGGGTACGTGCTACTGTTGGGCTATAAAGTACAGAAGCCTGAAGTCTGTCTATTGCTGCCAGGGCAGAACTCTTCCTCGGCGTGTCGATGACCTCCGCCGAGGTGTCACCCTTACCATTCTGCTCCTCAACGACTGCTTGGATATTTCCTTTTGGTAACATACTGACGTTTGACACAAGAGGATCGAATCTCACGTATAGAGAGTCAAGCCTTAAGTTACGTGTACAAGGCTTGTTGTTACCTCTCTCAAGTAAATAATCGAAACTGGCCGGATCTTCAAATACTGGAAAGATAATTAGAGAATTATAATAATTATCGCGTAAGATACTCATGACGTTATTCGTCATACGATACTGTCATTATTTACTTACATTCAGAAGTGGCACTGAAAAACTTATCAGGTTCCTCCGAGACAGTAAATGATGAATTTTGAAATTTATTGGCGACTTCTTTAGCGGCCAAACGGATTTTATCGAAATCGATGTCCGATGACAGGCCAGTGCTCTGCTGCTGCGGCTTAAAAGCTACGTATTGATCCAAGTCCGGTGGAATTATCAAGGATTCCGGCAGATCGGTCAGAGTGTCGTCGAGATCCGGTATGTCAGGAATTAAACCATCACCCTGTTGGGCTTCTGGTTGTGTCAATTTTTCCTTTGCTGCCTGCTCTTCCGCTGTACCAGTTTTTGCGATTGATACGTCAGTCTCTAATGCGAATCCGCTAACCGATTCTGGTTGTGGTGGTACCGGTGAGTTTTCTAATATCGACTTTTTTCCCACGGATTCCACAATTGGCTGGCACACAGATTCTGGTGCGCTCTTCGTGAGAGTTTCTGGAATTTGCTCTGACGCAGCTTTTGTGATTGGCACAGGCACCGCGATTGGTTCAAGTCCTGATGCTGGAGTTGATATAGAAGCTGGTACAACAGTTGATTCAACTATTGGTACAGCAATTGGATCAGGCAATGGAGTCTCTGCCGGTTCAGGAACTGATACCACAACTGGTTCAGAAGCTGATACTGCAACTGTTTCAGGAGCTAATAACGTAACTGGTTCCGGAGCTGATACCACGTCTCGATCAGGAGCTGATACCGCGACTCCTTCAGTAACTGATACCACTACTGGTTCAGGAGCTGGAATCGCAACTGGTTCTGAAGGAGATACCGTAACTGGTCCGAGCACTGGTACCGCGATTGATTCAGTTGTTGATACTGCAATAGATTCAGGCGCAGATACCACAATTGGTTTAGGTGATACTGCCACAGTTGATTCAGTCACTGGTACCGAAATTGGTAAAGATCCTGGTGTCGCAGCTGGTTCACGCGCTGGTACCACAAGTGGTTCAATTGATGGAATCACAACTGATTCAGATACAGAACTCAAAATCGGCTTGGCCTGTATAATTTTCGCAAAAAGTTCTTCCACGGATATAGAACTTATTGGAAAAACAGGTTTATCGTTGGGTGGCTCTTTAAAGTCAGGAGCGGATTTGGGTACGATTTCACAAATAGATTTGGATATAGACTGCAAGGCCGGTGCGTTATCGTCGATGGATTTAGTTGAAAGTTCAGGAATCGTATCAGGAATGGTTGCGGATGTAGTATTTGATTTAAACAGAGATGTAACAATGGTTTCAGGAATCGCTTCAGGAATAGAGTCGTATACCGATTCGTTACTTGATCTGTTAATTGCGTTCGATTCAGAAATTAATTCCGACGTAGACGCGGACACAGACACGGATACAGAGTTCACTAACTCGGTAACGTTTTCCGCTCTAGTTTCTGTCGACTCCTTCACGTTTTCTACGTAGCGTTCTGCTCTCTCCTCCCCGACATTTTCATCAATTGGCAACGAGGTGCTGCACGAGATCTCCGGCAAAGAGGGTTCCTCGAGTACGCTGTCCGTAGACGGAAGTTCGTACGGAATTGCGTTCGACAGGGCATGTAATTTCTCGCAGGAGGTACCAGCATCAACGGTGCTGCCGACCAGACTGGACTCCTTGGACAGAGTGGATTGTTCTCGGATGTCAGGAACCGGTTCACTCAATTCGAAATAATCACTTTGCTGCTTTCCCTCTGTAGTCGCATTCGAGGAACCGCTGTCCTCGATGCCGTTGAACAGGTTGTCCTTTCCTGGCGATGCTCTCGCCTCCGGGTAATCAGACTTCTCCGTACGTGGACTGCCCTGTCTTTCGGAACTGTCGAAAAACTTGGAGTCGGTGTACGAGATATCATCCGTGGCCGAGGTGAAGGTCTGATTCAGGCTAACGTCTTGGGGAGAATGTAATTTCTCTGGTTTTTCGTCATCCTGAACCTGACTCTTATCAGGATCAGCGATGCGTATGTTACTGCAGGCTTGGACAAGCTCGTCAAGCCCAATGATATCCCGGTTTACATACGAAGTGTCAACTTCCTTCTGCGGGCTGTCAGGCACTGAGTCGACGCAGATTCCGCTGCTGCTCTTGGAGCTGAGTGTACTCGCCAAACTCTGGAAGCTGCTCGCCGAAGAGATGCTCTCTGGTACCGATGAAAAGGATGCTGGACCAGCGTCGACGAATTCTCTGTTGAACTGGACATTCACTTCCTGGCCCGTCTCCTTGGCCGCTGTAGTGTCGTTGCCACTCTGACAAAAAAATCAAGAGAGATCGTTAATACATCTGCGAATATTCAAGAGCCTAACCCAACAGGAGCGTTTCAAAATTGGACACGTAGGCACAGATCGCACGAGACGCAATAACCGTACGACCCAATGACGCGTGCAGGTTCCCGAAAATTGCGTCTTACGTTACACTACCTCGGTAACAGGATTTGCCAGGATGAGAGACGGGGTAGTGGGACGATGCAACAATCGATTAATATAATCCATGTCGTGCACCAGAGTCAGGGGAAGCTCTTCCATTCGGAGAGCTTCGACGTATCGCTAAGGACAAACTGCTACTAGAGCAAGTCCCAGCTGACGACGTCGAAGGCTGACGTGGGATTTCGCTTCGAGAATTGCGCAACCACCTGGCGCGTGCCTAGCCACGTCTAATTATAAAAATCGCTCATGAAGCCCTGTTCGCTTTGTCCCGGTTCGCGAATATCGGATCAGTGCAGCGCAAGCTGCGTGATCTAGCGCAGCTTGGTTCCCCAGCTCGTGAAACCGTCGTCCTAGTGTCCTGTAAACGGTGCTGGAAGAAAGTCTATTAAAGGTATTCTACGGCTCAGGTGAACGCGGTCCGAGTGACGAACGAGGGAACGATAAAGTACAAGAAATGAATAAAGTAAAATTGAATCGAATGAAAAATAACGAGCAACACTGAAAGGAATTCTTTGAACGAAGTAAATCTTCCGCTGCTGATACCTCCTTCTGCAGGCGATTCCCCATGACGTCTGGAGAGACGATCTCTGCTTTCGGCTGTCACTGCCACGTGGTGCTTCCACATTTATCGTGTTTATATGTGGAACCCCACAGAGAGTCAGGAAACGAGCCGCGTCTCCCCCACTGAAAGGGTCTGCCTTGTCACGAGAGTAGGAGAGAAAGAGCGAGGTGGAGTGAAGGAGACCCGAGATAGTAAGAGAGACACAGTATAAAACAAGATAGAAAAATGATCTAGCCGAAAAGCATAGAAGGCCTTCATCTTCCTCCAGCCGGTGTCCATTATTCACGCTCCATAGGAACAGCGAGGATGCTTGGTCGATAAGATGGCAAAGAAAGATTACAATTTTTCAGAACGACCATGACCTATACCTTTCTCCACGTCAACGACGCTACCCTAAAGCTCAAGTGCGTTCGACGTAACTTCTGGCAGAAACGATAACTACAGAGATAACGAACAATGAAAATTAGTCCTTATACTTTGATTACTCCAAGCGGCCGCTTGATTCTTCGAGAAAGTACACGATAAAAGCAGCAACGGGAAACTCCGTATAAAAATATAATTGACAGTAATGCTATGAGATTTCACAATAAATTCCACGCAGCGAAGTGCTGAGAATCGAACAGCCTCCGAATACAGAAACGCGGAGAGAGTAAGCCGTCCTGATAAGCCGTAAATGGTCACGAAGCAAGACACTCGGTATGAGCATTGAGTATCGGAAGGAGCAGTAGAATAAGTGGATGTGTGAATGCGTCGTAGCACTGTGTAGGCGTGTGTGAGAGGAACGTGACTCATAGCCATCTGGTAGAAATCGCGAGGATCTAAGAACGCCAGGGTGTGACCCAGGTCCTTGCCACGGCGTGCGAAGACATCCACAAGGAACGAGACAGTCAATGAAAGAGCCATTAAACGATTTTCGTAGACCCATAGCGTCCAGGGTGTCGGAGTGGGGTCGAGGGTCAGAGTACGATGGGACGGTAGAGGCACACATATTCTAATATTAGAGTAGCAGCCGCATTCTCCTCGGTTCCTTCTGAGTACGTGGTGCACACGAGAAGGGTAGGCGCATGTAACAGGCATCTAATCCAACTCCACTCACAATAAACCACACGTTTAGCCACTGAGAGCGTTAGTCTGTCTCACCTTGTCACGGCGCGTTTACCCCGAGGAGTGACAAGCCAAAAAAAGAAGAAAATAAATAGAGAAGGAAAACAATACAGGCACTGACAGTTAGAAACGTACAAAAATCGACACCTCGTGCTTGCCTCTGATCTTGAGATACTTTTTTTTTGGAGCTCCTCTGTTTTTACTCAACCAACAGCTGAGATCCTTGGATCCGACTGGCAGAGGAGAGACTCTTGGCTTTTAGGAGTCACTGCCACTTGATCTAATAGGCGCACTAGGTTCATTCGTACTAACACTGGACACATATGCGAGTGGGCGCGGGGCGCTCGCGATGAACGCGCACACGCGGGATACAGAGAACCGATTATGCAAGGACCATTGATATGCACTATACCACAGAGTATAAGACGGCGCGAGGCTCTAGTGGTTAACGTTTTATTGGAGTAACATCTCTTGGAGAATGACAGGTACTAGCGGTGAATGATATGCGGCTGATAACTTATCCAACGAGTAATTGGAGTACGTTAGATCAGAGACGTCGGTAACGCAGGAATCGTCATTTCAGGGTTGAAATCATTATAAATCTTTGATGCGGGACACGATCTCTGGAATACTAATAAATATATTATGACGAAACGATCACCCGATTTAGGTGCACTCGGCGAATATAGAGTGCAACGAACTTTATAGGCCAGACATTGGAATTCTTCGGTAGGACTTGGCATTATTTATTTTTACATCCCACCGTCAACTGATCCCACGGTTTATTTATATAAACACAAGACGCGGGGTACAGACGCTAACTACAAGGTTGCAACCCTGCGTAGTTATGCTCGTGCGTGAATGTCAAAAGACAAAGAGATCATAGAAAATTAAAGATTTACCTTACGCCGAGATGCCTGAATCGGTGGTGAATTCTGAAGCGTTCCTGTTATCTCACGTAAGATAACGCGAGTACCTTCGCGAGCCGTTACAGTCTTCATGCTTCTAGGGCTGGACATGACGAGACCGCTGTCATATAATTATTCTCCAATTAGTTTATAACGATAAATCCTTTATCTTGACGCTCGAAAATCATACCTGGAAATGTTCCAGAGATTTTTCTACAGCGGAAAAGGGTGGATGAACTTTTGAAATCCTTGCCAATTCACACCGGTATTCAGGATCAAATTTTAATTTCGGCGAAATAAATCCAAACGCACTGTTTTATTGTGTCGCACGGACCACGTTTCCTCGCGCACGCTGCTTAGGGATACTTTTGTTGCACGATATTAACATTTATAATCGCTTAGCACCAATTAACGACTCGACGCAAGGCTTTACAAGCACATTCCGCACTGGGCGGCTTTTCCAACGGTTGTTTGGCTTTTGACAACTCGAACAGAAACAAATTGACCAATGAGACGAGCGGATTTTGCCAGTTACGTTCGAAGCAGATGGCGCTGCGAGCGCGGCGCCACCGTTTTGTATTCCCACCAATTCCAACCGATTGCAGCTGGACCGCTGCGGATGCACGAAAAGATGTGATTATCTTAGATGAAAGCTACCTATATCGTTACTTCTACGAATAAGTAGTAAGGGTATGCACGTTCCGATAAGACTTAAAGATAAAAGGTACAGGAATTACAATTTCAAAATATTTATTGTCACTCTCTCCATACAAATGCTTGTATAAACTCGTGCGTCACGGCATGCAAGCTCTGGGACGAACTCACGGGACCTTATAAAGAGGTTAGAAATGGATATGACATCTCTTGCCTATATACATAAAATCCTTTAACACTTTTATATGGTCTGATATCGCGCGTCGCACAATCACTATTATACTTAGCATCATCATAATGATTCTTACTCAGCGTTAAAAAAGCAAATCATATAAAAGAATACTATTCACATAGTCCTTTTTCTTTCTCGTCTCAAATCCGACAGATAAAAACAATGGTGTTGTGTAAAGGCACTTTAGCATTGATCTGTTGCATCGTATTCAACCACTGTATTATTTATTAGTGGCGTCTTACGGATCAGTCGCATAGGAGACTCAGTGTCACCTAACCTATAACAGCGAGCCGTCCACTGAATGTTATAAGAGCACAGCAAAGATCCGCTATAAGAATTCTAAAGTGAAAAAAGACTCATCCTTATAGTGGATCTTCGCGTCTTCCTCAACACGTGTGGACTTGCTTGATCAAGTCCATGCGAATTGGCATGAAGCCGACGGGGAAGGGTTACAATAACTTAATCCTATGGTAGGACTTTAAATGTCTAATGTCTAAAGACAACTTATCGCCTATCGACAAAAATTTCTAAGTCACTGAGAGACAACACTGCGTCAGAGGTCGTATCTCAATCCCTGGGGAAGAACGATTACAGACCTGATGGTTTAACGCGCCATGACGAACTCGTCCAGGGTTTGATAACCACTGGTAATTAGAGAATTTATAAAAGATAACGGTTTGTCGTGGGCGTTATGCACTATAAAAATAAGTAATGTTATCAACGTTGTAAATGTCTCTCTAGGTATCCTGGGGGAAGGTCATTGACGGAAATCATTGAGATAGAAGCACCGTTCGCCGGGATAACAACTCACCTCAGAGTCTTGACAGAGAGAAGTAAATAGATATACCTCAAGGTATTCATCCTTGATAGGCCGAGTGATTGCGCGACACAAGATTTTTGTCGCGCATTGTAAATAGACTTTTGTAGAGTTCAACAGGGCTTTTACAACAAAAAAAAAATGGAGTGATGCTTTTCTCGCCTCCTTTGCTACTAGAGTTATGTATAAGGATGTAACTGAAGGGGTAGACGCGGTGGAGTTGGAGAGCTCTTTTGACTACTTGATGGAGGGGTTAAGATGCCACTACGATTTGGACTTGCTACGTTGTCGAGGTTAGTTTCCCGCTCTATTGGCTCCAGGGTGAGCTCCTCGGTAGCAAGCCGTTGCTGAGCTTTTTCAAGCATGTTCAGGTCGACAACGTGGGTCTGTATACGATGAGATTCATCCATAACGATGTTTGGCACTGAGGCACGAAGCCCGGAGCCGCTGTGGGATTCTACGGGAGGCACAGTCGATCGTAAGAGCAGTTCTGAACCTTCTTCAGCGACTGTGTTGGCAAAGGCACTGAGGAAACGTGCACAAGGTGCTAGCTGTTCCCAAGATAGTCTAGAAACACGTAGTGCGCATTCTCTTCCTTGGGTATGGTACACTGCTGCTGCCGCCAAGTGACTATAGGGAAACTTCAGACTTCTCTCGTCCAAGGTCACTAGATCTAGAAGTTGCGCTGCCTGGGAGTACTGTAGCCCACCATATTGAGGGTAGATGAAAGTATTGGGTCTGGACCAATCGCCGGATTCGACCTGCATGTATATATTGAGCCATCCTGGAGCAGTCACTGGTGATAGGTTCCAGCCTAATCCCTTTAGAACTATCAACTCCTTGCCTAGGATTTCATCTTCGGTACAGGCACCGTCCGTCACGTAGGCAAACTCTGCGATCTTCGGCGGATAGATTTCCTCGACCTGTAGAAAAATTAATATTTGTTTCGATCTTGTGCGATTTTTTGGTGGGAAAAGTTAAGGATTTTTTCATATAACATGATACCAACCTTGGCAGCTATGAATAAGCAGGTGATGCCAATAAGTTGCAGCTGATTCTTGGGTACATTTTGATGTGTTGACAGATACCTGTCTATGTAATCCATGGCCAAGTAGTAAGTCTCTCTATGGAGTTTATACACTTCACACACCTCAATCAGCCAGTCCAGAAGAATGGCTCTCATTCGAGGTTGTAATGTGGGATGCCTTTGAAACATCTGAGGATCCCTTTGAGTTAAAGTTTTTTGGTCACCAAGACACATCAAGGCCCACACTTGAGATCCATCGGCCCAAGGTAATGTTGGTAATGGACTTGGTCTATTAGATTCACTGCTAGAGGCTGAGGGAGTTAGAAAACAGGTTGAACTTCTGAGCTCTGACCATGTTGCCGGTCCCTGTTGTTCCTTCAAGGGAGATGATTGTTGTTGCGGTGTACGTGAGCCATCACTGGCATGTGACCCACTGTGACAGGACTCTGAATAAGGAGAGTGAGCAAGGGTTGGAATTTTACTAGGGGGGTAGATATTCTCTGAGTCTTCAGAAAGTTCTGTATTTCGTCTCTTCCGCTTAAGTGAAGCTGGTTTGCTTCCTTGTAGGTATAACTGTGATGGTTGCTTCTCCTGTAAACTAAACACACCAGGAACAAGGTATTAATAAAGCCCTGGTTCCAACAGATGTTCCCAAGTCTTATAAACACATGCACGTTTCATTCAAAGTAGAAGAATGTCTTCAGGTACGTGGTTTAATTTCAAGGCTGCCTCAATGACCTGAATTACAAAGAATATAGTCCAGAAGCAATGAACACGTTTCTTATTCTTCACTGACCTCATGAACTACATGGAAACTGATAAGAAATTTTGTGAAGCCTTCGTGCAAAGTCCTGAAGGAAGAACCCACCTGGGAAAGGTTATACGCCCAAAAATGTAGATAAACGATTTAAAATGATATTCTCCAAGGATCTCACGATCGCTAATAAACATTTTGATGAGACCCAGGAAAATAAGGAATGAGAAATATGAAGTAAAGGCAAGAGTTCGTCAAGTAAGATAGAATGTTCGTCACCCACCTAGTCTGTGGCATCTTGCTGGCAATTCCGGGACTCGTATCAGCATACATAAGACTGCCCGATCCTTTTCAATTAACTTAACAAACACAAGGGAACTTTTCTAGATGTTTCACACTAGTTTGGCTCTAATCACGATGAGATTTTCTTCGGAAAAAGCCAAAAAATGTGAGAGCGCGCGAGGCTTACGGTCAACTCAAGCATTCGCCATAATGCACGTACTCTGGCTCGATTTTGACTCGCTGTGAAAAGTCGTTAATAAATCTGACTGCGTCCAAGTCCTCGATAAATCTTCCTGTGAATTTGGAAGGCTCGACAAGTCCTTAAAAATCGCACGGAGTGAAATTTTTCCGCGAAAATGTAAGGGCGCGCTCTCGAAGCGCGGGAGTCTAGCGCGCGAAAAGACGACCAACCCCTGCTTGCAGTTTGCCACTGTCACGCCCTCTATACACATAACATAACCTCCAAAATAACCAAAATTTTCCCAAATTTCCCGCCGAGTCTTAACGGACGTCTATCTATCCATTGGCCTCGGTAATACTATAAATCTTCATGAAAAACGACGTAAAATAACCCTCTCCGTATGCCACTGCCACGCCGACGTAACACTCGCAACGCTTGACACTTTTTCCCAATTTTTCCACAGAAATACTCTTTTTTGTCCCACAGATATCCACCCGTTCACCTCGTTAAAGGTTCTTGCAATCCCCTGGAGCGTGGCTTAACGTGAAAAGTGCAAATCTTGTAAAAAAATATTGCACAAATCTACCAGAAAGGAATGAGGTCTGGCGTGCGTTGGACAGCAAACACCCGTCACTTAAGTTTACGAACACCGGCGGTTTCACAGTCAGTTTTCACGATTGTTCGTACACAGATCACTAAGGAATTATCCGGACACAATTAGGTTGAACTTGGGTAACCAGGGAAACAGTTAAAATAAAAGTTTGCCTAGATTATTACAGGCTCATTGGCGTTGGCGTTCTCATTTCGCGGGAGATACCCGCACACTGAATAGCAGCACCAGCAATAATAAGTTTCAGCGGCAGCGGGAGCAGACCGGTAGGTGCATCGATAGGCTATGGCCGGCGGCGGGGCTGAATGCCATTGGTTAAGACGCCAATGCGATTGGCCGCTAGAGTATTGCACAGCTGGCGCTCAGCTGATCGTTCCCGTACGTGAGAACTCACACCAGGTCAACCACGCGGGAAACGTACGCGCGTAAACCGCTCCCCCTCCTCGTCGCCACATGCTGAGCGGTAAACGTCAAAGGACGTCCTGCCACGTATTTGATACGCCTGGAAAGATAAGCATGGCGGCAATACCTTGAGACCAGAAATCATAGAGATCATGCTCCAAACCTTTATTAAAGATCGATGAATTCGCGAAGGACGGAGAAGTAAAAATTATTTAATTAGAAAATATAAAAATATCTAATACAATGTTGGATATATAGTTAACTACTTTATCATTTGTAGGTTATCGTAACAGCTTAATGAAACCTCCACTGAACGGCACCGAGAAACTTCAAAGACCTCTGACGTTACTCTCTAGATCGAAGTATTATTTAATGCTATGGGATTCTGTAATATGCTCTACCCGCTCGTCGATGTCACCTCTCTTGTATATACACGTCCCACTACTCCTTGGCTTCCGAATCGCGTGAGAACTAAAAGAGGAAGGCAGGTAGATTGGTTACCGATCCATCCGAAGAGTATGAGTGTATGGAGAACCACTGCTGGGATGCAGGGCTGGCTCGAGGCAGAAATGTAGTCTTTGACTTTTATTTCTTCTCTCTGTCTCTCTCTCTCTAGAGAATATCTTGAGAGGACAATGCCTTCTGATATGGCAGAAGCCACAGGTACAACGAGGATCTGTCTCCTACGGGAGACTAAATAAAAAATAAGATGAAAAGTCAATCCTGTTTACTCCCAACTGACGTATCCAGGCAATAAACAAGTCTGATACATCATTTGGTATTGAGTCCTAGTATGTTACAGGAATTGTCTGTGACGGTACCATTCGATATACGGTGGTCCAGTATTAGGTGACTGAGGGTACCTGTCCTAGTGGTAGTCGGCCCTGGTTTTCTGGAAATCGTCAGTGGTCCGGGGGCCATTAAACGCGTTATATGTGTCTTGCAATTTGATCCCGCAACGCGCGCTGCAACGATCGCAGACTAATTTACGCGAATTCCTGACCGTCCGGCTCTCTGCAGGTGGGCCTACATCGGCTTCTACTTTCCTCCTGTCGATACTCTTTCTGGTGTCGTCATCCGGAGAGTTCAATAGCTGCCTCTTGTTACCCTCTGTCTTGAGACTTCACTTCCAGACGAGGCTTTCGTTCTTATACGTGCAAGAGAATACCTGGGATACCAGGTACGTTTGACTTGAGGACAGCCAAACTTCCACGACACCCTTTTGGGTACGTACTGCTAACAACTTTAGAAGTGACACCCGGGATAGAGGGATCTCACCTTTGTGAATCTTCGAGTCATCCATTATTAAAACTGTTCGTTGTTTTAATTAGTTTGTTACTTCTGTATTTATGTGTTACTTGTGACTTGTTTCTTTACAATTTTATTATTGATAGAGTAATGGTATTTTTCTTCTTGGTTCGTGAATTCTTATAGCGAGAAAAAAATCATTTCTCGCGTTACGTGATTCCAGGATATTAATTCGTGTCGCCTCTGTGTCTTTGTTTGAGATGCTGCGCGATTAAGAAAATTAATGTGTTTGAGGTTTCTAATTTTTCTGTTATCATATGCGCAATTAGAATACTGATTGAAAGTTTTGCATTTTTGGGGTGTTACTGCTGCAATTAGGATTGGAGTATAATTAATTTATGCAGTTTTTTTTGTGATACACAAAGATTAACGTAATCTATGGATGCTGTTGGTAATATTGTTTGTTGCAAATTTTAAAATTTTTTCTTTAACTTTATAGCTAATTCATAGCAGAAATAGAATGGAATGTGGTATTTTAGGGTAGATGATTGGGCATTGCTGAACGAGTGGGTGATGCAGGGTGTGATGCCAGCTAAGACAAAGTCTCGTGTCCCAGAGAGCATGGGTGTTGCTGGAGGGTTGGTGGATGCACAAGCCAAGCAAGTGTTGCGTGAAGCAGTGGATGCTGTGGTGAACAGTTTTGCCAAGCACACGCAAGGCTACGGGAGAGGTACGTTAATAAGAAATAATCAAATATAGTGTTTGTACAATATCTTCTCTGCTTCTTAGTGAACGTGGTGGAGGCACTGCAAGAATTCTGGCAAATGAAGCAGAGTCGAGGTACAGAGCTGCGTAATGGAGCACTTGTCATCTATGAATCTGTACCTGGTGTGAGTCCTCCGTATGTATGCTACGTGACACTACCTGGAGGTTCTTGCTTTGGTAGTTTCCAAAATTGTCCCACGAAGGCAGAAGCACGTCGATCAGCAGCAAAAATTGCCCTGATGAACTCAGTGTTCAATGAACATCCATCTCGGAGAATAACAGATGACTTCATCGAGAAGGCTGTAGCTGAAGCTAGGGCCAGTTTTGCCAAGCCGTCCTCAACGCCTAACGGAGTCGGTGGTCAGGTACAGACTATCATCCTTACACGAACAAGTAGAATGACTCCACCAGTGAATGGACAGGCACCAGGAAATAGACACACATATAAATTATATCCATATATAGTGATTTTAACACGAGTATCCATTCACTTAAAGCGTTTCTCAAGGTGTTCGCTTACAAATGTATTTCCCCTGAGTAAAAATATAAAATGCTTCTGTAACAAAGTTCTCTATGTATATCCATCAGGGAAGTGGCGACGAGAAAGAAGATCCAAACACAGGCATCGGTGCCTTCCGGTTCATGCTGGAGTGCAACCGCGGCAGGACGATGCTAGAGTTTCAGGAGCTGATGACGGTCTTCCAACTCCTCCACTGGAACGGTTCCCTGAAAGCAATGCGAGAACGACAATGCAGCAGACAAGAAGTTGTAGCACATTACAGTCACCGTGCTCTGGATGATGACATGCGCAGTCAAATGGCCCTAGATTGGGTAGCCAGGGAGCATGAGAGCGGCGGTGGCGTCGTCGCCATGGAGTTAGCCCTGGCCGAGAGAGAATTGGAAACCGCTCGCTTAGCAGGTCGCGAACTTAGATTTCCTAAAGAAAAGAAAGACATCCTGATGCTAGCGCATGCACAAGTGTGTCCTCAATGAGACCGGTCAGGTATTTCTGCGGTCGTTCCTGAGGTCGATACCAACTGAATGAAAAAGAGTTTTTAAAAAATGGACTAGCCGCAACAGAAGTCCAGGAAGACGACGACGTCCTTGTCGCTATCGTGATCTTACTTGCCTTAATATTATTATCTTTTCGCGGCCAGGGACAGTCGATATTGCCGTCCTGGTCAGAGAGCTCTTTGCCACTTGGCCTTGTATTGCGTTCCATGATCGCTATCAGCTTCCACGCTGCCAATAGGCACGCTTACGATCGGGATCGTTACGCGTGTCAACCTCGGCACTAAATATATCAAATTTATTTATGTAAATATTAAATTCTAGTACGGATGTCCTTGCGTCGCAACAAGTTTCACTCAATCGTCAATACGATAATGCAATATTTATACAGGACTCCTGCTAAAACGCACTCGTGATATTTGACAACCGTCATCTGATTTATATATTCAAATTGGAACGACCTGTATTATAAAACTAGGGTTACGTTCCAAAATTTACTGCCAGTACTGTTAGCAATGCCGTGTCATTATTTATCTATATACGTCTGAGAAAGAATACTTTTGAAGCATTGGTAGTAATTTTCGTAACGCGCCCGGGATGGACGCATCGCGTTTGTTAAGTCGTATACGTGCTTATGTTCTGGACTTGCAATTTTTACTATAAACAGGAAAAATATTTGAAAAATATTATATACGCAATATGTTATTGTTCAGAATAAGCACGACCGTATTATACTTTGCTTGACTGCATTTATACAAGAAAAATTAGGGTTTATAACGATGTTTATTAAATATTATTTTTTTTTTTAATATTAATACAAATTTTTTATAGTATCATACGTTTTGTTTACTGCGAGTCTAGCAATGGTGACATATAACTTATGCTGGTGCTGTATTACCAACAGTACTCTCCGTCAAGATATTTGACAACGAACTCTCCTCTCTTTCCTGTAAAGGGTGTTCAAGTACCTTATCTATTATTCCAAATTCCTTGGCGTCGGTAGGGTTCATAAACTTATCTCTCTCCATGCTATTCTCTATAAAATTTGTATTGGATTAGTTGGAACATAATGAATGAATCGTCTTAAGCGACATACCTATCCTCAGCAGATCCAGTCCTGTGTGCTTAACGTAGAGCTTGTTAATTTGTTTCTTGAGTTTGAGAATCTCTTCTGCCTGTATCTGAATATCGGTTGCTTGTCCCTGCACTCCACCGGAAGGTTGATGGATCATAATTCTGGCATTTGGAAGTGAATGGCGCATACCATGAGCACCAGCAGCTAATAGCAAACTTGCCATCGAGCAAGCCTGTCCTACGCACCAGGTAGCAACAGGAGGAAGAACATATTGCATAGTATCATAGATACCAAGACCTGCTGTGACGCTACCACCAGGTGAATTTATATACATATGAATAGGCTTCTTACTGCTCTCTGACTGAAGAAACAATAATTGAGCAACAACCAGTGATGATACATCGTCCGTGATCTATGGAAGAAAGTGAATCCTTATCGATGACATTCAGAGTTACATTAAATTTGGGTCAGATCACACTTACTGGTCCCATAAGACATATTATCCTTTCCTTAAGTAGTCTGGAATAAATATCATAAGCACGTTCACCACGTCCAGTTTGCTCTACGACGACTGGTACTAAATTTAAGCTTCTAACGCAAGTTCTTCGTACAGATCCCTAAGGTATACATTTTTGAGGTTATGTACAGTTTAAAGGAATCTCATAGCATGTATACTCACAGAGCCTCGTAAAAGACTGCACGCTTTTCGCATCATTTTTTTCCTTCACAATTAATCAGATTAAGTAATCAATTATGCGATAGTTGATGAGATTTTCGCGTTTATCGCGTATAAAAAAAAAAGACTAAAATAACAAAGAAATCTTGGAACCACTCGGGAAGACGAGCGTCCAAATTTTTAATCGTGAATTTCTTCCGTCGATCAACAATATCACAGCAGTTTATCAGAATTTCGCAATTAAGTTATTCTACTTAAAAATAGAGTAATAATAATTTGTAATATATGCCACTCTGTCTTTTAATGCTTGGCTATACATATTTTCTGTATCTTTTGGAGCACGCTGTAACACCATGGACGTTGCAGCACACAGTTGGTATCACTGACAACACATATGAATTTTATTTACGTAATTGACCCATTATAGTATTAAAAAGTTCAAATAATGATTTCAATGAAAGTTTACCCTACATGATAACTGTATACATCTTATTAAATGTACGGCAAGTGACTGATTCATTAGCAATTATAAAAAGTAGTGTAAGACCACAAATATCCGGCAGCAGCGTGTAACAATAGGTTACATTTACTCTGGGCGTTGTAAACAATGTTTGTAATGTAGAATGAGAAATGTATATAGAATAAAAAAAGAATACCAGGAAAAAAATGTTCCTTCGTTTGTACTTGTAAAGTGTATACAATTAACACATTTTGTAGAATGAAACGTGCTGTGACGTTCGTGTGCGCCTGTGGGCTGCAACCATCTCTTTGTTGTTGCATATTTCATGCAGCAATGGCAAGAAAATCAAAGGAATATCGTCACGTGTTTATGCTTAAGTATGGCGGCGAAGGGTGAACGTACCGGGAGTGAACGTAAACGAAAACCTATAGATAAAAACGGGAAAGAACCTTCGAGTATTTATTACAGACTAGCCATATATTTTCTGGGTGATGACTCTTTATTTACTTTATCAGTATCACACTCTGAGGATGCATAAGCAGTCCTAACTGAAGTTCCGTTCTAAAATTTTTAATATTTAGCTTTGCTTTGACAGCTCTTGGTTTCGGAATTTTACATCAGTGGCACGTATCTACACTTTTTGAAAATGACAGACACTTTTCACATTTGTCAGAAATTGAAAGAGAAATGTCTTTTAGGACAGAGATGGTACGGTACAGTAGTTTCTTTGTGAAGTTTTTTTTATCTGAAATAAAGTACATTTATAGTTTTGTTTCAGGGGATGTATTACTCCTATTATAAAATGATATCCGAGTCAAAGAATTTTATGGAAGGTTTTGCAAGGATTACCAGAGATAATTTAACAGAGTATCCTAACGTGATAGATGCATCTAAGAAATATAATTTGTATCCTGAGGTAATTTTTCCATTTATTTATTAGTCTGGCGTTTGAGTAAATGATATTACAGTATCGTGTCTTCATTGTAGATTATCATTGGTTACTTGTATCATGTGGCAAAATTTCTTGGACTTTTATCTAAGCAACAGTGCTGGCAAGTAAGTTTTCCTACTTTACTACAGGATAACCAAACAGGATCAAGATAAATTATTCACTCTGTAATGAATTTCAGATAGAGAGAGGAGATAATTTACCACCAGTGACAAGCTGTGAAGGTTTAGCAGTGCCTGTTTACTTTTATCTAGAGATAGTATGGTACTGTGCAGCGTGCACAGGTGCAATATTATTTTTATACGGATGTCGTCTGAGTGATTCTGTCTATGGTGGAACAATCGCAATACTTTGCTTCTTTTATAATCATAATGAGTGCACAAGAGTACAATGGACTCCGCCGTTACGTGAAAGTTTTGCTTACCCAGCATTACTCTTTCAAATGTACAGCGTCACAGTAGCTATAAAAGACTACCGAACAGGACAAAGGACAATAAAACATCCATGTCGTGACAAAATTTATTTGGTTAGTTCTCCAAACTGAAATATTCACAATCGATCCACACGCAAGCAAATAATTAAAATGTGTATTCGTTTCACAGAGAATATTTATCGGAACACTGCTAAGTCTTCTTACCTGGCAATTTTCACAATTTGTATTCACAACTCAGATCGTAGCCTTACTAATTCTCAAGTGGCTGATGATCCTTCCCAAGGAATTGTACTCCAATATCATTCTCATGCATATGTTGCCTTTGGTTATCGTGGCCATCATAACACAGAACGTGTTTCTCGTTTGCTCTCTGTACGCGTGCCTTCTCATATGCAACGACATCAGTGCCTTCCTGCTGAGCAAAGTGTCACGTTTCCTGGACCAAAGCAAGCTGTCATTCTTCGAGATGATCGGGACAGTCATACTGACACGTTTATTAAAATTCTACCTCTTAGATTCAATGGACGACGCCCATGTTTTCAATATCCTTAGGTCCAAGTTGACTGGTTACAAAGACTTTCATACCTTACTTTACACTTGTTCAGTGGAGTTTGATTTTCTTCAGTATGACACCTATGAGATCATTGTGAAAACATTACTCCTGCCATCCGTAATTCTTGCTGGGTTCCTTATAGTGTATAGCTGGTACAGAAATTATAGGATACATAAAAATTATCTTAAGTGCGTGGAGGCTGACGTAGCCTACAATGCCTTGCAAACTGGTGCATTTATTCTAATGGCAGTTTTCATAATGCGACTGAAACTTTTCATGACACCACATCTTTGTCTCTTCGCTGGGACTGTGTCTAGTAAAAGGTACCTGGAGAAGCTTGGTTTAAAGAGTGAGAACATACGTGGCGCATTAGTATTTCTATTATTAGCCGGGATGGCGTACCACGGAATAAAGAATCTCCAGAAGGAACGTGGATTTATTGGTAATGTCAAACTAGGGCGTTATTATCGTCAGGATCCTTTTGAAATGTTTCTCTTGGCTTACAGGTGAATACAGTAATGTAGAGCAGGAGGAACTTTTTGAATGGATAAAAGAAAATACCCCCAGGACAGCAGCCTTCGCTGGTAAGATGTCACTTATGGCTAATCTTATGTTATCGACTGGAAGACCAATTGTGAACAATCCATATTACGAGGATAAGGAGATGAGGTATCTATTAATTAATAAATGCCAACTAAAACAACCAGTTCTGGACTCTGCTTTTTCATTTAAGGGAACGTACGATCAATGTATATCAAATTTTTGGTAGAAAAGATTTGGCATCGGTGTATGATATTCTTAAAACTATGCAAGTTGATTACGTAGTACTCGAGGAAGTTCTCTGTTTTGGACTTGGAAGAGTGTGAGTATAATGAGTGTAATATAACAAAGTGCCTGGATCAATCTTGAACTATTTATTCTGTCTAATCCAGTAAAGAAGGATGCAGAATGGTGGACCTTTGGGATATCAATGATAATGGACGTGAGAAGCAAGCCGGAAAACAGTCCATCTGTCCAATTCTCTTTCGCGGAAGCGCACATCCCTTCCGGCGAGTCTTTGTTAATCGCAGTTTCGCGGTGCTACGATTAGACTATTCGAAATACGTGGAACTAAAGCCGCGTGTGACCAAGTATTATAAATCCTGAGATGATACATTGTGCCTGAGATCCTAATAGCAAAGATGAACATACTGTTATTAAGAACGAATGCTGGAAATGATGCGTACGGTCTTAAATTTTAAAAAATGTTTCAACACGTTTTGAAAACAGGAAGTTTACTGTTCTCAACATAGCGTGAATTAAAAACGACCAAGAACACTCCGAGGGACTGTAATAAATTGTCAGTCAATTTACAAGGATTATCGATCGATCCCCTGCAGAAAATGGACCATTTATAAGCTGAAGTCCGGTGCCGGCATTTTGGATTAAAATCCATAATACCACAGATCATTAGACTTCAAACACAAGTGATTTGCATGTCGTTGACGCTTATTAATAAAATATGAAAAGTGCTATTTAAGTAGAATTAATATTGTTCTACGAGCCTTTCTCTCTTTCCTGTATCGTTGTCAAATAAGAGATACAAAAGACGACAATCTATTTTCGCACAGCAGGAAGTTCTCTGTACGAGAAAAAGAACAATATGTTGACCAAAATAGAGACTGAAATGAGGCCCATACCTTTTGTACGGTTTCTATGGTTCCTACTATATACTTACAGTTCGGGTTATGCATTCACCTAATGGCATGAGTACACAAACTATAGCTGACTATAGTCGACTATAGCATCCCAGACTATACCATTCCTGAAACGCACTCTATACTATGGGTTCTGCTATGCTACATTGTGCTGCTGACCCAAATGTATTCTAGTAAGCGGCCAGTGCCGGTGCGGATACGTACGCGATAGGAGTGCTGGGGAGTTTCATATTTCTCATCTAACAAGAAGAAAGTGTCCGAATGTCCTTTGAAAGCATCTGTACGAATATACTAATTATTAAAGTGCACTGTGACGGTAGACAACTAAGAGCAGCTTAGAAAATACATAAAAATCACAATCAGAATGTAACACCGAAGAGTTTCCTTTGTTAACGGATACACAACAGGTATAACAAAAGTCGGTGATCCATATTGTACGCAATAGAGTCGCAGAACAACTTTTGGACAATTATCTCAAAACGTTCTGACAATCTCAAAGTTTTCCTTCGAACTCTTTAACTTCATCGTGCAGTGTAGAAGACAATAAAATGATTTATTTTAAAGTGTGTTACCATACAAGTGCGAACCGTTATTTAATCGAATAACAATCTTTACCCAGTGCAATCGTGATTCTCTGTGTAACCCTAAGTACCGTCCTCGCGCTTGCTTCAGGACCAGCGTGTAAATTGGGTTCAGAGAAGTTCGGATGCAGTTGCGTGCTGTCAGTGACGTTAAAAGCGTCGCGGCGCCGAGCTCTCTGATCTCGAAATACACGGGTGCGAGAGCGTCCCGGCTAGAGTTTCTGAAAGAGGACGAAGAGGCAGCCAGAAGATTCAGAAGAGAAGGATGCGAGTCGTTCCCATCGGCAAACGGACGACCAAGAGGATGCAGAGGTGAACCAGTGTCGGGACGAGTTCGCTCTTGGGATAACCAGAAGATAAAAATGATTGGATCTTGTTAATTACATCGAACCATTAAAATGAACTGGAATTTCGTAGAATCTTCTAAAAATCTTCGTCCAAGTTATTAATACCCAAACGCGGTAAGTATCCGGCATGGTTTCTCCTGCAGCAATAAGAAATAAATAAAACATACACGCTTTGTTCTCGTAAAAATTCGAGGTCAGGTCTCTTAATCTATCCAACGACAGATCACACTGCGAATAACGTACCAAGGTGTGTCCCAAGAATGAGGATATCAAAGACAGATTCAAATATAATAAGACTGCGTGAATAAATAGAAAAATGAATGAAGCAGGGTAATGAAAAGTAAAAAAAACGAAGTATCGACACCGCCGTGCTTCATGTTTTATAGGAGAAAGAGTCCTGATCGAGGAAGCCGAGTTTCACATGACCGAGTTAGCTGTAAAAGAGACATAAGCGCGCGATCTGCCCTAGACACGCATTATATGCACAGTATTATATTATAGCATACTATATCTCAGTATATAATACATAATACAGTGTAGTCACAATAGGTAAAACCATCACAATGCATGGAGGTTTTTGGATGAAATTTCTGACGAGGATTTCTATACGAATGATAACTGTACAACTAGGTAGCCCAGCAAATACATCCCTCGCCCACTTATTCACGAGGAGTGTGTTAATTGGTTAAAGGTCATAATCATAAACGTAATTTCGTTCCCTGAGTTCGTTATGAGGTAGCTCTCACTTTGTTTCTCTCTCTCTCTCTCTCTCTCTCTCTCTCTCTCTCTCTCTCTCTCTCTCTCTCTCTCTCTCTCTCTCTCTCTCTCTTAGCCACCTATATGGATCTAGATGCGTATTGCGTACCTCATGTCATGGATACATATATAGGCACGTGCAATTGTTATTTCCGCCTCTATCATACACTGAGTTACTTGTACAGTATATCTTGCAAAGATATAGTCGAATGTCTATGTTAAAATTATGCGAAATATTTCACGTATGTAACTACTAAATACATAATGCTGTTTTATATATCGTGCTGTATTGGGTGTGTATGTACGGTATAGTGGGATTCAGAAATTCGCAATTAGTCGTCTCACCAATTAGACGTGTACGAAGGAAAGAGAAGAAAAAACAAGAAAGAGAGAGAGAAAGAGAGAGAGTTGTGCCGATGATTATACGTTCTCCAAGCAGGTTCTACGTTTATAACCGTTATACCCTGAGGATCTCTCAAATTTTTGGATAAAATATCGTTCTAAAATTCTCATTGGGCGTCTTTTGGTATACACGATTGTATAACACGTTGGCGTCGCTCCTGTGAAATTAATCGGCCTTTTTCTGCAGCCATTAAGAATGTATTAAACGACCAGGTAAATGCCTACGGAGAATGTTCGGCATATTGCACGGATAATAAATTAAGATATTCCGTCTTAAAGAAAGAAAAAATGCGGAAGAGAAATCGGCGCAAGTAATATATTTACCAAATGGGAGGACGAGTGTCTAGAACTTTGAATTTTCTGGTTCATCGGGTTTTTGAATCTTTTTCACGAAATTCCATCAGTCTCGTCGTTCGTCTTACCTTCGACCCTTTTTTTATCTTCACCTTCTCTCTCGACCTTGGTCCCCTCTACACCTTTCAGCATTCCTACCTAATCGAGCGACACGCCTGCCTGCAGTCCGTGTTCCTATCGCTAATACCTACCTTCCCGCATACCGTAGTTATATATTCCCTATACTGCACTATACCTATAACGAGTTATATACCTATACCGTATACCGAATATAGTACAGATAAATATGGTACAGGATAGCTGCACCGTTTACATACAACAAACAGTGAATCCGTGCTTTATAGGTATTACCGATACTTATATCAGTTCCAAAGTATACCAAACAGATACTAGCACAAATATCCAACTACGGTATAGTGTGTTACGTGGGTATGCAACTCTGGTAGCAGAAGAGTTGCAGGATTTGTGTCTGTCTCGCGCTTAGGGTTTCAGGCTTGGCCGCGATGTAGCAACTCGAGCGGCCCGTTCCGGGCCGTGTCACAGTTTTTTTTTTACTTCTTCTTTTATTGCCAGGTCACTCTACAGGGTACTGTAGTTGTCCCTGTACTCTTGTCGCGGACTCTGATGTTTCCTAGGACCCATTCAAACTGCATGACTGACGCGCGGGTGTTTACGTATGTTGTCTTCGCGAAATTCACTTTGAAACACATGGCATTGTGGTTCAACGTAGATCTGCGCTGATATCAGAATCTAAAAAAGATTAAACGGATTGTATAAATGATAGTAACGGTATGCGGAATTACTTTTACTGTATTCGTTAAATACTCTGTAAAGATCCTCGGTCCTTTGGTCGACCCTTTGCAGCACTTTGAATTCTTGAATTTCAGGACGCCAGAGTGCAAGGGGAGACAGGTTACTGTAGTCCGAGGTCCCACGTAGACGCGGTTTCAGCTCTTTTGATCCCGCAATTTTCTTTTCCTCTCACCGATATCAATCCAAGCGCCATTGCGAGTGCGGCTGGCATGCCGAATAGAAAGTTGCAGTGCCACTTGCACAGGAGGGTCTAAGTGTAATGAAGTATCGATGCGGAATGTATATATGATCTTTATATACAATAAACTATACATCAAATAGCATACCTATAGTATACGCGTAAAAAGAACATGAAAATTGCCTGATAGTCTCCTGCAAGAGCCGTTCTTCGACCTTCATTTCCGGAAGCGCAGCGCACAGCTTCCGGCTTTCTGGAATTTTCACTCGACGGCGAACGTCTTGCAAATTATGGCGACCCTGTTTCTTCTGAAGTACCAATATGGAGGATAGAAAATGGTGCCTTAATAATCATCCGATGCACGTGGAGAAGCGTATACGTATACCTGACTTGATCACAGTAATAAAGATCGTACGCAGGTATACACAGAGCAAAACAATTTAAAGATTCACCTCAAGACGTTCGACCAAAATCTTCTAGACAATGGCTCGAGACTGGCCGACTTGATAAAAACAGTCCTTATAACAGTGATCCTCAACCGGTCCTTGATCTGGTTGTTAAAGAAACAGCCACAGCAAGATCTCGAAATAATCAGACTACGTCACTATTACTGATCTTTTCTCGACAGAGATGCGCAGCGAGGTAGGCGAATGGCTGGCCACGTGCGTTGGCTCGCCCATCTGTATATTGCTGTTATCCTGGTCTCTGCTGATCTATCAGAACCAGCCGTCCACGTCGAAGAGACGTATAGACGTCCTGGTCGTCGCAGTACTGTCCGAGAGTCTAGCCCATCAGCTGGGACTGCTGCTCTACGCGATACTGACTCTCATAAAGCCAGTCAATCATTTTGGAGGTATTTGTACAAGGGATACCTGATATAGATTTTATATAGATAAATTGAATTTTAATTTATATATCAGAATATAATTATTATTGTCTATTTATCCCCAGAACTTTGTTCCACCCTGGTGTGGATATTGAACACCTCCGGCGTACTGCAGGAATTGACGCTGACGACAATCGCCATATTCTCAGTGATCGAGAAGAATAATATTAATTTTACCAAAAATCATCTAAAGTATCATCTGGTCAGTTTGAGCGTGATAAGTGCCTGCATAGGCGTCACCGGCGTCCTCAATTTCGAGCCAGACATTTGCGTCTTCCTGGCGCACGAGATCTCGACGAAGTATGGAATATTTCTCAACTCTTTGAGAGCTCTTTTGATCCTTACATCCGTCCTGGGACTGTTCGCGAGCATCCTCAGGAATGTCTTTCATAAGCCAAAGGGAGAGCTGCTGAAGTCTGTCTCGGACCTGTCGGAAACGAGCTCCAAGAACTCATCGGGCGCTTTCGAATGTCATCCTCATAACTGGGATCCGTCGAATATCTCATGCACAAGCGGTTCCACGAACAGCAGAGCATGTCTAAGGAAGCAAAAGATCCACGTGGACGAATGCACGGGTTCCTCCACGGTCTTCAGCATCCTTTTTGTCTGTTACGTCTTCAACCATCTTCCGGTTTTGGTAATGAATTATTTTTCTTTCTGCAGCGAGAAAATTCCTGTCACGTATCGACGAAATTATCTATTACTTTTTTTTTTTTTTTTTTTTTTTAATCTTTTGTCGTTGTTATTCCGGCACGAAAAAATTGCCAAGACATTTCGTAATGCATCAAGATTACCTGGTGACTATTCGAGCATTAAACGATAACGGATAGGTAACAGTGAGGTAGCAAGATATCCATCGATTCAAATGAATTAAGAACGGTTTGGTGTACTAAATTGTGAAAATTGAAAATATTCAGAGCAACGAAGCTGACGCTAGTCGCACATTGCGATTTGAATTTGCAGAAAAGTTTAAAGAGTAAAGTTGAGCGGAGCAAAGGTAGCTACGGCCGATAAACACGCTTTTGAAAGCGCAGCCAGGCGTTTTCACTGCGTCGTTGCTCGTGCGCTCGTGTTCACAGGTTTGGCCGCTTGTAAAATTGAAAGTTCTACCACGTAAGAGCAGTGCTTAGTGATTCCAACTGAGAAGCCGCAAATTGGTCGGCCGACGTGGAGTTTTGCTCGCCCAGTGGTGCCGTTCGCGTGGCTCGTCTGAACGTAACGAGCATTATTATATACTTCACAGTCCGCGGGGTTTTCTGCACGACGCTCGGCCAATTAGCAGTAGGATGTAATTGAGCAAATGAAATCGAAATTGTAAGAACCTGGTGTAGGTGTGGATATCGAGTGTAGGAGGGAAATAGAAAGAGAGAGGACGATGGAAGTCTTAGAGGTATTGGACGAGGAGGACGAGAAGAGACTTTTAATACGAAAGCGAAAACCTTTCTGGTTTCGCCTGAGTATCGCGTTTCTGGCGATTTCTTTTTTTTTTTAATCTCCTTGTCCCTATCACTCTTTCTCTTTTGCAGGAATAAGGATGGTCTGTATCTTCTTTCTTTTGCTAATTCAGGTTGTGTCCGTAAAGCCAGATCTACTGAGGGGCTTCTGCAGCACGCAGAACCTCGCCACCTGGCTACCTCTTCTTCAGGATGCCTTACTTCCGGTGTTCCTTGCCATTTTTGATAGAATGTTCTGCCGCTACGTTGCCAGGGTCTACACGAAGCAAGATCACGCGAGGAAGCTGTCCCACGCTGGTGTCGATGGGAAATTTCGGCACTTCGAGCAGGATGCTGAGTATAAGCTACAGCTCAATCTTAATCACGGTCTGAAGTTCCCTCTGACTAACGGAAGTCTCTACGGGAGATTGCACAATCATCAGAATCGAGGTAAACGATTGGCTGAATGAGCTAAGGGGACACAGAACGAAAGAAAATGGTAGTCAAGCTTGAGTGAACCTTCGATTCGCGTTACAGGAAGGACAGGCACTATTACTATGGGGGTACAGCACTATCCGAGATCCCAATCCGTAAACGAGGAGAGCGCTTATGCATCGCTTCCGGCGGAGCTGACATCCTTTACAAGTTCAACCTTCGAGCCACGACAGGAGTCCGCGAAGATGACGAGTGAAAAGCAGCAGCAAATTCCGCGGATACGGGTCAATGATAATTTTGAATTTGGTACCAAGAGGAAAATTGGTAGTACTGATGTCTTTGGACAGAATATGGAGAACCTTGTTCAATTGGAGGAACCGGACAGGCGTAACTTCGCCAGAAGCCTGGAAGAGATACGTGAGGAATCCATTGGGAACCGGATGCGTAATGTCCTTTTGGATCTGGAGCATCTCAATGATCTGGAGAATAGTGATATAAAGGAACGTTTTGAATCCTGCCGTAGTCCAAACGAAGATTACATGAGAGGATCTACCAGTGAGAAACGTATTTTACATAGAAATCAGAGTTTGGATTATGGGAGGTATCCTAAAGATTCCAGAACATTTGTTAAGAGGGATCTTACCAGAAACAGGGATCAGATTCAGGAACAGGAATGTGGATATGAGACCTCGGATGATGAGAGCTGTTGCACTGATAATCCTGACTATGACGATACCATCAGCTCTTGCAGGAGCAG
Organism: Trachelus iudaicus; assembly: GCA_030142595.1. Taxonomy (NCBI): domain Eukaryota; kingdom Metazoa; phylum Arthropoda; class Insecta; order Hymenoptera; family Cephidae; genus Trachelus; species Trachelus iudaicus. The sequence goes on from JARQTH010000534.1 coordinate 83,796, forward strand.
GAGTCGCAGTTGTTGTTCAGTAACGACAGTAGCCAATGATGATTTTGAATATTACCAGCGTAAGGAGACTAAGGTGATTGCTTTTATTACTGTAAAGGATAAAATAATTACTGCGCAGCTGTCAATAAAGTTCCTCGTTGAGATCTAATTTCTTATTTACAGATAGAATTACTTCCAGCTAAGAGGACAAGTGACATCGCCACGAACATGAGATCCTTTACTCCAAAGATCATCGATAGTGGATCCATCATTGACAAGAAGAAGATCAAGATCGACACGAGACCAATTGTTCACTCGTATCGTTTAAAGAAGAAAATGACACCTGGTTATTCAATGAATGACCTGGACAAGTTTATTCCTGAATCCAGATTGCCAAATATCTCTATGGAGAGCCTCAGGAATATTCTGATCAATTCTGGAATCAGTTATCTGGATAATGGAGAACTCTGCAGGCATGACATTGGTGGTTCTGCGCCTGACTTTACAAAGATCTTTGTCACAGAATTTATATGAGAAAAGTTTTGACAATCACGGATAACGCCTAAAATTTCCTAAGCAAAAAAAAAACCTTACAAAACAGATAAGGGCGTTTTAATCAATACTGTTAAGTGGTGTTTTTTAAATTATGCGTATATGTATATACCTTGTACATTTGTAACCTACTATTTAAATGCAATATTCATTATATAGTTTATTATAATCTAAGTCCATTATTTTGAGTATCCAATAAGTCATTTACAAATTCTATACAAAGAACATGTTTCATGGCTTTTGACTGAATTGCTAAAACACTGTCTCCGTCGAAGGGTAACGAATTGTTGCTTATAAAGCTTGTATCCTTGCTTGATCAGAATGTTGGATATGTTATCTGGTGATTATAAATCGTGAGCTCCAAATTGTCATTTGACAATAAAGTCACCAGGGGACATACAAAGTGTCACGTCTGACCACGGGTCTAACCACGGTCTTACATACGGGTCTTGCAACTCGCCGAATTTTCAGTGGCTGCGAGGGGTGAGGGGGCAGTCGTCTTATGCCCGTTTCCTCCAACGTGGTTTAAACCTGATCCAATTTTTTGAATATAGTTTTAAGATAGGGTAACCAGAGTTTAAACTTCGATTAGTGTCGGAGGAAACATGCATTAGAGAAGCAAGGTGCATTTTAACTTTTAGTCATAAGCGTCGCTGTGATCGAGCGACCTATTATCTGTCTCACTTTACAGTCGGCTGTGTGAGAAAGAGAGAAATAGTAACGTGCCCCTTATCTATCTCACTCTACAGTCGGTTGTGAGAGAGAGAGAGAGAGATAGGAACGGATCGCTTGACCGCAACGCCTCTTGTGGTCATCAGGCGAAATGAAAAATGCTTCTTTAAGAAGACTACCCCCTCCATGGGAGTTGCAGGAACTGTATGTAAGGACAGTGGTTTAACGTAAAGAACAGTAGAGAAAATGGCAGAAGCTGGTGAAATGTCTTATTTTGATCTGCGAATGGTACACGACCATTTTGATCGGGCTCTTCTACACGATGAGGACGTTGATATCAGGGCGTACCTGGACGCCTACAACGAGCTGTACAAGTAAGAGAATTCATAGGATTGAAGAACGTAAGTTATTCAACTTAGCTTGTGCGAATGACAGCTGTCCTAAAGATAAAGAAAATAAATGAAGGTTACATGTCCCTGACGCAGTAACAGTATTTATTCATGATAAGAAATCATTTACGAGAGGAGTACTGTGAAGTACTGATACGATACAAGCAGCTCTGAATCCATACAGATTTTTCCAGCTTATGGGAAGTGTCTTCAGTTTTGTCTCCTCTGACTTGAAGGAGAAGATTGATGTCCTCCACGAGCTGCGAGCCCGGGACGAGGAGAATTATGCCACTATTAAGAAAATGATAAATCACGAGAAGGAGAACAAGATTCTTGAAAGACCAAACTCCGTTAATGGTGCCAGAACACTTCTTAGACTTCACAGAGGACTCGGTATACATTTTTTTATTCCAATTTAACTTGCTATCTTACAGTGCTGAGTCGCATCCATTGCATATCATGGTATTATTTTTAGACTTTATCAGAGAGTTTCTGCGACAACTGTCAAACCTTGCAGACATTGAAAAAACATCTGCCTGCTGTCAGGATGCGTATAACAAGACGCTGGCAAAACATCATCCCTGGATTATCAAAAAGGCTGCTGTAGTCGCTATGTACACTATGCCGACTCGAGATATTTTGTTGAAAAAGGTACACTTGACGATGGACAACGAGATAACATGATATTAGATTTATTATCATACTGATATATATATATTATTTCTTTATCCATATTTAGGTTTGTGGGGATAATGTTCAACGCAACGTGGATGTCATGCCAAAGATGTTACAAGTAACTGCTGAAGTCTTTGTCCGTACTGATAATCTCTATGAGACGTATCAACTTCATGCCCTGCCTTAATATTGTGTATTATACTTAATTGGGCTGCAGATAATAATTTCTGGCCACTAGTTTGCTTATCTTACGTTTCGAATTGTTCTCCAAACGTAACGACGACATTAAAATCGTTGCCTAAGACATTCCAAATACGTTCGTAATATTTTCGTGTCTTCCGTTCGCCAGTGTTGCTTTTGACAATTTTCGAAAGACGAGGGGTAAGAGTTAGAAAAAGATACGTACTCCAGTATTGTTCAATGGCATCATGAAAAGTCACTTTATCTCTGACCTATCGCGTCAATTTATATGTAATATTATATTTAAAGAGGGAATTTTATTATTAAAGTCTAAGAAAATCCCTTGCAGTTTAAGGATTTTACTGTGCGCTATCTCTTCAAAGGGAAAGAAACGAAAACACATATCGCCTTTCCGAATTTAAAACAACTTTTGTATTTATTATTTCTTTGAGTCCATTTCCGGCTTTTAAAATAAAAATGCGAATGGATCGCAACGGTTCTTCAGGATTATTAATTCGTGTAATTAATAACTATCACGAGAAATAAATAAAGAGCCCATTCAATTCGTTTCAAGTCATTTTTCGCGTACGCCTTTTCAAGTTCTGCTAGGACCGGCTGAGTACGGATAACACGGCAGTTGTAGAGTTTGTCGACGAACTGATTGTCGAATAATAATCCTCGCCGATTAGTATGCCTAATAAATAAAATGAAATGCAAAATAATATATAAAGTATAATTACAATACTTGGGCTTACCAGCTATGCAAGCTGTAAGAAAGCACACAGCACTGCCAGCGATAAATGATCTGAATGCTACGCCGATGATGACATCTCTCTTCCCAGGAGCTATTACGGTCAAAGCACCGATCATAATTCCAACGGAACCGGGATTGGCAAAACCGCAAATAGCATAAGTAGCTATCGCTTCTGTTCTTGCTGAAAGTACGCCCTCTTTCTTATAGACACCTAATTTTTGATAAGCCACAAATTCATTTACTACTGTCTTAAGTCCAATCAGAGTCGACACATATTCACATTGTTCCCATGGTACACCCATTACCCAGCTTAAAGGCATAAACAGTTTGGATAGTATCAGCTGTGGTTACAAGAATAATGAAATAATATGAAAAATTGTTAATTAGTCTCCACTTAATGTTCTGTACGATTTAACACTTACCTCGAACGACAGAGAGTCATTACCTACCAAACCTCCCAGCCAGGAGAGGATAGCATTAATAAACGATACAAAGGATATAAACGCCACTACGTTTGCTACGATACTCAATACCAGAGGTATACCTGCCATGGCGCCCCTCGCTGCTGCGTCTATCAAGCTTGAGTCTTCTCTGAAATTGATATAAGCTATCCAGACGCTCAGGAGCTTCATGAACGTTTAAGAACGTCACTTACGATTTTTCTAATTCGATATTCTTTACTGTCGTTTGACTTTCTTCAGTTTCCGGATAAAACAGTTTACTGTAGCACAGCGCTGCAGGTGCTGACATCAAGGATGCTGTTATCAAGTGAGCCGGTTGAGCACCAAAACTGATATAAGCCGCCAATACAGTCCCTGTAATATGTATATTTATCGTAGCGAATCTTATGTGTCTTCATATTTATGAACTTGGTTATTGAACCACCTTCGACTAACCAGAAACCGTTGCAAAACCGGATGTCATTATCGCATGCATCTCTGATGCTGTCAGCTTGTCGATGTACGATTGGATCAGTAGAGGACTCTCACTCTGAAAAAGAAACACACAATTATCAATCTTTATCACTCTTTTTTTTTTTCGAGATCCTACTGCAACGGCTAACGTTATCTGTACCATGCTCAGGAATACATTTGCTGCAGTATTCATAGATTCGCATATTGTAGTACCCATCATGAGATGAAGGACCCATCCAATTCGCATGATCACCCACTGCATGACACCCAAGTAAGACAGTATATATATAAAGAAACTAAAGAAGTAGATCACTGGTAGAGCCTAAAAATATAAAAATGATAAGCATTATCGAAATATTGCATGACTCGGTAGAATAAAAATAAAGTCGTATTAAAGCTTACGGAAAATGCAAAAACTTGAATGACGTTAACCAGCTCATTTGAGAATACAAAGCTGGCGCCATCTGTGGAATAGTTCATGAAAGTTTCGACCTTGCTGGAGACACATTGAAAAATGATACGTCCAACGGTCCACCTGATAGTTAAGAGACCGAAGGAAAATTGCAATATGAGTCCCCACAGAACGGGTTGCCAGTTTATCTGAAATAGGAAAGACAATAAATTAAAGAAAGAAAAAGCACAAGGGGGTCTTCGCTTCGGCAGTTCCTTACTCACTTGCGTAGGATGTTTCGAGAATACCCAACCTAATCCGATGAGAACGATAACGCCAAGGCAACTCATTAATCTATCGCGATCGTTAAGGGTATCAAAAATAAGAAATACAATAGCAGCTGCCAAAACGGAGACATAAAATGCAGTTTTCAGAAGGAGGTAAGTACGTTTCCTTGCGCGTAACCTCTTAAGAGATCGTCCGAAAGGTCTTAGCGCCCTTTTCGCGTACTTCAAGGCGTACCTTTTGAATACACAGAAGTAAAGTATTCCAAAGTAAGTAAATGCGAATAAGAGCAACAGCATGCCATAACCGTCGCACCATTCAAACTCGCAATCGCTGTCTGAAACAATTTAATTTTCATAATAAACCTCCTCGATCTTCGTTATATTTCAGTGAAGGCAAAGTATCAGACGACGCTAGACGTATCGACGTCTCTCACGATGCTCGCCGAGTACTTACTGTTCTTGATCCAGTATACAGTGGCGTAGGCAAAGTACGAGAGAGCAACGATATTAAGCAGAATAAGAAATATCATACGATAAGCACGTGGATTTTCCGACACATGATTACCCAGTGCTTGTCTTCCGTCGGCGAGGCATCGAAACTTTTTACGTGAAGACTCATTTTTCTAGAACACGTAATCCAGTAAGTACGACGCATTGTGAATAGAAACACAAAAGTATTTGAGCCATAGACAAACCGAGTGAAAAAAAAAATGGGCGAATCAAATATATATACCAGATATATTTAATATACATCTTGCAGCCCCAATCATACACTCAATGAGTGTTTGATTGGCACGTCATTCCTATATCAATGTGTTGTCATCAAAACACTTCTTTTTTTTTTCCTATTTCAAAGAAAGTATCATTGAAAATTGCTGTCCTATTAAATATCTCTGAGAATATACATTTATGAAATATTCGTACACGGTGTGGCAATAATACAATGCAGTGCGTCACACGCGCTTATATTTATTTGTTTCTTATCAATTCCTTACATATGAGCGTTTGACAATTACCCTAAAGTCAGGATTATGACGAATAACAAAGAAAATTGTTCCTCAACTGTATATACTTCTTTATTATCTGACACACTGTGTGTAACATGTGCACCAAGTGCGTAGCTATTTTATATAACTATTTTTTTTACTTTGTAATCGTCTACAGGCAAATGTGTGCCACTCTTTTTTTTTTTATCAGCTGCTTATACCGTTCGATAAATTCATTTGCACGCAGGTATGTTCTGTCCGTAAGTTGCATGTTTTTCTTTTTGACAGATTCAAAAGAATGAAGTCTCTGACAAGGGATTCGTGCCACCGGATAAAATGTTTGTTACGAAGTACAATGCATATTCATGGTTTTACATTAATACCTTTAATTTTTTATTATACCATTTATTTATGTTTCTTTCTTTTTTTATGAAAAACGTCTCATTCGATTAGGACTGCGTTGCTTGGGAATTGTCAAAAAACCACACCGAGCTCGCGGATGAACTATACATACCTGTACGCTGGTTTCATGAATTTTAGCGCCCCTCTCCCCGGCCTCTAATTCCAGTTCCTGACACATCGTGCAGCACGGAATAAAATAATAATTGATATGTCGTTAATCAATCGCAATATATTTCATTGGTATCCCCATTATAATTCTTACCTCTAGATATCCTCTATTCACGTTTCCGTCCATTGTTTCCTCTTTTTAAATTCTCTTAGGCTCAATACTTATTCCTGTCCTTGAGCAGTTTCTCTGCACTCTTTTACTGGATTCAAAAGAATACGAGCGATCCAGGTGATTCCGTAGTTACGACTGGCTACCATACGTCTCTCAGATTACGAGGTACATAGTGTCGGACATATTGAGTATATTACCTTGATCGTTTTTTTTTTCTTTTTACAATTATTTTTCCTCTTTACTTTTTTCCGTTAAAACGCATCTGGCCCGTCCTCTTTACGTCTATCTCGCACTCTCTCTTTCTCTCTCTCTATTTATTCGATTTATCTTGAACTTTAGTCAAAGCATATTGCTATCAGTTTTCCAGAGATTCATTGAACACCGAAGACGCGATTCTTTCAAAATTAAATTAATTGAAAATATTTAAGCGCGAATTAAAATTTTCTATGTTTACCGACGGATTCTTTTATCTCAGATTTCAAGAGCCGATTATGAATTTTTCAGTAACTTCACAAGCCAACGTGAGTCGCAATTAATTTATATGGGAAATACATCGTCGCGAAGGCAAACGGAATGACTGCGAATCTTGGTCACGAGTTTCCGTATAAATAGATAAATAGATAAACCGTAACAGATAATGAGTGTCAATAATAAGGGGTAAGAGAGAAGGAGAGCGATAAGGAGGTACGATATCGGGATTATAGGAATTAATTTTTGAAGTTTAGTGATAATTTTTAATCGTGATTCTTGTCATGGTATTTAAGCTAAATATTAACGATTAAATAGTACACATCAAAAATTCATGTTAAAGCTAGTAATGATTGGTTTAATTTTTCGCGATTAAAGAAATTTACATATCAAAATAGAATCTTTTTTGCAAATTTTTTTACTTCATAAAGACAATTAAACTATTTCAGCTCTCGCGTTATTAAATTGTAAGTCTCATTTTATAGCGAGTATTGTTACAGACTGCTGTTTTCAACGAGAAATTCCTACAGTTGTACCACATCCGTAACGAGACTCGATGATAAATGAGGTTGCAAAACGTTGCGGAAATAAAATCGTCACAGTCGTCAAGGAAAATAGAAAGAAAGATCGACGGCGTCGACTGCGAATCCGACGACACCTGGAATTGCGCGAGTGGAAAATCTACCTATCAGTTACAACTGTCTTTGTATCAGGCCAGTGACTAGTGGCCGGTAGCCAACAGATGTCATGGAACCTGAAAGTTTATAAATATTGGCCAGACAGAGTGAAAAAAAAAAGAATAATGACGCCAGACCATCCAGGAAAGAGTAGAGAGAAAGAGAGAGAGAGAGAGACAGAGAGTGCGTGAAAAGAGTATGAAAGTAAAAAATTATTCCGCAATTCCCATGACTCGCCAATATCACCTGCTTTATTCCAGACACTGTATTTCACTTGCGAGAAACCACAAATACACGTAAATACAGCAAACGAGGCGCCCGAGATAGAAAGAGACATAAGCGAGGATCGTACGTACGATTTCGCACATTAATGAGGGTACTCCTTTACGCAGCACTTAAAATTAGTCAAATAACGGTCCACGATATGAGTCAATTGAAGATAAAGACATTGCAAGATCTTAACAAACAATAATAAAAGCGATTTTACAATCATCGGCCAATCGTATTTAATTTTTTACAAATTTGAAAAAAAAGATATATCACGACCAGTAGTATGCTTGGACTCGATTGTTTCGCCGCCATTTTGACGACACGCGTAAGACAAATTTCACGTGCGATTGGATCCATTTATTAATTTCGAAAATCAGAGAAAAACATTCGGTAGCACCTTTTTTTTTTCGAGGTACCTACGAAATCTAGAAACTTCGGCGAATATTTTAGGTTATTCTTTCCCAAATTAATTGTCGTTTATATACATATACATTCGCCGTCAGCCCGGCCGTAGCCATTCGCCCATAAGACACTACATTAAAACTCTTGAACTTGACAATGAAGTTATTTCTCGTAAAATTCCGGTAATATTACCTATTTTTTTCCTACATGTAACCCTTGTTGTTGTAGACTCCTAAGGCACCCGATGGTAACTAATGGTAATGGTACCGAACTACACATTGGAAATTTTACTTATTGACTGTGCGAACGGAACTTCATTGGCATGCAGATGGCTTTACGAATGCTTTCACCTGCCTATTCGAAACGGAGAACTCGTAACGTCAAGCAGGAACGCTGAGTTTAGTGACGACAGACTAATTAACTACACCTACCTACGTATGCATTCGTAGGCATAGTCTTCATGTATGTATATACATATATATATATATATATATACCCAGCAAACAATTATGTCTCGAGAATGTTATCATTTCGTACTCAGGATTATAACAGTTACGTAGGTATACCAGAACTTCCAGGTATTACCATATTTCATTAGAAAATTATAACCGCGCGACGACGTAACACTGTTTGTGTTTGTTATTTATACATATAGTCAGATGCTAGTATCCATTTAAATATTTGCTACGTCGCATAACAATGAATGAATTTTTAATTCACAACAGTTCATTAATATCGAGAAAGAAGACTGTCCTTACTAGAAAATCTACGACCATTTAATATTCACGTTGGAACAGTAAAGTGCGTATCACGCTATCCGCTGCTCTTTTTTATACAGTAGACAGTTTGTGTACAGAGTACTGATCGGCCTGCTGATAATCCTGGCATTGTACAATGTGTGTCAAATGTGGATAACGTTACGAGGGTGGGGTGGGGGTAGGGGGATAGGCGTGAGGGGGAGGAGAAGTCTGGATGCTCGAATTTTGCGTCTTTCCGATACCGCCTGTGAGTGGGAGAGAGACGGAGCGATTGGGGTATCGCGAGGGTCAGAGAGAGACAGACATAGGGAAAAAGGTCCCGATTAAATAATCCTTTGGCATTGCAAAGTCCGATCCGACGGAGAAGGACTTGGCCTTTAAATTTTGTAAATTTTTAATACTCCACGTCAGCGTGAGTTAGAGGGACTCATGGAAACTTATGGGAATAAGGGATAAGCAGTCGTACCAACGGATAATCGTTGAATACGACATGGGTTATTGTTGTGAAAGAAATATTTTAAATTGTTCCAAGACTCTCGCCCGTTTTCATCGACGCTGTTCGATGCATAAATTCGGCTTGACTGTCAGCCAATCGGGCAGTTGTATTTTGAAGATTAACGGAGGTTTATGCATCGAACCGCGTCGATGAAAACGGGTCTACGAGATTGACAATGAAAATTAGGAAAAAATTGTCTGTATATTGTGCAGACGGTAGAGGCAGCGCAGAGAGAGAGAGAGAGAGAGAGAGAGAGAGAGAGAGAGAGAGAGAGAGAAAAGTTGACAGCGGAATGCAAATAATCAGTGTGGCACGAAAAAAAAAATTTTTTTGTTTTTTCTTTCTCAAAGCCGGCACGCGCTGTTGGAACAAGAAACGCGCGATGCCTTGAGACGTCTAAAACATATGTATGCATGTATATAGCATTGACGATGAGCGTGGCATGAGGGCATTCCACATATTCTTGAAAATAGAACGTCGCGACGCTATTTATAGTGCGGGGCAGACGTACTACGTATTTTCTGGGCTCACCGATGTCGTGGAATATGGGTAGCCGTCTGTCGCCAAGATGAATACAAAATTGGCACCTATGTCTAGAAAAATCGTACAGCGATCTTGGCGCTTGATAACGCGCGACATAGAACCTTATTGCACTCATGGTGAAATATCGTATTTCCCATGTCATGGCTATGCGTATCTATAGATATTTCTTTTCTTTGATTGTCAATTAATTTATCTGTACAGACGGATTACCAGGAAATACCATGGATACCCAACTGGCACTGCCTTAACATCGTATACACAATAATGCCATTGTTATCGCAGATTTGTCGGTGCTGTTGGAAAAGAACGCACTGCTCTCGAAGATTTTTCAAGTTTCCTATGCATGCCGCGAGTGCGAGAAAGATGACCCTATGCGCATTAACACGTGCACGAGACCGACAGACACGGCCGATTATACGAATCGCTGTCAACAACCCTTTTAAATTTGACTTGGTCGTTGCGCCGTCTGAAATATTAAGTCGAGTCAGCGCTGCTTTTCATATAAAACAGCTGAAAGAATTTCAACAATTTTATTGTACTTTGAAACGTGTGGTTTAACTGTACTTTGCCGAGGGGCTAGCAGCTATACGGTGCTTCTCCATTTGGTTTTGTTTCTTTCGCCCACGTCTCACACGGGCAAGGGGAAATTTATTGGAAGGGGTAGGCGAGGCTAGCGTTACGTTACGCGGAATAGCTAATTCAATGTCCGACTACTCTGCGCTTGTATCATGTTTTTAGGTAACATAACCTAAAAGAACGAACGAACGAAATTTTTATAGAATAATAATTGTACAAGGTGAGCTATATAGAACATTTTGCTTAATTTCTCAATAATATTGACTCGGTACAGAATTTCAGATAATTTTTTTATTCATTCATGTCTTTACGAGTAGCTGTGCATTTGTTACGTGTATGCTAAACTTGTGGTGTTGTCAGGTAACAAGTAACATGACTGATTATGAGAAACTCTCTCTGTTCCGAGACGGATGATATTGCAGACATTATCTCACGAAGACGCAAGACAACGGCAATGTGACTAGAGTCACGTCTGAATTTTTGTACTAGGCCATGGCAGTATCTTATTCGCTATTCCGTCGCGGGATATGCGCAAAACGTAGAAATGCTGAGAACGTTAATTTTACCATCGTGACGCAATGACACAATACTACTTTAACGTGGATATTACATGAATTTATCGTACTAAAAAATACTGAACAAATAGAATGGTAAGGAGCAAATTTACATTAAGAACAAATCTTTTCTCCGTGAGGTTATACAAAGGTCATCTCATCGTCCGATGCATTAAATTATCCGATGTTATTAACCGTACTCGTGATTGACGATTGTTTGCATAAGGGATATATCGAGCTTCTGGAAGTAGGATCAAGCTTCGTCCACACGTGTATCGCGTGAGCGATCATAAAGGAACAACAGTCGTAGACCATAATGACTGTTTAGTCTGGCTGAGATTTTGTGAGCGGTATTGTATCTATAAACAGAAGACGAATGATGCAGCGAAGAAAATTGAGAAAAATATATACAACTACCGGTATGACGCTGTCTGTTGTTCTTCCAGGTAGAGGCTAACTCCGCGGACGTGTCGCATCTTCGAAATCCACCCTAAGATCTTTTGCGATCACCGGACGTTCGGCGGAATTGTGAAAGGACTTGGTATAGTCCGTAAAGAGACGTGAAGGTAGGCGCAGGTTATGCGATAGGTGTATGACGTTTAAATTAGTATTTACTGTATATATATACAAAATGCAGCTTATTGGAAAAGACGATAGAGGGCTACTTGTTAAGTAGCTATCTTCGCGCAAGGCGTCGCCACCGTCGGGGATGATATCCGAGGAAGTCTTCGTGTTTCCCACAGCGGAATTCGACTCGCGGAAGTTTAATGTTCCTGCCCGCCTCTCGAAATTGTAAACCGAGCCCGGCCTTCTCTCGCTCCACTTATACGTACGTATATACGCGATGGGGATCCGTCGTGATGCACATCACCGATACGGTCGCCCCTTGTATTCACGCCTCAACTTCTAACCTCCTGCGCCATCGTCGATCTCATATACCTTTTCCGGCCAATACGAGAAGGCAAATTCCAGCCGGAGACGCGCATCGTGCGAGCAATGCATCATCCGCCGGGTCCTCTTCCGAATGATGGCGGAACTTCTTGTATGCATTTGCAAAATCTTACATCCGCCTATCGGATGACAGGTGCAAAATGGAAAGCAAGAAACTTCATCTCCGCGATACTGAGATTCTTCGTACTTTATTGGTTCATCGTAACGCATGATATGCATGCGTTAACAAAGAAGATATTTTAGGACTATAATAAAAACAACAACAACGAAGAAAATTAGAGGAATAATGCTGATTCGATGTCCAATGACTGAACTCGGCTGACTCGTTTAACCGTAGACAAAAGCGTGACAAGATACGGTAGATAGGAAGAAAAGGAAACAAGAAAAGGTAATGAAATCTGAGCTTCGATTTTTATCTATCGAATAGAATAGAGAATGGGTACCGGTTGCAGCTGCGGAACATTGACGTGGGTGAGACGGTTATTTATTGGCAGTTTCGCAATCGCATCGAAATTCAAATGGGCCAACCAGAGGAATCGTTGACTACCAAGGACCAAGAAAAGATGCATAGTCTAAGTTCGATGGGGCCTGACAATGTCATCGGTAGGAGTACATTCGAGAACTAACAGAGGCTAAGGCCCTCCATATACGTTCACACTGAATTCTCATCAGTCACAAAATCTAACCAAGACTAAAATAAACTCTCAGCGTCCGCAGTGCTTATCTTTGGGCCCCGTCTTTACTGTACGATGTAAATCGCGGCTCGCGCCCGCGCTATTTAAATTGCCTTTTGGGAGCGCGTCGGCGGTTTTTTTTTACAATTCCAATGCGGAGCCCTAAGGCGTCTCGCGCGTACGATGAATAATGTGTTTTGGCCCGTGCGGTCGCCGTTTCCCTATGCGATTACCACTTTTAGTATTTCTTAAGAGTATGTCTGACGTCAATACCAGGAATCACATAGGTTACCCTCTCGTAAACCAAAAGCATCCTTCCATCATACAAATTTTTCCACGCAGTGGTATCGTTCGTTGTAGACGTAGCACGTGATCCTTCTCATTCTTTCTAAGCCCCAATCAATGCCAATTAGTTTTTGTATAAATTAATGGACATCCAGTCGAAGCCAGTTCGCTCCCGAATACCCTTTACATACGGCTCTGTCTAATTCCTCGTACCGCGATCCCTGCTTACGCATCGGGTGCAACAAATATTATGACTGTTACGAGTGCAAACAACAATTTCATCCGACGAGGCCGCATTATTATTTTCGTATGTCTAGACGCCAGATTGTCTGCCTCTCTGTCCGTCCTCACATATGAGGATACGTAGAGTGACGTAGAACATACACGTCTACTTCTCTCTCTGTCCCTCTTTATCCCTTTGCTCTCCCTCTTGCCACCACTTTCTCTCTCTCTGTCTTTCTCTCTCTCTCTTTCTTTTATTATTCTTCTTTTTCTCTTGGTAGGTTCATTTGTCCGTCTGTCCCTCCGTTTGCAAAGCACGTCCGTTTGTCCGATCACGAATTCAGACATGACGTCAGTGACGTTGCACCACGACGCATTCGCCGGCGCTTAGATGAAACTGCATCTTTCCTTAGGTGCATCCGTATGGAGTGCACCGTCGCTGCCATTGCCAATACGAAGGACTTCTTCCTCTATACCCAATCAATGGTTTATTATACCACGGTTGCGTCATTCTTACTACGCTCATATATCGCAATTTTGTCGGGACGATAAAAATAAGTTTTAATCGGTTCGAGGTGAGTTCAAGTGCTGATTGACACTAAGAATATCGACTATCCTTTGTAAACGTATTTTTTACTTTAAAAGGATCAAACTACCCGTTCACGATACGTTAAGTGTTAACGACAGACACGTATTGCCCCGAAAGTGTCCAGGAAATATTCTCCTACGACTCAGAAATACTTTCGAGAGGCAAAGAACTGTTTATGTTTTAAATTTCCTTTTTTTTTTCACACAGTTTCATCGGTCGTCGATCATTCGCGAGGAATCGATCACGATCGTATCGGGCCACATCATCGAAGGTCCTTCGATCGATGATATCGTTATTACGCTTTGGCTCTGTTTTTCGAACACGGCCCAGCTTCCGAGTATTGCCGAGTGACGGGCCTGGCGAGAATATACTAATACCAGTTTCGATTTCAATTCGATAATGCCCCTCGGGGGGAGGGTGGGTGGGTGGGTGGGTGGGGGGGGGGGTAGATGGAGGGGAGTGCCGTTTTATTTAGCCATAACGTAAATTTATCTTAATACTTTTCGGCACAGTCCTAGAAAGGCGCTACTACTTAATTGGGCCACTCTTATCGGCGATTTAAATCTTTTCTTTTTTTTTTTCTTGTCTCCTACTTCCGGATTCTCGCGGAGTTTGAAATGTTTTGAATTTTTTTACATCGGTCAGCACGACGGCCGTTAGGCCACGACAACCGTCGCAGACTTTTTAGATAGTCGAATGCCTTAACCCAATTTTAAGATTCGCGCGCGTCACCAGAGTTTTCGTTGGGACGATGAGGAGAGGGGTGGTGCGGCATTATTCGCTATCTGGACCGGAGCATTACGTGACCCCTAGAAACCCGATGAAATTTCTTTGAGAATTTCAGTTACCTCGTTGATCCTCGTGGAGAGTATCCGAATCAAGGATAAAACCAGAGAATCGATATAAACAATTTTTCATAAATCTAATCGTCCAAGTGTGTTATCGCTAAAACGTCAAGACACGCTCGTATATATAATCAGAGGGCGGATGGGATGTCGAAATCTTGGCTGGATCCCGAACAGGACCTTTTCGAGACATCTTGAGGTGTCTCGCAGTAAGTCATAAGTTCCTTATAAACCGCTCGATGTCTTTTCGGGGTTGGCAGTGACGTTCGTGTATTATACGTACTGTATATGGATATACCATATATATGCATGTATACAAGCGCGCAACACCGTTTTATTTAAACGATACATTATGATTCAAAGATTATATCTTTCGATTCGTCTAGACAGCGGAGAGGGAGACACCCTATATAATCGTACGTGGCAGCCCCCGAGAAGACATCCGAACACGCGTTTCACGCATCGGTACACGCGTCCACAACGTAAATATATATAGACAGAAAGACGGCACAAGGTGCTTGGGTTTTGTATAGAGACGAGCGAGAAGAGATTTTTGAAAGAAAGGAGGAGAGCGACGGAGGAGTTAATCGTTTGAAAGAAGAGAAGAGGATTCGATACGAGGCAGTAAGGGTTTCGTAGAATTTTTTCTTTTCTTTTTAATTAAAAAGAAAAATTGTTTTCCTTCCTTGGAAAAAAAAAAAAAAGAGGAATGATAAGAAGGAGGGGACAAATAATCGAAGATTGAGGAGCAAGGACGTTCAAGGGAAAAGAGGTGTCTATCCGTGCAAAGAGAAGAGGCGGAACAAATATTCGCGACAGGGGTAAAGGGGAGACTGGAGATAAAGAAAAAGCGAAGGAAAGGATAAGAAGGATAAATTTCGCTCCCCCCCCAAAAAAAAAAAGACGAAAATTTGAAATCCATCGTATATAACTAAGGACATCTTTCTCGCTGGCTAGTGTTGAGTCTTCGTCTCTTGGAATTACTGAGTAGACAGAATTATGTCTGTGAGCTCTGCTTGGCTCAGTTGAGACTTACGGCTCACGCCGGGCACACACGCATACGAATCTTCCTAGTTATACGCACCTCGGCCACGGGCTGCTAACTTCGGTCCGATACCGGTCCGCGTACCAGTACCAGACCGATCGCGGACGAGTTTGAGAAAACGCGTGGAGAAAAGGATATAGTTGTACTTGAAAAGGGGTCGGGAGAAAGAGGGGGTGAGATAACGAAGGAACGGAAGAGAGGAGTGGAGGAGTTAAAAAGAAAAATTGAATTTATCTTCGCAATATCGATTTGGATTATGATACAGATTTTGAGGTGGGATTAAAATATTTTATCAATATCATTTTGATCGAGTCAGAGAAAATTTTCTTGATTATTTATACTTTTTGGGTAAATAACTATATATATATATATATATATATATATGTATATTGGAAGGACTATTTTCCGCAAGGCATAATTTTTCTCCAGATCGATAATCGATCGTTAACTATCGATTGTGCTGTGTGCACCAGTGCGTATTATCGATACCATCGATCGACTCGTTATCGCGCATCGGGAAGAAATAATTTGAAAGGACAATTACGAAATCCTTAACAATGAGTAACTCGAAGCAGGGTGCTGTACTGCTGGTTATGTTAGTTTTTATTGGCGTCGCGACGTCTCATCGACACTATCGTCACCGTCACGCAGATAAGGGGGATCCTGATTTGTCAGTAAATGCTCATGCGGGGAGAGACAGTGAGAAGAACGATCATCCCCAGGATGCGAGTGTCGCGAAGAAGACGTTCAAACAGGACGATACCTCGAGCACCGTGCCAATCAGTACTAAGCGATTTGAGAAGATGTTACAGAAGGCAATCTTGAAGATCATCACGGGCGACCTCAGTACAGGGGATATCCTCCTGTTGAAGAGCTTGAACTACACTCTGGAGGAGGTCCTGGCGATTAGGGAACGCGAGCTAAGTAGAAGGCTGATTGAAAATGAGAGGAAGAGGGGTCAGGATGAGATATGGCGAGGTGGTAGCAAGGATAACCGGAAGAGGGATCCTTCGAGGAAGTTTGACAAGCCCCTGGAGGAGTACGATTACTTACCGCGCTACGGGGACGACACCAGGAACCAGATGGAGACCGACTACGAAGACGCGAAGGAGGTTCAGGATCGTAAGAAGGAATTGTCCGCCGATAAGAAACGTTCTTACGAATCGAGGAACTTCGATTTGGACCCGTACGACAGGCAGGATGTGTTGCACTACGAGACACCGGAGTCCAGGATGGATAACAAGCAGTCCTGGGCCGAGGACACCGTCGCGCTTGTGGATTACGAAGACTCGCCTAAGGATCTCGAACCCAAGGAGAGCCTGGAGAATCCTCACGTGAACTTTGACAGAGCCATGGAGCCCCACGTGGTGTTCAAGATCCGATACGATGATTCGGAGTTCGATTCGAATTCCGACGAGAGTGTCAAGTCCCAGGAGATAACGGAGAACGCATCGACTTTGAAGAATACCGACAGCACTTTTCATTTTTTCAATAATCGTTCTCGCCCGTCACTTCCTGTAGCTTATCGGCTGGCAGAGACCGATGGACCCGGGGAACACCACGAAGACTCCGCTATCACTACGGAAGGGTCATACACGGTAAGCACTGCCAATGTCCAGACCAGCTCCAGTGGCTCCGTCATTGACTCTAGAATTGACAAGACCGATCAGACCTCCGATGACCAAGTCCTGAGCTCGTATACGACCTCTGCCAGCTCGGACAGTATCGGGATGGGTCTGACTACCGGAAGTGACCATCAGGATGGCGTTACCCAGAATCCTATGAAGATTCATAACGATTCTTCGAGCATGGAGAACCTTGAAAAGTCCAACAATTTTACCAACTCCTCCAGGAAGAGCACCGAGTACGAGGGTCTAGAATGGATCGAGGACGACGTGTATCGTGTAATACCGGAAGCCATGGAGCTGGCGAATTACGACGGTAACGACACCGCGGCGTCCGATTATTACGAGCAAAACTCGTCTTATCAGTCTCTGTATACATCTGCGGATGACGCTGATGATAACGGGACGATGGGTTATCAGAAGGATATGCCAGATTCGATGCGGCTCTCCATGGCCAATGCCAATGTCACCCTGGACAATGATCCGGCTGCGAATGTGACGTCGTTCCAAGAAATGATTGCTCATCGTCGAGAGTGAGTAAAATTATAACGTTAACGTAACAATTATTAATTACGATCGCCCGGTAGAAGATTTCATTGAATATTTTACTTATTCCCTCGTTCCCGTCTTTCCGTGCTGTCGTCACAGTCATTTTCTCTCTTGTTATTCCAGTGGAAATCTTTCGTCCAATTTTGACAGGTAAGCCAATTGCGATGGCTGACGAACGAAAGAATCTTACAATTGGTAAATCTGTGAGTGCTCTATAAACAGTGTGTGTTTTTATAATTTCATTGATTGCCGTTATTGCATTATTACATCGTGTTCGTGATACCAAAGCACCGAATGGCAACGCATTTTGTCATTTCGATACTAATTTAATTTTTTTTTATCCGCATAACATGCAAACCTACGTGCACGTATATTCTGTCTCTCACCAACTCACGCGTTCTCTCTCAGCTTTTCTTTCTATTAGCCTGCCAAGTGGAAGGCCTCGAATTCCATTTATTCCGCGCCTCATTTTCCCTCCTGTATTTTGGTACGCGTTGAGCGCGAGCCTGCCAAAATTTTCGTAAAGACCGAAATATCTGATCTGTATATGAAACTACGAATACCGGTATAACAAAAAGTCAGGCGTAATCCGAATTGCGTAAGAGTGTTCGGAAAAGGATAAAAAAAAGTTAGAAGAAAAAAAAAAGACAAGCAGTCCAATACGTCTCACAATCGGTTCCTCCCCGATTAGATAGCCAGCCGATCTGTTACGCAACTCGAGCTGCACACGTGTAGCTAATGGGCACGTGTATCATCAAGTTCACTCCGTTTTATCTTATTTTCACCTTTTCCCTTCGCCTTGTCTCACGTCGATCGTATTTCACAATCGATTCTCGTGGAATAGCTGCCGTCTCTCAAATTCGTGCGTTGTTATCTGCGTTACGGAGCAAAGGCGGCCTTTTCGAGTCGTAGTAAGGAAATACCGCTAGGGGGGACTACCTAAGTTTTTAAATCGCCCCTGTCCTCCATCTTGCTTCAACGGCAACGCGTCCTTCTTCCTTCCTCCAACCTCACGCGCGGCATTTGTTTTATTTTATTAAGTCTAGACGCGTAAATGCATTCGTGTCGGCATTGGCGTAGCCGAGTTCCCTCCGCGTGCTCGGTGGTTAACAAATCGTTTCTTGCGCAACATATATTTCACGGTATTTACCACTCTGTCACTCTTATGCAGTGCATAGCTATAATTCGTCGTACGCGAAGAAGAAAGTTTTTTAAGGAAAAATATTTTTTTTTTAATTTTCTATCGCGTCTCGCGTAATGCTGCCTGTCATTCGTATACGATATGGCGACGGCCCACGTGGCTCGAGACATCTGTGTTTATTTGACGTGGAAAAGAGCAAGTTGAGCACCCTCGTAATGACTGGTGTCTAGTCGGGCTGCAGTTAGGCTGCTCTTATGTGGTTATGTAACACATTTTAATTTAATGCCCTGACCTTGTCTATGTCTCTCTTCCTATGTCGAAGGAAGATATAATGTGAGACTCTTGAAAGGGAGAGAGAGAGAGAGAGAGAGAGAGAGAGAGAGAGAGAGAGAGAGTGAGAAATAGATACAAAAGTGAGCGGAGAGGACACTCGGAAGATCGAGAGATAGAATCTTTCTTTTTGATAATTTCTCTCTCTCTCTCTCTCTCTCTTTCGCGCACGCAACTCCTTTAAATAGAAAGAAACAGACTAATCTCGAATTCAGACCCTTCAGAAATTCTACATAACCGTCCTATAAGATGTGTTCTTCCTCATGCCCCCTTCCCCACCCTCTGTCTCTCTCTCTCTCTCTCTCTCTCTCACTCTTATTCCGTCTATCTCGCAACTCGATCCTCCGATTGTCAGGACGGTAGACAACCGGGACGACTTTCTTTTCCAGACGGCATACAGACAGAGCACGTAGATCTACAAGACGTACGAACGGTGCGTGACGAGTACCGCGCCTAGATAAATGCACATGCTTGGAATCCTGGGTTCAAGATAATCCGATTGACATTCACGTGAAACGGTGCTGAGGGGTTGGAGGTCGAATGGAAAAAGAGAGCTTCAAAGAATTGTCAAAGAGACAGGGATAAAAGTAATTCGCGACGGGTGTGAGACGCAGCATCGATGGACCGATTTGTGTCAGTGTAAATGATTGATAAAAAAAAAATTTAGCGGACGACTATCGATCAATATGATTTTTCAATTTAAATTGCATAGATATTTATACAAAAATAGAATTCACTTCCTATTGACATTCTGATAAATATCAGGCTCTGTTCTTGTAGCGCTAGTTACGTATAAAAGATAATTAATGTAAGGGGTATGCTGTCTGCATAATCGTGCTGCGCGCTCAAAGCTTCGGATATACATATGTATATGCAAGCGGTTTTAGAACGGGAGAGAGTGTGGCAATGAGAGAGGGACGGAGAGAAAGGAGATACAGCTCGGTGCGAATATATTACTTATATGCATGGAGATCGAGGATAACGGAGAATGGGATTTGTCAAGATGAATTAATCTCGATAATTACGGATACGAAGCGAACGGCGACGACTGACCTTAAGATCGCAAGACAGAAAGTCGTCGTTGTTGGTCGGCCTGTCGCCAGACATGCTGACGTTTCTACTGGCTGTCTAGCCGGCGTCTAGATCGTAATAAATGCCATGCAGACATTCGATTCGAGACAGGAACGCTTGTAGGTCACTGACCATGGTTGGTTCGATATCTTCGTTAAGACCGATACGGCGTAAAGAAATTACGGTTGCTACACGAAGAGAATTTTTCATGAAAAATTACCGTGAAACGGCGACCAGGAATATCCTGGCATTTCATAATATGTTATCTGTATGTTTATGAACAATTCACGTAAACATACTAAAGAGTAAACACGACACGTCAGCTTTTACTGAGGTGTACGGTAAAACTTTTGAAACTTGATAATAGGCAGTGTAAAAGTATAGCTCTTAACTCGTCCAATTTATAAAGTGATCTGAAACAGTCGAATTATCGCGTACGTTACATTTAATTTTTCCGTGCTGCGCACTACCTTTTCATACCTTTCAAGTCAACCACAAAAAAACATTGTAGCACTGTGAAACGCAGTAAGAATGTCAAGCAACGACATTTACCGTGTGCACTGTACAATTTGTTTCGTAGCCACTCGAAATAATCGAATCTTCTAAAAAAAAGTTAATCCAAAATTATCTTCGCGTATAGCCATGTTATTCGAATTGTGTCATGAATTTTCGGCAGGATTGTATCGTTGAGTTTTGAAATTCCCGCCACTTTTCGTTGCTACTTCGTCACCGTAGTGGAACCACGCGAAGCTTCGACGGACAGGAATATTGTTTTACGTATAAATTTTAATTACTGTCATACGACTTATTGGCTTGCAATCTCGTATGACGGTCGTGCTACTAAGTTTCCTTAATGGTCGTTGAAATTTATAAGATTGAAGCATGCGAGTGTTTTGAGTGATTTTATTGTATCAATGGATACGATCGAGTGATCTCTATTATTAATTGTTTCTTTTTTTCTCTCTCTTTTTTTTTTATGCGACTTTAGTCAAGGCCAAAAAGCTATCGAGGACATAAAATTGAGAGTACTGGCGCTTACTGGAAGATTTAATTTGAGCACGAGTCTCAATCAAGTTCAACGTGAACGGCTAACCATGTTTTCGCCATCTTGTAAGTTTATTTAAAAATTTTATAATTAATCCTAGAGCGGATACTCACTTCCATGTCGCGTATCTCCTCTGGGGTTAATATAAAGAAGAAAAGAATCTTTATTGTATATTATTTTATTATAGGCCAGATTCCAAGGAACACGGATCCGGAAGCGTGGGCTGATCCATTCCTGATGAATATGCATTTCCAGCTGAACTTGACTTCCACCGAGCACGTGGTCGCTGCGAAATTGCGACTGTTCAAACTTCCGCAAGACAATCTAACGGCGATCGTAGGAAATTCGGGTACTCTCGACGAGGACGAGGAAGACGAGAAAAAGATCAGGATATCGATTTACTTCTATACGAAATCCTTGAAGAAGCATCGCTGTAAGTATTAAATAGGTTGAATATGCAAGGCGTCATTTTTTCTAGTCGTCGATCACGTGGCAAGATTAACCTAACCTCAACGTCTTTTATCCCTACGAAATCTCAGCGAAAAAACGCCTGATAGATTCCGTGGTGACGCCGTTAACATCGAAAGGAAATCATCTAGCACTCGACGTACGACAGAGTCTTCGATTCTGGCAATTGAGACAAAGAAACGGTCATGTAAATGGCAACAATCACGGCATAGTCGTTCAAATAGAGGATCAAGATGGCCGACCATTAAAACCAGCAGAGTACATACAGCAACCATCCTGTCACACAGCAGAACACGATGCAGATGACAAGGCATGTGAGTGTGTGGCCTAACAGTACTAACTGATTTAAAACGACTTTATCTTTTTGCCTGAATATAATTCCTTGGAACTTCACTCGACTCACATTCCACGTGTGTGCACTACCTTAAATAGAGATAGAAGAGCTCTTTGTATCTCAATTGCTCCGAAAAATGCATTGAAATGTTGCATTGCTTTCGCATTTGTCATGCATAATGGGGGTTCGCCGCGCATGCGCACGAAGCATCAGGCGCGCGTCAACTGACGGAACTACCGAATGGCGCGAAAGACGAAGTTTTTAAAACTTTCTTCTTCTCTTACAGATCAACGACAGCCTGCACTTTTCATCAGAGCCTGTTCTCGTTACGTTCGCGTCGTAAATGACGAAACAGTCACGTATGTGGATTGTCGATCGTCCGAGCATAGAAAGGGGTGAGAACTTATATTGAAGAGGAATAATATTATATATATTATTATAATAATACCAGACAGTGGAGACCAGAATAATGTATAGTTAGATGGTAAGAGAGTCGATGGACGTTTGTGGGGAGGATGCCTTGTGGTAGGAAGAAGAAATCTCATTAATTGACCTTACAATTAATGGTAATGAAATTATACTGATAAACGGGAGTATTCGCTCGTGACGTCGCAATTGACGCCGTTTATATTATACACGGGGGAAACAATCTCTTAAAAAGTCTTCGTAACTTAATTTTCGTGTTTACTCTTTAGATTGACATTCATTAGCTTTAGCGGGAGTTATAATTAATATATATATATATATAAATTAATTCGTTTATTAAAGAATCTATGGTCCCGTCTATCTATCATGTTGTATGTATATCAGTGAAAGTGCAGACAACAGAGCGCGAGTATAATAATATAAAACTGAGGACACTTGTGTGTTGGAGTAAGAGTACGCTAATAGAATATTTTTTTATAATTAAATTAAAGTTATTCAATTAATTAAGCGAGCAGTAAACGCGAGTAGATATATCGTTTAAGTTATGTAAAATATTATAATAAGTGGATATGCGACGATGCACAACAGATTTGGCTCTGTAGGATGTACATATTGGTGATTAGCTTTTTCAGTGGAAATTTTTCGTTCTATCGATACAGGATAAGCAAATTACTTTATAATTCTTGCTGCTTAACGATTCATTATGTATTTACCATTTTTTAGTTCTCTTTTGCTTTCGATTTTATAATCTAGAAAGTTATAGCGTACAGCTGTCGATGACTGATACGGCCAAATGTAGATGCTTAAGCATGAGTAATATTTATGATCATTATTAATAATTATATTGAATTTTATATAAGAAGCTTGTAAGGACATTCATTAGTGTGGTATTAATATATATATTTGTAAGCGAGTACTTTAATTGGGTAGGATCAATCTGTGTTGTATATAATGTATATTAATTTTTTTTTTCTCGTCGAAATAAATATATCGGGAGTTGGTGAAAAATAATTTATTTAGTAACGGAGTGAACCTTTCTTTACGAATGTCTTTCGAATATGCATATCGCTTGGTAAACCTATGACGTCACAGTGCTACGATCGTATGCACCACCTGTATTACATGGCTGTGCCGTTGGCTGATTATTGTCGGATTAGTACGAAACTTGTAGCTCGGGTGTTTTTTTAGTCGCTGATTACGAGTCCGAGGTCAGATTTGCAAAATTCGTAGAAGTCGCCCCGATACGGCGCATTTAAATATACTACGAACCTTGAACAAATCATTTCGGATTGGCTGATGAAATTCACAAAAGTTGTTAATCACCCCGTGGGACGAATTGCATCATCCTGTGCACAGTTATGAAATCCTCAAATTCTGATGATGAATCTGTAATCAGCGATCCCAAAAACCACCGAGCGACAAGTTTCATGACAATCCGTTAACTGTTCGATGATTTTCGCGCCGAATCCAGGTGGCATCTAGGAATTTTGCAAATTTGGCCTCGGATTCGTAATCAGGGAGCCCAGAAACCAACGAGTAGAATTTTCGAGAGAAAACAGCCAGCAGAAAAATGTTTACCCCCTCAAAGGGTTAATACTGCTGCCGCTTGTACATAGAATAATAGAAGGAAACTTATGACTTCCTTTCTGTGGATGTCATAAAAAGGAGAGAAAATTTTACTGGTATGGATTCTCCTTTTCATGGTATCTGCTGAGATGAGTAGGGAGATGCACGATGCTACGATTTTAGGCGATAACAAAATCATGACGCTAAATCGTGATATGTAAAATATGAATTTTTCAAAAATGGAGGTGATACACGGGTGTCAGCTCCAAGCACCGGACTTTTTAAAATCTCTTAAAAATGATCGAACGATAGGCTTCTTGAATAGTTCTCGAAGAGTTCTGTAGTTCCTGATAGGTTTTATCTATAGTTCGGCTACGTAGCATCGTTAGACTGCGAATTTTTCAAAAATTCAGGTACTGCACGGGTGTCAGCTGCGGCACCGTATTCTTTAAAATTGGGATTGGTAGGGACTTGTAGGGTAGGTAGGACAAGGAGGAGGAGAACGAGGACTGAGCCTAATCCAAATTGACCTGACCTACTACTTTGACCGTGACCTGAACTTCACCTTGACCTCCACATTCACCCTTTACCTTGGACTCCAACCTTCACCTTCACCTGCGACTTTACGTACGTAGCAAGTAAAGTGTCTAGACGCCATTTTTTCGAGTCTTTCAAAATAGTATCGCTTGTGCCGCTTTCCTATTACTTAGTCCAGTTCGATAAAGTATAATCGCTAGTAGGGACGGGATTGGAAGGGTATGCTAGGAACATGACTCGCGCGGCTACGCGGGAATCTGGAACATCGGCATAGGCGATGATCACGAAATCCTACTCCCGGACTCGCGGCTACGATTTAACGCCATGCTTTTGGTATCGCCTGAAACCGGAGCGTTGTGCATCTCCCCACTCATTTCTGCGTCGATATAGAGGATGGACGGCGCATTCCCTATGTTGCAATGGTGATACGGTTCGTAGATTTGTTCGAACTAAGTGAGAAACCTGCTATTGAGGTAATCACCGGCGTGATTATTCCATGCGATTCACATTATATCCGACAGATGGCGCTACCTCATAAAACCTAAGTCACTAGCAGCCAACTTCAGTTCGGAGTTGCAAACTGCAGTTTTACGCGCGACAGTAAAAATACGGAATCGCTCCCCATAGGTCACACCGCATCACCATATACTCAAATCAATCAAATTCGAGCTGCTTAGTTTATATCGAAATTTGGTTTTGATTATGTAAAAAGCGGCTCACCAGCAAATTTTTTAATTGAACCACCGAAAACCACCAATATAATGAAAAAAAACAAAGTTCAACAAGTTAAAGTTGCGCGGCCAGCTTCACACAGGTAAAATGGAAAGAAGAAAGGAAATTATCTTGAAATGAAGAGATGTCAGATTAAAGTTCAAACACCTGATAAAGAAAATCTGGATTGCGATGGGTCTATTTGTTGAGTTGTGTCAAAGTATAACAGCTGAAAACACTTGAAAACCTAGCTTATTGTTAGCCCTCAAATACACAATCTGCAGCCGGAAAGTGAGAACAAGTGTTCAAGCAGAAGGTTAATCGGTTTGCGATCCGCGAGCAAAATTTTACTTTAAAAAACCACCAAAATTATAATTGGTTCAGTATCGAGGGTAGTGTATCATTACATAATACATAGTATAGATAACTGTTGCTATGCCATTATCATTGGGTAGAAAATACTTTTTAATGATTTAATATTATTGTTGACTTCCTTATTTATGATGACAATTAGAAGAGACAAATGTAGTTTTAACAAAATGGGTAATGATTACTTAAAGGAGAGATATAATTTTTTATTTTACAGTGTTTAAAGAGATCTATCTACAAGCAGGAAATGTTAAAATGAAGAAGGGATGGTGGATCTCATTGTTGCTATTGCGCAAAGCATTCATTGTGCGCAAAAGACACTATATATTGACACTTGTCGAAATACTTTTTCCAGTATTAATGTTTATCCTTATACTAAAAATTAAAGGCTTGCTGATTCCTACAATAGAATATGTAGAAGAAGATGGTACTTACTTTCCTATAGTGTCAAAAAGGTCAATGATATCTACGTTGAACAGGGAGTTGATCAATATTTATTATGTGCCTCGCAACAACTTCACAATTAATCTAATGGATTACACGAGGAATTGCTTAGAATTGCCCAATAACAGTAAGAAATATTTTTACACTGTGTTTTACTTACTGTTTGTGCGTTCTAACAGTGATATGTTATTCAGAAATAATTGGATTTACAACGGAGGAAAATATGATAGAAACATATATGCAGAAGCAGTTCAATGACAGCTACACTAAGATACTGGCTGTAGTTTTCGATGAGAATAATACCAGATCTGTACCAATGAATCTCAAGTACATCCTGAGATCTTCAAAAGCCTTGCCGTCTGACCTTTTCCATAGTGTTTTTAGTGGATTCGCAGGCTCAGAACATGGGTTTGTTAACATATTACCAGTCACTGAAGTTCAAATGTGCTTGGATGAATCTTTTATCCATATATCTGCACCACAACCAATATTTCAAACTGAGGTACTGTCAGCTACGATCGCCTGTGTAAAAAATTAAGAGTTCATCTAATATTTTGCCATTCCACTTCAGCTTTCTATTCAAAAAATGCCTATTACACTTCAAAGTACGCTTAACCAACAACGTTCCGAATTAAAACATTACCTTGTTTATCCAACCGTAATAGTGTTTCTGGCATCCTTCTTGATAGAGCCAATTTACGTTGTTGTGGAGAATTCTATTGGGATTGACGTTAGTATCAATTAAATAAATTCTACTAATACTGTACAGCAACAATTTTCTCAGTGGCTGATCTGAATTCTAGATGTTAATGGCTACTAACGGTGTGCGTTCCTATCAAAATCTATTCAGCTGGATCATCAGTGGAATGATCCTGGGTACAGTTTACGTGTCACTAGTTGTGGTAGAATTAAAGTTACCCCTGTTTACCGATATGGCATATCTGCAATATGGAAATGGCTTTCTACTTTGGCTGGCATTATTTCTAAATCTTGCTCATTGGATAGTCAATGGCCTGCACATCGGAGCATACTTTTCAAAACGTAAGGTTAATTGATATACAATCTGTTCTATATTAACTTATCTTTTTTTTTTTTTCATAAATAATCTTATACCATAGCACAAGCCGCCAATATTGGCTTATGCTTATGGGTGATTGTTACGCTGCTGATTTATATGAAACTGATATCAAAGAAATCCTATACTCTTATTTCGTGTCTCGGAGTCCTGATGCCCTGCTCTATGTTAATGTCTATATTCGAGGAAATCAACGCATACGAGTTTAAATGTACGAATAACTTAATTGAGGTTTGAGGATCAATCATTGTTCATTTCTTATTTCTTTAAATTGATAATTACTTTGATTTCAGTAATTGGAGTGCAGTGGAGCTATCTTTTCATACCAGCAAATATACCTTCTGCCAATACCACCAGTCTAGGTGCCACGATCATCTTTTCAATACTGGGAATCATTTTGAACGTCCTGTTAGCCATTTACGTTCACGCCATATTTCCAGGGAAGTACGGTGTAGCAAGGCATCCGTTATTTTTTCTACAGGTGAATTTTTTGCATATGATAATGAAGTAACCAATCAATTGATATATTATAATAATTGAATGGCCTTTCAGCGAACAAATAAGAACAGGGTATGCAATGAGAGCAACATAGAAGACGTCGACGATGCTGTAAAGAATGATAAACGATTCGAAACAATATCTAAAGGCGTACTGAAACCTGGTATTCAAATCCGTAATCTCAAAATGACGTACAGTTTGAGCTTGTTCCATAATTCTGTATGTCAATTTTAATTTCCGGAAGAAAAATTTAGATCTGCTCAGATCAAATCAGTTCTCAATTTTTATTCATCCAGTCAAATTTGTTTAGGTCAAATTTGATCTTACCAGATCTCCTCCGATCTGATTGTACATGAACAAAATTCAGATGAGGTCAAAGATCGCAATATTGTGAGATCATATTAATTATATCTTATGATAAATAATCATAGGACGAAATATAAGTGTTATGAGATCAGATGTCAGCTGATCCAGTCAAATACAAGTATATCTAGTCAGATCTTAGCCTGTCTGCTGGAAAATCTCTGAAAATTTACAAGTCAAACGATCAAATCCGATCAGATCTAACCGGACATAACACAAGATCTAGGCAGATCGGATCTGATCCCATCCGACTTGTAATTTTCTTTATATTTGACAGCAGATCTGCTTAAATCGAACTAGGTCTGAGAAAATCTAATAAGCACAAAAGTCACACCTGATCGGATCAAATTACATTACATTAGATCTGAATGCATCTAATCTTTTTTTTTTCCGGATCGTTAATTATCAATAGAAACTATCATCGATATTATTTACTCACTTTATCGTTATGTTTTTAGACAGTCGAAGCCCTTAAAGGGCTATCAGTAGATTTTTACGAAGGATTAATAACGACCTTACTCGGCCATAACGGTGCTGGCAAAACAACCCTCATGTCCATAATAACTGGTAAATTATTTATTAATTTATTTACTTGCAACGCTTAAAGGTTTCTTTGTTTCAAGGTTTGACTAACCCTACCGATGGTTCAGTTTTCATAAATGGGAAAAATGTGAGTCATGATTTGGATTCCATTCAAAAAGACTTGGGTGTCTGTTCGCAAGATAATATTTTGTTCCCTGATCTCACTGTTTACGAACACATTGAATTTTTCGCAAAGGTAACGGGAACTGTCGCTTACGTCGTTCGCATTGTTGCCTCACAGGGTGATTATGAAATTTCAGTTGAAAGGTGATACTAAAACGAATAAGCAAATTAAAAAGGAAGCCGATTCCTTACTGTCCAATCTTGGAATAACTGCCAGGAGGAACTTCGTACCGAAGAAATTGTCTGGTGCACAAAAGAGAAGATTGTGCTTGGGAATCGCACTTGCTGGCGATGCTAGCGTTAGGAATTATTATATTACTTAATTAAACCTGCCTGTCGTTTATCAATCAGTTAATGCAATTTATAAATTAGGTCTTGATCTTGGATGAACCTACTTCCGGTATGGATCCAGAGGGTAGACGCTACACTTGGGATTTGTTACTGGTAAATTTTCACATCGGTGTAGGTTATGAAGCTGAATGTAATTTAAATATTTCATATTCTTTTAACTTTAGCAATTACGTGGAAAGAAGACTATAATAATTACTACACACAGTATCGATGAGGCTGATATACTGGGAGACAGGATTGCAATAATGCATACTGGACGTATGATAAGTTATGGGACTTCGATGTTCCTTAAAAAATTATATGGTGACTGTTACATGAATTAACTGTAAAAGTAGACTTATGGGTTTGATGAGTTGTAATATTACTTTTAACTATTAGGTCATGGCCGTCTCGAGGTTACTCTGTCCACTGAGTCCTGGTCGGATTCTAAAAGAATTCAGGATGCTATTGGTTTGAATGCACAAGTGCGTAGCATAGGTAATGGCAGAATTGCACTGAGTATTCCTAATACCGAAGAACTTCCACGTACGTTGGATAATTTGGAACGACAGAAGAAGGAGCTGGGTGTCACTGGGATAAGTCTATCCATTATTACATTGGAACAAGTATTTTTGATGTACGTACACTGGTTAAGTCTTTTGGAATGATTGCAGTGAAGTGATTGAAAAATTAATTGGATTAATTATTGAAATATTAAAGGATCACCGAAGAGGAGGAAGAAAAGAAAGAGGAACTGCAGCTTCAGGATTCTATCGATCCCAAAGAAGATGTAACCGTACAGCCTGAGAAGCTAATTGGATGGAAATTGAGCTTGCAAATAATTTTGACATCGATCGAAAAGAAAATTACTTTTTCTATTAAAAATGTTTGGATTTACTGCTTGATCGTACGTATTTTTATTATAGATATTGATTATCGACGAATATTCATAATTAATTTGATTAGCAATAACTATTGATCCATAGGTTTTCCTTTCTGTCGTTGGCATAGGAGCAATGGTCTTCTCTGATAAGAAAACTGAAGAGACACTGACATTGCAATCCGTAAAGCTAGACGTATACGATAATACCCAAACGTGGTATTCGAGCGACAGTGCAATACTAGACAAGAATTACAGGAATATCGTGAAAAGCTATAACAGCATCGCAAGGAAGGTGAAAAATACAAGTGTCAACGAAGGTAATGAGAAAACAAGAAGTCAAATAATTTTATCACATTTAATTTGAGTTACGAAGACAAATATTCTTTTTGCTTTGCTTTTCAGCCTTATTGAGTTTCGCAAAGACAGACTTTCCTGTGTATCGAAACAGTTTCATTGTGGCAGCTGAATTCAATGTTACGCAGGGTGTTGTCAATGCGAATGGACTGTTCTCAGGCATGGCGACCAGGAGTATTCCCATAACCATTAATCTCCTATCGAACACACTGATAAAAAGCTTCGCAGGAGATGATTACAGTATCAATATGTCCGTCCTGGCGTTTCCAGACATTCTCTCTACTTACAAATTAGATCCTATCGAAATTACTGTCTTTGCCATTCTCAAGACTTTCATCCTCACTTCTTTTCTATTCCTGGCGGTGTGTCTGTTCGTGAAGCAGCCACTTCAGGAAAACGCAATGGGCGTAAAACAGTTGCAGCGCATGACCGGAATATCTGGTTTCTCTTATTGGGCTGTCGTTTACGTAATTGATATAATTCTGGCGTTCTGTACAATTTGTCTCATGATCGTTTTTGCGTGTCTGATCGATTCCCAACTGGACACGCGACTCTACATGATCAATGAAATTAGTAAGTAACTTTTTCTAATTTCCACATCGATACCTCAATAACTTTTTCTAACATTTAATATCTATTACAGGTATTACGATTCTCCTTCTATTACTGTTCTTCGTGAGTTCCCTGCCTTTAATTTACATTTTTAGCTTTCTACGTAAATCATCGAAAACAGTATTAACGATATTATACTTAGTGCCTGTGACTCTGCGTAAGTAAACGGTTCCTCGTTCTCGTATTAACTCACGTATCATCGATTCGGTGATGCTTCATGAACTCTCTTGGTCTCTTGCAGTTTTCGCAGAAGTTGTTCTGTATCAAATAGCCGAAGCCCAAGAGAAGAATGCAACGTTCAAGAAGATATATTGGATCCTGCATAAGATATTTCTGGTAATACCCCATGTCAGCTTTTCGTACAGCCACTTCGGTTTCATGAAAACAGCAGCACTTAACGCTCGATGCCGATCGCTGCCCGAAGCTATATACAAGATCATGTGTATGAAACACGATATGTGTTGCGGTAAGTAATTGCACCTTGGAATGCAGTTTTGCAGTAAAAATAAAGGTTACCTGACAAAGCACTGGATTACGATAAAAAGTCTTAATACACAGCACTGGAGTGCGCCGACGGCTCCTGCAAAAAGTCATTTCCATACTTTGATAATTTCGAGACGAATAACAGTTTGGAAGAATGCACGATATACTTAGCCGTGGCGCCGCTGCTCTACTTCCTGGTGATAGGTCTGCTGGAGCAGAATATATTTAATAAACTGTTGACGCGCCTGCGGCACGTCGCAGCGTGTTCCAAAGAGGATCAGGAGGAGGTCGACGGCGACGTCAAAGTCGAGGAGGACCTGATAGCTCGAGCCATAAACATTCGCAGCAGTCAAGGTAAGGAATTACCTTCTGGAATCGATTTGAAGGATAAAGAATTTTTTCATTTCACCAGGTCAAGGCGATCAAGCGTTACGCCTATCAAATATGACTTCGGATAGCGAAAATTCAGCGAACGACGACGGGTCGGCTCTGTTCTTGGCTTATCGTCTTCGTAAGAGTTACGGAAAGGTCAAGGCCGTGAAGAACGTGAGCTTCCGGGTGAAGAGACACGAGTGCTTCGGGTTCCTGGGTGTGAACGGTGCCGGAAAGAGTACGACTTTCCGTATGCTGACGGGCGAGGAGTTACCGTCCGGCGGTATGATGTTGCTGGGTAGTTACAGCATTAAATCGAATCGCAAGAAGGTACTTAACTCCAACCGGATATAAGCTTCGTTCTCGTACTCAGCATCCTGGGCTCTCCTTGTTGCATCCAATGATAACGCAATGCCTTCGTTTCGTTCTCAGT
This sequence comes from Trachelus iudaicus, assembly GCA_030142595.1. Taxonomy (NCBI): domain Eukaryota; kingdom Metazoa; phylum Arthropoda; class Insecta; order Hymenoptera; family Cephidae; genus Trachelus; species Trachelus iudaicus. The sequence continues at coordinate 116,336 of JARQTH010000534.1, forward strand.
ACCTGGAACAGATGGGATATTGTCCGCAGAGTCACGACCTGATCCCATCTCTGAATGCATGGGAGCACCTGCGATTGTTCGCCGGTCTACGTGGGATACCCAGGTCTTGCGTAAACCAGGAAGTCGCTAAGTGGATTAATCTGTCGAGTAAGTAGCAGCCGTATTGTTTATTTCCGTACATTCAAAATGGTCATCCCTCGATGAAGACGTTCCTGTATCTCGTACACTGACGTGTGATACCGTGCTCAGATCTTAAGGCCTGTGCCAAACAACCGAGTAAGACCTACAGCGGTGGCAATAAGAGACGATTGAGTATCGCGATCGCTCTGATTGGCGGTCCGCCTCTTGTCCTTCTGGACGAACCGACGACGGGCGTCGATCCTGCGGCCAGGAAATCCTTATGGAAGGTCATAAGGTCTTGCCAGGCCGCGGGGCAGGCCATTATATTCACGTCGCACAAGTAAGTCTCGATATATCGTAGACAAGGTTTTCGTAGCTTTTATGATATCAAATATAATTGCAATTCGATAAACCATTTACGTATAATTATTCTTCAGCATGGAGGAATCGGAAGCGCTTTGCGACAGACTTGTTATCATGGTGGATGGCAAACCCGTTTGCGTAGGTGCGAGTCAGGAATTGAAACAGAAATTCGGCGCTGGATTTGATATTTCAATTAAAGTAAATCCACAGAGGGACGAAACTGTCGTCGAGAAGATTAAACGCGATATCGAGTGCGCACTGACTTGCACGCTGCGGGATGAAAATATTGTGAGTAGAGGATACGAGGAAATTATATATTATTTTATCGTCATTGTTCTAATTAATTATCTTTCGCCAGGGCTACCTTGCTTATCACGTTGACGATCCCGAGACTACTTGGCAGACAATGTTTCAGGCACTTGATAATCTTAAGAAGAGTCACGAAGTCATAGAGGATTTTATCATACTGTCCTCGACCCTTGAACAATTGTTTATGCAATTTGCAAAAATGAAAGACAATTCTGCACAGAGTCAGTCTGCAGCTGAAGATTCCTCAATGAATGTCACTGTCAACAGGGGCTATATGCCTTAAACATTTGGAATTGAGTGTTGTCAAAGTAAAAGTATTATTAAATAATAATATTGCCTTTTAAGCAAGATTCAAGTGCGAATAGTATTAATGAAAAACCAAAAATTTAGAATAACCGATAGTAACCATTAGAATATTTATATATATATATTTTTTTTTCTATTATGCATCGTTGCATTTATTACATGTATAATGCGTACTATATTTTCATCATCTCTACTCGTGCTCAGTGGTGTTTAATATAATTCTTACTGTTTCCGTAACAATATTCTCCAAGAGAGAAATAAAAAGAACCTGTACCATAACGCGGTGCAGTTGATATTTTTGCATTGATCTTACATTTTGTAAAATTTAATGCTTTTGTATAACGAATAAACGTTTGAAAGCATTTGCGAAAGTCTTGGATTTATTTATTTAACGCAACGGTATGTACGAACGGTGTAAAAAGAAAAAAAAAAAAATGTTAACCTGGAGGTAATCATTATGAACAACGATGTTTCCCGTATAAATAAAAAAAGGTAGCATAAACGATATATTGTTATGTACATAGGTCTGCCGTTTAAGTAGATACAAATAATAAAAATAGGGATAACAGGGTTCCTGGGGTCTGGCTGAATGAAGTGTCAATGATTACGATACTCGGTGCACTGGGGTTCCTGTTTAATATCGATAACCACCATTTTGACTTGTCTGATAAGAGTTTGGTCCCTGATAAGCAGAACCACCACCTCCGGCGCCACCTCCGCGTCCACCTCCTGATCCACCTCCTGCATCGAAGAACGATTTAAAAATTTGTCAAAAATATCGCAACACTAGGAGGCTCTTCATAATCACGTGAACTTTACCCACCTTGACCATATCCTGATCCGGTACCAGAACCGCTAGCGCCTCCACCGCCTGAGGTATCCTGATTTTCGCCTCTAGCCTCCGCAGCTAGAGCAAGTTCCACGCCACGCTGTATTTCCGGTGGGATTGGTGGTGGAGTCGGAATATGGGCACCCTCCGGATGAAAGCCTTCCTCGTCGGCAGTGTACTTTATCGTGTACTGAACGCCGTCGGGACCGGTGTAACTGTAGGATCCGCTCACGGATTCGGATTCACCTAATTTATATAAATATTCAAAGCGAAGTAAGTACAATTGACAGTACATTCACTAAAATCCAAGTAAGCATTCCAAGTTCTTAATACTTGCCTTGAAGTTGACCAGTCTCCTGTGCTGTAATGCCATTTCCGGTTTCGTAGCTGAAACTGTAGCTGCCGTCTCCGGTGTTCTCATTCGAGAATGACACAATAGGTACTTCCTGTCCGTTGCCACCACCTCCTGCTCCACCTCTTGAACCACCGTTACCACCACCGGCACCTGGATACAAACGTCTCGTAAGGGTAATATTTTTCAATTACAATTTTTTTTTCGATTACTTACCTGGTCCGAATCCACCAGATCCACCTGGACCACGTCCACCTCCACCAGCATTACCACCACCGCTGCCACCAGCGCCTCCCCTGTTAGGTGCCTGAATCAGTCCTGCTCCTCCAGCACTTCCTGCGCTACCCGGTGGTAGATAAGTGTTCTCCAATCTCGCTGCATAGCAAGTACCAAGGACCGCCAACACGGTCACTGTCAACTGTCGAAATGAATTTGCTCGTAAGAAGTGACTGACAAAGTGCTACCAACGTATGGAAAAAAAATTGGAACAAATGCATTACTCGACACAAAATTATGAAAAAAGAAAGATAAATTGATCCAACTATCGAGAAAACTAAAGTTACAGTTTAAAAAAGATAATCCATTTATCTCCATTACTACCGTACCGTTCTCATCACCACGACCGTCGATATCCCACGAAGTTTCTAAAAAAAATATATGAACGAAAGACAAGCCCTATTCCTTCGCGCACACTCGAGACTCCTACGATCGCGTCCTGATCGTTATTGTGACTCGAACGAAGACGCCTGAACTTATATAGCAGATCGTAGAGGATCGTCTTCTTCCTCTCGCCCAGGAGGCCATCAGGAGTCGATCGAATCTTCGGTGACGCCAGACGAGAGTGCATATACGCCTATATGTACCAGGTATCATCGGTAGAGGGGTTAATATCGGTAGCACGTATCTCAGCATCCACGTGGTACGATATCTCGGTGCTAGGATGACAGAGGTGGGTACTCGGGAAATTGACGGTGCTCAGAATTAGAAGGGAACCGTGGTATGATCTCGGTGCAGCGTCTATAGAGAAGATGCGCGTCGACCGATTGCATCATTACAGGTGATACAGATCGTCGGTTATTTGCGGACATTTACGAAGGCTGAAGGTCAGGCCAATCGGGTCGGGCATGAAAGTGAATTCTGTATACATATATGTATGTACATATTGGCTCTATATATTATGTACTTTGTAAGCGGTATAGTTATTTTACGTCGATGAAGATGAGCGTGGATAATATTGCCATTGCGAATTGCAGGGACGTTAAAAGGAGCCGCTCTCAATACCATCCTTATAATTGCTCCACTGACTCCATGGAGATTACATGCCGTTCCATAACGCATCATCGACGCCTCCGACCTGAGAGACCTCCACCCTTACGCAACACTCTCTACTTGGATGGACGGGTGCAGGTTAATGCGTGAGACGCACTGTGGTACTTACCGTGTAGAAATTATTCTGTAATATGGAGACGCATACGTATGTTATAAGAGGTTAGGGATTTTATTGCGTTCACTGTAGACATTTAGATGTCTTATGGAATTTCATATGCAATCTCGTTATGGGAGAGCCTGGGGTGTAGCTGAATGCGTCTTTAAAAACATTCGTGCGCATGCGCACGACTGAGCAAAGAATTCGGGGATTCCCAGGATTATTGTTCAAACGGTTGTTTAATATTGAAAGGTGTAAAGTGCAAGATTTTATGATTCTGTTTGAATGGTTAGAAGTAACGAGGGCTCATTTACGTATTGATTATTGCGTAACGTGTAGTAAACGGCCAAACGATGTTAACATTTAAATGAAGTTTCCCAGAAATACAATTGCGGATTCACAATCGACGAGCCGGAACGGACCGCATTGGCTGTGCCGGGTGCGGCCCGATTAAAAATCATCTAGGTTCGTGATTCGTCGTGACACCATTAATCTGACAATGGGATCCCATGAGGCTTTCTAAATATACTGGGAGGAACGTTCCCGGCTCTTTCTTTATACTACTTATTTTTATTCGTTTACTTTGAGAAAATACAGCCCTTTTCGTGGTGCTATCCGGGTGCATATCTCAGTATTGCTCGTGTTATGCCAGAGGTTAGGTCGACATGGCGCTCTCCTTCGGGGAGCGCTCTCAGGAATTCGAATGCTCGACGTGGCAGGAAGGTCGTGGAAAAAAGAAATTTGTAAAATGGATGCTGCTCGGTATTTATCATAGAAAATCCAAAGCGTGTCAGTAATTTCTAATTGAAGATTGTTGATTCATACCGATATACATGCTTGAGAGTAATGCTGGGGGTGGATTAAAATTTCTTGTGAAAGATTTTCATTTAATTTTTCTACTTTTTGTTTTGGTCAAACCAAAATCCTCCAGTCGTCATCTAGAAACGCATCGCGCAATATCCTGTCTTTCGATGCGACTGTGAGACGGTGAACTTTCACCGAGACTCCCGTCCGCCGTCTTTGACCATTTAAAACCCCCGGGCATTTTCGTTTCTTGTACCAGAGCATCGTACAGGGCTGAGACGGCACGCGCGAGAAACGATAACTTTTTTATATTTTTATATACTCTAATTTTATGTAAATGCAGAACACTGCTGGTAGTCTTTCGTTAAGCAGAGACCAGATATTACAATATCTCTTAAACATAATAATATACGTAATATATTTTTCCATATAAAGTAAGTATATAATATTCGATCACTTCCATCAGAATCATCCCTTTCCTTCTCTTCATCTTGTCCAGAAGATGTACTGCACAATCAGAAACGTGACACGGAACTATTAACAGAGTTGCATTATCAATGAAACTATGTGTTCCTCCAGCATCCGCATACTCTTTCGAAATGCTATAATGACATTGTAAAAGAAATAAAATATTATAAAGTAACAGATCAGCCAGATACTTCAGATGGGATTGGAATTCTTTTCGCACAATGGCGCAACGTTCAATCGTCTAGATTGACAAGGAAGATGTTTCATATATCGATATTGATCTCTTGGAATAATTCCGTCCTCGATAAAGCTATATAAAAATTCATTCTATCCAGAAAACCCAAGGTTACTGTTTGTCAACGCGGAAATTAAACTTAAAAGCGTATATATATATTATTAGAAAATACAGACCAGAAATCTGGGTGCTGCCCAGATCGTTAATCCATCCAATTGGATATTGGGATTGGCCGGGAATGGCGTATAGAAAATATATGGTGCAGCAATGGCGCGCAAGAGGCAATAAGAAATATATATAACTATATTGCATAATATATGTGCGCATCCTAGAGCGAGAACGTCTTCTACGAGATGACCTTTTGCCGCGGTTGGAATCGTTGTCAGTCTCTGATGGTAACGTACTTCAGTGCAAACACGTATGTAGCTACTTCTATTACATACGCTTCACTGATGTATATACGTCGTATATAATAAGAATGTCGACGAAGATGCCCAAGGAGATGAGTTCCATCCATGATCCAATTTCTCTGCCTGACGACTACCAGTGGCATAACTGGAAGAATTTATGTATGCATATATACGTACAGCTTTCATTAATTATTATGACTCGCTGGTTGGCAAACGATTGATAATATTTTGGCATGCTGCTGATGAATATCAAAGATATCTGTATTACTGCATGATTTGGAACAGCTGATTAGACTTAAATTGGATAATAGATATCATGCTGGAGCATCGTTATCAAAGATCTTGTCTGTAAAATCAGTTTACCATGTGGTAGAAATGTAGGATTCTTTTGTAAAAATTAACTGAAATATGCATAAGTGATTTTTGTATATTTAAAAAACTTTATTTTCAAATTTATCATAGAACAAATACCTGTGTCACTCGATGAAAAAGAAATAATTTTACAGACGGATGCTGCGTGTGAAGGATTGAAATCGTTCTGCGGCGGTGATATTCAAAGAGAAAACTAACTAGATTCACCAGGCTCGACAACGGCCCACAGTCAAAAGTCCCTAGGTACAAGCAACAAGGTTTAAAAACATACAAATTTGATAATATTTCTTCCACAATTCTATCGGTAAACTCAAACTACCTACGTGCTCCGTCAAGAAATTCTAAATTGGGAGTATCGAAATAAAACGAAGAGATAATTTTGAAAAGGCGCAAAAACCATTCAAACGCTGAATCTCGAGTGAGTAAGAAAAGCAAAGGGAGGCTGCGATGGCGCTGCAGTAGCAGATCCGCGCGGAGACCGTTACGGCATGCTTTTGTTGACAACAAAGGATTTTAAGCCGGCGACATTTCAGCACGTCGAGAAGAAGGCGTACGGCGTCCGACCAGTTGTTTAGAACGGATCGAGGGAGTAGGATGTCGTCGGGAAGTAACGAGGGAAATCTGAACAACGCCATAATATTCCGTGCAGTTCTGTCCAAGTGTTTTCAACACATAGCGAGATCCGTAAGGTGAGTCAGTTCCTGTATAGTAAGGAAAAGAAGAAAAAAAAAGATTAAAGATCTCCCATAACATTTCTCCATGAAAATTCATTTCCTCTCCGTGCCTGCAGCAGCATCCTCGCGTATCGTGTATCCCGAGGAGGGTTAAACTACGCGAATCGTTCGCATTCTGCTCCAGCATCTTTCCCGATCTCATTGTCCTCGTGAATCAGTACGTTACTTATCAATGTCCCTACGTCCAATCGAATCGTCGAACGAACCAGGCTCGACGTTGTGTATCTTCCTTCGCTACGTACAAGCAACGGGATGGGATGGAACGGGATAGAATGATGATGGTGTCATTCGATGTCATTGGCCTCCGCGGCTTGCATACTAATGTATCAACCCGTTCGCGGCTCTCGCTCACGTGGCCGAATAACTGTCCGTTATTACCCAACCGTACGGGGGACTTCTCCTTTGAAATATTGGGAACCACGTTTACTTAGGATCGTTTCTTGTGATGCAACGGTACGCGCAGGCTCTTGCCTGGTACAAATTGTGATTCTGGTACATGTTTGTTGTGATAAATCATTTCTTTTAATTAACCTCTCGCGTTTATGCTTATTGCGAAAGATACGTCGCTGAGAGTAATGATTGATTTTCATTTTTATTGTCTGACAAATGTCAGAACGTTTTAAAAATTGGGGTAAAAAAGGTGATTGGTGTTTTTTAACTTTATAAGTGATTTGCTTGGTAATAGCTTTGTTTTTAATTAAACATTTAAATTTTTTAACTAGTTTCTACTTGGTACACGGAGGCGAATGGAATGCGTACACTTTATATCGTATGGGTTATAAATTTAATTTGCCTGTTTGTAATTGTTATCATCGTGCTGATAGTTAATGGAAGCTGGAATTCTTAGTATGTCGAGTATGCGTCATAGTAAGCCGACAATGTCGCGTGTTGGTTCCACAGTGAAACGTAACGGATACGCAGGCTCTCCGGATGCTTCGATGGCGATTGAAGAAGGAGAGAGAAACGAAAAACGGCAAGAGAAATGAAGATTGGATTGGGAAAGATTTTTATACGTTCGGTCAGGTCTGGACTAATGCAACTTTGTTATTGTTACGTCAAATTGCACCAGTCCCGGCCTGATTGCGCGTGTTTGCTACTTCAAAACGGTTATTCGAAGTTCGACGGTATTTTGTTTCATCCACTCGGGAACTGATCTGCCGCGAGCATAAAACTGGCTGGCCGGTTTTCTGCTTGGTTTCATAATTGCCAATGAATGTGAGAACGTTCGAACTACGGACCCCGTTGCTTCACTCCAGGCCCTGTTCTTTGTTTGCATTTTGGGACAAAGAAGAATCCGATCCTTCCTATAGTATTATGTCATATGGATATATGTATATGTATAGATGTAGAGGTCAAAACGAAGAGGAATATATTTATAAGTCTTTTTTTTTTATTACTACGCCTATTTATTGATATCTGATTGATTTGATAGGAATCGATTATTATACTTGTTGATATTGGAATTGGTAGAATTTCACGTTGATATATGTGAATTTTAATAAATGGGAGTATGATAGGTATTGATATTAGTTCTGGTAATTAATTGAATTTTATAAGAGCTCAGGTAGAAGTTTACTGTGTTGGTTGTGTAATTCAAGGAACACGCTATGATTGACTGTTAAATAACACTTTGCTTTTGAGCTAAACGACGACGACGGATATTGCAATTGGAGTTATATTGAGGATTGATAGAAAAAAGAAACGTTGTACGCAGTTCGTTAACGATACGTTATTCCATCGTTCATAATAGGAAATACATATTACAAAACTTACTCTTTAATTAAAATATTCTTAGATGGTTTCATAATCATAACGACGCAGTACTCCTTATTCATATATATATACATCGACTATTTGGTCATCGTGTCTGAAACCGAGCATTTAGCGTGTATTCAATCAAGCCTCCTTTATACTCCCTTAAGAGAGCTTGTAACGTGCTGCTTGACCGTTCAGCTGGACAAAGAGCGTGACATTGAATAACTGGTAGACCTTAGCACTGGTTAAAATAAATTGATTAAGAATAATTTTAAAACTTAATTGCAGCTTAACCTACCCTGGATTTAAGAATATTAGGTTTTTAGATTGGAAGTTGCTTTTTGTTTTGTATAGTGTCTGTGGATTGAATTAGGTAAATTAATTTTGTTTCTCGTACAGGAAGTATGATGAGTCCGCTTGCTATTATTCTTCGATATAATAGTCATTTCGCACTGTTTCCAAGTCAGATAGGCATTCCTGCTGGTTACAGTTTCAAAACATTCAACCTGTGCACTTTGTCTTCTGTTTAGCAGAGTAGTGTATCGCATCATACTTCTCTGTTTGGTTACTCCATCAGCTAACAGCTTATCTCTCAGCAGCTTCTACGAAGTCTGATGACTGTACTGTACCCTACTGGGTACTCCAATTACTCTCTAAGGAAGTTAATGCATTGGTATTGGTTGACAACGCTGCTCATTGTTCTTTTATTGTTTCAGCGAGGACACTTTTATTGAGAATTTTACTATTTTCAAAGGGAAAGCACTGATAGCCCGAAAACTACATAAGGCTCTCATAACTGATCTCCACAAAAGTATGGATGCTGTTCTCGAAGAAATGCTAGAGGATGGCACCTTGGTCGATGCACTGGCTATGGCTTCAAAGCTTTCCGAAAAAGCTGTTATACCTGCAGGTGAAAGTGCATGGTGAGCGAAACTCTTCTTGATCCATGTAGCATCTATTATACTTCGTTATGAACTATTTTTAATCTACTCCAACAGGAGGCCACCAGGAAACATAGAACAACACTTGCGATCCCTGGACGCTGAGATAATCCAAGAGCAGAATCAAAAATTGGAAGAGTTGGTGAACAAATTGGAGGCTGAGAATGAAGTTCTAATACATCAAATCACTGAGTCAAGGAATAAAGTCCGTATCATCGACAAGCGTATGAATAACATACTGACTGCAGCACCTGACGATATTCGACGTATGCAGAAGGCAATAGACCAAATGGAGGACTATGTTAACAAATTGAAAAACGAATGATTCATTTCAAGAAGGGTGATTTTCTGAAACAAAATCGTCCATGGCGTCATATCCTGTGTCGACTATTATCGAAGGCCGTGTTCTCTTTTTTTACTGGTTTAAACAAACACGCGTGTTCCTTTCGGAGTTTGTGCTTTGTAAGGGTACTCTGATTAAAGTACCGGAAGGTTTTATATTTTTGACAAATTTAAGTACCGGAAGATAAAATGGTCTTTTTTAATTTATCTATCGAAGGGAGCAAATTCCAGAAAATGTGATGATTCTACAAACCAGTAATGCATCGATTACATTGAAATTATCGTTAAGAAGTTATCGATTTCCTGAGGAAAGATTATGAATTAAACGTTAGTCTTTGTCTTCTGAAGCTGCTCCAGTTTAGTAAGAGCATCTTTGCGCCGTGCTTCCAAATTCTTGAGCTGGCTGCGCAGATTCTTCAGCAATAATTTATTCTCCTTTTACAACAGACAAATTACTTATAATTTATCGATAATTTTTTCTGGCAATTAATAAAATGAATACTAGAAGTTGTACTTTGCTTTGCTGGAATATCTGCTCGTTGACCTCAGTTAATCTTGACGAATCCTCGCGTATTGTTTCCCTTAGGGAAGCAAGCTTCTCGTTAAGCTTATCCCGTTTTTCTGTTAATTCCGTCAGTTTTTCATAAGCACAACCGTTCGACTTAATTTTATTACGACTTTTCTCGACTGCATCAGATTTCAAGGAATCATAAGCCTGCCGACTGATTTCCATTTGTCCATAAAATATTTGGTGTCTCTTACGATTACTTTCCAATACCATCAAAGCCTTTTCTTGCATAACTGTTGTGCAATTAATTTTATGTAACAATTCGCTGCACTTATCATGTATCTCTGATGATTTAGTCTTAAGCAGGCTCAATTGCTCATCCGCATTGTTACTAACATACAAATTATCTGTCTTATTAAAATCCGTTGAATTTGTTTGCTTACTATGAGTCAGATCTAGAAATTAAATGCATCTTTACTTTTATTCCTAAAAAATGCGTTACATCAATTACCTTTAATACGTTCTACTCGTACGTTCTCAGCAATTTGCCTTAAACGCTTAGTAATGTTTTTAACAGATTCAGCATCAGTGTTCATTGTTAAAACTATTTTATCCTAAATCCTGCAAAGCGCTACAAGAGGGCTGCGTTCAAATACTTTCACGACTTTGGCGGTTGGTAAAATTCGAAATACGAATGCGTCCTCGTACCTGCTTAAAATAGCATCCAATAGCATTCGTATAATGCATCTAAGTAATTCCCGCTTTAATGAACAACGTGATCTGATTGGTAGCCGTGAGCCAATCAGAGCTCGGAATACAGAGCGAGTATACTTGAAGCGTTACTCGTTAGATGGCAGTAGCGTTAGCTTAGCCATTGCGACGCACTCGGTGCTCGCCATTGTGCCGTGATTGCTGCTGAAGTTTCGTGTTTGTAGTGAATATTCGGCCGGTTTATCGAGTTCCTGGGATTCGCAGATACCACGTAAGTAAACACTTCGATCACAGCTATACCCCGAGGATTCAGCTTATCACACACGACTGTACTTATCCCTTGAAACAAGCATATCAGCACCACCGCTACAATTTTAGGGGTTAGTTTTCCTGCCGCGCCGAGTCAGCCCTCTTTCGTGCGCGTGGTCAAGCCGCCTGACCGCATCCTCCCTACGATTCTACACAACACGTAACCAGCGTCCACTCGAGCACCCACAACAGGATCCATACCGACCATTAAAATCTAGATTAACTTCAATTCATTCAAACCACCCATCAGCATTCTCGTACGCCTTCGTCGTATCTCCCAGGGCGTTGGCGTTTTTTCTCCACGAAAACTCAAATCCACTCTAGCATTACGATGCTCCAAATATTCACGAGTCACTGGAACATGGCTACCGTTGTAGTTTCACGCACATCAACTCCGAGCAGACTCTCCAACCTAAAAAAAAAACGTTTCGTTCAAAGCTCACGATATGAAATCGATCCGTACCCTGTTCCGTCTCCCCATAAATCAGGAGTCGTCAATATTTCGAACTCCATCGATATCAGAAAGAGGTTCACCCTAATTTCAAATCATCCAAGTGTCTCTTGTATCTCCTATAAAAACGTTAAATCTTTCTAGACACGCATTTACACGCATATCCTGCTGGTCGGCTTAAAAATTCCCTCAATTTCCTCTCTGCCTTGCACGTGGCCTTTTCTTCGATCGTCCCCAGGAACCAATTAACAGTATCAGAAAGTCGCTTTACTAGACTATTAGTAATAAACAAAGAGCCACCTTTTTCCCATGAATTCCTTACGTGGGAGAATTCATTCCTCCTTTTTTTTCATTGTGTTCAACGTATTTCTCACGTACGCGAAAAATACGTACGCACTGCGTACGAATCTCATCCCGTCACATAACCTCTAGCATCCTCTAATCTTCGTTGAGCTCTTTATCTCCTCTTCCCTTTCTTTTTATTTCCTACGTTCCACAATGGTTAAGCGCCGTGGACTTTATATTGCGCACATAACTCTGACTCTTTGGAATCCTCCGGCGATTGCTTATCGCCGAGAGAGTGAATTTCTTCGGAAGGATAGGTATATGGAATCGCGAGCGAGAGGGAGAGTGAGAGATAACTAACGGGCGCGCGAGGAGAGCGAGAGAGAAGAAGAAAGGAGTATGGCATCTGAAAAATAGCTGATTTGTCGGCGGTCCTAACCTCGCTCGGAGTAACGCTTCCGCTCTTGTGGTCACTGGTACAGAGCGTGGTTTTATGATACTGTATCGATGCAATTTTTATATATACTTTGTTCGTTGATCGTTCTTTTTTTTTTTTTTATTACTCATTCGTCCACTTGTCCCTGTCCGGCCTTCTTCCGTATATACTAATTGGATATCGTTTAAGGGAAGGTTCTTCCTTTAGATTTTGACAGTTTCCTTGCTGAGAGAGAGAGAGAGAGACGGCCCGTGGAAGAGCGAGCGAGGGGCAGTCTGTGCTCTAATTATTTATAATGGAGATAAGCGGACTAGATTAGAACTAAATGGAGAGACAGAAAATGTAGAGCATATACTGTGCGGCTTTATTATTGCATACGCGTTACACATGCCAGCCTGTGTGTAAAGTGTACGTATATATTTGTGCTATTATCGTGTATCTGCAGTAACACGTGGTCGCTTAAGAAAGACAAACTTTGAACGAACTTATTGCCAAGAATTAATACAGCCATCATTCTCTTATCGGAGATCGACCGGATACGTTAGCTATATTTTTGGATATCACCGGATATTATTAATTTATTATATTATTAGTACATATATATATATATATATAATTCTGTTGATTCTTTTCTATTCCATGCTCTGTGTGACACGAAGGAACCGACTGCTCGATGATCATTCCATTCCTGTCTCCCTTTATTTCGGTCATGCCGAAATTCCTGAAATACAAACCTACAGCTCAACCATATCTCTCTCTCTCTCTCTCTCTCTCTCTCTCTCTCTCTCTCTCTCTCTCTCGCTCTCTCTCTCTCTCTGACTTTCGAAATTCTCCGACGACACAACTATATTTATAAAACCGCTTGGTCTTGTCCTCAGCCGCACAAACGTAACAGTCAGTAAAAATCTCAGCACTCTTCCTTCTCATCCACGTGATCGTCAAAAACTTCGACGCCACATTGCTTCCTCGTACTCGTCGATCCTAAATAATTCCCCTGAGACAAAAAAAGTCAACCCTTTGGTAAAGAAACTCCGTTTCATTGATTTATACTCGCTGAAGACCGATTCGCGAGGATGACCTACGGGTCTCGTACGGTGATAAAAGGGCTTGACCTCCATACACCGCAAACGTATAAATGTTCATAGGTACAACGGTGAACGTTACTCCTGAACTATGCCGGGTTTCTGGCGCGAAGTACGAGCCAAGAGATTTCCAATAACCACGGACAGCCCTGGCGCCATTAATCATTATTCGACAATCCCAAGTATGAAACTCCTGAAGTGCGCTCACAGTCACTACCGAAAGAAAGTGATCCTGACGTTACGCTGCTGGATATCGCTTCGATGAAAAGTCATGATTTTTTTTTCACAGCTTGCGCGACATTGCCGACGCGTGGGTGGTGGCGGGTAGGGGGGTGGGGTTGGGGGGGGGGACGAACAGGCGTCGATCAGCTGAGCTTTTCTTCGTCCTTTTCTCTTCGCTCGATCCACCCAAGTTTTGCCGGTTATTGTGCGTTGTATATATATATATATATATACCTGGTGGGCACAACAAAGCGTTGCCATGGTAACTCGTCGGCGTTTCTCCCGGTTGCCATCACAAAACATTTTCCACTTGCTGATGAAAACTTAACATCTGCGCTAAGCCACAACGACACTTAAGATTCGTGGTATGCAGTCAGGGAAGGCGTCTTTACGCCGATGTAAAGTTTTTATCGTCCACGTCACTCGTTTCTCTTCTTATACGAAAAAGCTTCTTTTCCAATCGGCACTACGTCGCCTCGTAGGAACGACAGTGTTTCCGAAATCAGTAATCGTTCGCTGTCACCGATTAACCCCGTTTCGTGTAATTTCATTGCCGATAACGGATAACCAATGACACTGGTACTCTTATATGACACAGTGCAATTAGTTTGTTCTGGAACGAACGTCAGAATCATTGCGCTTTACCTCTTTACTGTTCGATGACGATGAAAAGATTCTCTCTCTCTTTTTTTTTTATCTGCTTCTATGCAGATCCCGCGTTACGATGTATCGTTTGTGCATGTATTCTTTGTCTCTAATGATATATATTCGTTATTTTATACTCGTTGGGTGAGACTCATCTGTCTGCTGGGTGATTTTTCCTTGCATAATTCTATCCGAATACCCCCCTTCCCCCCTCTCCTCTTTCTCCCTTCTTTTGCTGCTCTTCAAGGACACTCACTGTGCGCTCCTTCGGTACGACTCCTCGCCAACGTATTTCCAGCTCGATTCTAGTTTGCATAATATATGGGTTACTACTGCCACCTCGACTCGCTGCCACCAACACGTACGCCTGTACACGCTACGACGTATGTGCGATACGGCACGGCCAAGTTTGGTTGGTTCTTGTACATACACGTAATAATGCGAGGGCACACATGCTGCCTCTATGGCATTTATATTACAGTGTCAATATTGTGCGCGCGTGTGTGTGTCGTGCCTTGTAAAAGTTTACTCACGTACGTGGATACCTAGTGTGCGTATACGTACTGTACGACGATTCCCGTTCTCCGACGAGGTTTTTTTTTTTTTCACTTTTTGGGACAGAAACTGGATTTTTATGTTACCGCCATTGAGTTGCGCTATAATAATCATGATAATAATGCTGGTATCGTAAAGCAGGATCGGATAGATGATCTTTGGCTGTACGAGCTGCTCGTGCGAGTTTGATTTGAGTTTACTTGCTTCTGAGAAAGGGACTTTTTTTCTTTAGAGTCAATATTAAAAAAAATCCAATCGGTGCTTGTGTATTATAGAGGATTTTATATGGGGTTTTTTTGGTCGAGGGTATTGCTTACGGTCTAGGGATATTTCAGGGGGGATTATTCTGGGGATTTTTGCGTAAATTTAAACTCGTGATGTATTTCTTGGATGTGTCTGCGGTTCGCATCGAGCACCAGAAGCTTTTTCGTAAAGTCGTGTAGGTTGATGCTGGACTCGATGAAATCGGTCGGTTTACCTGGGACGTTTATGTATGTCGATTAGGCCTCGTGACGCGCGTTGAGCTACGATTAAAATTATATTGGCGATTCGCGATGAAGCAACGAGAAAAATATGAATTTTATCAACGCGTTGGAAAGGGATTTTATTAAAGATTTTTGTTGCTTCGAGCAAATCGTAAAAGGAAACGAAGAGACCACAGAAGTCTGTAAAGAAAGAACACATCGAATCGTTTACCAGGTTAACGAACGAATTTAACTACATTTGTCGTCACAGTCGGCGACACAGTTCCTATTCCCTTGATGTGCAATCGATAAATCAATATTAATATCCAGTCTGTTATGTTACGGCCAATTAGCTTAACAATCGTCAGACATTGGCTATACGCACAATCAATATAACGTACAACACTGTTACGCAATTTAAAATAACGGAATCTTCATTATGAAAATCATTAAAAAAAAATAAGTTTACCTTACGAACAGACACACACGCATATAGCGTTATCGGGTACTATTGCATCACCCGAAGATGGTTCTGCACCCAAGAATTTATGTAAACCAAACGAAGCCAGCTAACTTCAAGTGGTACAATAGGTCCTGCGATGCACGTACAGAGTATGATTATATAGTATGACTGTATAATAAGGTCAAAGGTCACAGTCAAAAGTGTATGCTCGCTTGTCGATTCCTAGATCGGGCGACGTATCCAGTGAAAAAAAAGAAACTTGATCCGAGGTTAGGTACGCGCTCCACCTGTCCTGCACTTACGACGCAGGCCTTGGAATCCTATCGCCGTTGAGGCAAACGACGGGTTAGGTTAGGTTAGGCACGCGCTCTTTCCCAAGAGGTCACCTCCCCGAAAGGCGTCAAGGTCGCATTCCCCAGGTGCCTCTCGTATATGCTGATTACGTTGCACAAGCGAATAATCACGGTTGCAATTATTATGGTGTATGCCTGTCTACTGGCGCATGCGCAGAACAACCAACTCGTCTAACTTCTCACCAGCAGCATCCTGCCTTCGTCGTTGCTCACCTGATACAGGACACGGCGCGTTACTTTCCATTATCATTGCTCGCAGGCTCTCGTACGTATCTCGTCGTATCTCCATTCCAGCTCGTGAAAATAATTCACTGGCTTGGTATAGCGTCTTTTTCTACGTCGTAGTTAACGGGAGCTGCGACGCCGCCATCTTTGTCTTTGATCCCCATTGGCCGTGTTGCATGCATTGGCTGCGCCTCTGCACATCGTCCAAAGACGGAACACGTAGTCCTTGAATAAGGCAGCGTATAAGGTACGAGGGAGAGAGAGAGAGAGAGAGAGAGAGTGATTAGTTGGTAACTTTTGAATTGAAAAAAAAAAAGTGAATCGTGGAATGCAACGAGGCTCGATAAAGTCACAACAGCCGTTGCGCCAGCTTGTTTTGGTGTCGTAACGTGTTTTGAGTATCTTGGGAGAGTCTAGTGTGACTGGAGATCTTTTTTTTTTTCTTAAATATATATATATATATCTTTGACTGTCTCTCTCGGTTTCTCCCTCTCTTTCTCTCTATGTTGTACCAGTTTGGCATTCCTTCTGGAACACTCTCACTCGTTTTATATTGGTGCGGTCGTCGGTTGGTCGGGGGGGTGGGCGGTACGGGAGTTCCTTACTGGATGATTGGATGTATCGTTCTGGAATCTTCACTTCCGGTATAGGTTAGGAACGCCATTCGGTGTATTGGTCAAGAATCATCTTCTTCCTCGTTCGCCCACCTGAATTCGTTAACGATCGCTCGTGTTGTATTACGGTCACGAGAGCGCTGTTTAAACCTTTATGGGGAATTTTTTTTTTTCGTTCAGGTATCCTAGTTATTTATCGCGTCAACGATTTACCTTATATGAAAAACGACTATTCGAAAATGCCGCGCATTTTTACACGCGTGTTACTATTGTTTGTTATCGATTTTTTTTTTATTATTTCTATCGAATGGTCATTTCTTCTGGAAATTTTTTTTTTTTTTTCTTAAAAATTCTCAATAGTCTTTTTCCAGGAGTCGAGATATTTGAAACTTGCTCGGAATATCTATACACAGGCTCTTTCAAAATGTTTCACCGTTACAACGATGGGTAAGTCAGTGTCAGTAGTTCGGGAATCTTCGAAGTAGCTGCTTTGCCTTGGTTGAACATTTTGATGAAAAGTCGCCCGGGTCGGGTCGATCGAGGTCCGACAAACAGCTCATGATAACCATGAGTTATCGGGCAGTAAGTTAACCCCCCATTCCCCCCCGGTCTCCTCCTACCATTATACACGTTTCGCGTATTCTATTATAGGTTTACGAGACTGTACCTAATGCTTCCTATGGATTGTTGCCATATCGTATTCACAGATCTTCCCTATCCTGATAATGACTGTACCTGTCAGTATATCTGTCTGTGTCTGTGTGCATTTATGTGACATGGAGACAGTGCTCGTTACAATGCTCATAAGTATCCCTTAATGTATTTATTCCTGGAATAGTTGCTATTCAATTACCTAATTCACCCTCCACGTGCGTGGACCCTGAAAGAAAAAGATATAAAGGTATACTCACAGCCTAGCCACGTTGTTCGATGTTTTTCGAACGTCATAAGTAACTTTATTGCAGCATCGGCATTTTGAGAAGTCAATTTTCAAAGGTGAATTTCTTCGCCTTTGACCCCACGTTCTCGTATGGTCCACCTGCTCGTGTCACAGTCGACTTTGAGTGTTCACAAATTTTCACGAATCTTGTCCAATCGGCATTCAACAAATCTGGGTCATTCGTTTCGCCGTTACTTTCAGGACCGGTGAGCATCGTCACGCCTTATTTCTTGTAAAATCCATAGCGACACTGTCAACCAATGGCGGACCTTGGTGACGGCCAATTTAGAGACAACTTCATTTCGCAGTAACTCGCGTTCTTGGTTTCACGAGAAATCTACGGTAGCGCCATCTGTCGGATAATTCATTTAACTGTCCTTACTTATTTTTAGGTTCGTCTGCCTCTCTTATCTTGTCTATCCGACGGCTTGATTCTTAAGCCTTATGAACGCGTATCAACGTTTTGTATGTTTTTGTTAAACATACAAATTATGTACTCTACTGTTTCTGTACTCTATTAATTCTTTTTATTCGGCATTTAAAGATTTTTTCGTTTTCGAGTATTCGAGTGCAGTTCCCCGTGGTTCCGTATAATGCCGTGGATGGCGCTGTTTCGCGACGGTCGTATATCGAAGCTGATTTATATTTTGTTCAGGTTATGTTTTGTTATAAAGGGTTCACGATTAACATCCACTTCGACATCCATTAGTTTAAAAATGGCCGTTGCAATTTCGCGGAATAACGTCGCCGGTCTCACGGATGCACGTACGTAGAAAGGTCGCTGACGTTTAATTTTCCTTGGCCTCTCGTTAAACTTCGGATTCGCTGTTAAATTTCACCATTTTGCGGGAAAATTATTCTTACCCATCTTTGTGTATAACCGTCGGTTCCATTTCCAGGTAGTCATAGGTCGATCTCGAGGAGAAAGCCAAGAGGTTATGGCGGGGCCTGTATAGTTACGCACAGCAAATTATTCATACGCAGCTCTCAGGCGCGTATATAATATGATATCCGCAGAATATTTTAGAAAGACAGAGAAACAGTCACGCAGAACACAAATACGGGATAAATGTTATCTCGATACACGTCATGATTTACTCAACGAAGAATCCTGCCTACTTACGTACATATCTACAGATGGTTATCTGCTTATATATCCGATTTAATCTTACGGAGTCCCAGCGTATCTATAAATACGTAACAAACCAATGAATTCCATCGTGGCATTAATCTTCCGATACATCAGACAGTCACGAAGGTTACCGATCCTGTCCGTAAATATACACCGAGCCTTACAACACAATCATTACGAATCCTGGTCCACATCGAAATGCCAGTGTTGATCGCTGACATAACCTAACCTAATTTGTATGCTTAGATAAATACCTAATTATCTATACGCGAGCGTCACGTTTTTTGCTTCAATTATCCACGATCCGTCGAACTTTTACTTCTCTGAGAATAGTTTTTCTTGGGAGAAATTACGTGTACACGGAATACCTGCTGTTTTTTAAAATCGCCAATTTTTACGTCACGCGTGACCCTTTAAAACTATTGAATTCTCGTACATAAATATATTAGGCGTATATGGGATTTTCATGGGTCGAGAGGCTTTGGTATTACGATAAGTTGCCTATGTAGCTTAAAATCTAATTCGTATTCCTTAACTCGGGTCTGACGCGTTGCTCTGTCTTCTCATTGTTGTCTCAGTGGATTCAGGTTCTTTTTTACACGGGAAAAAGATAACAGTAAGGGTTACTAGTCTGGTGAAGCAGTGGGGCCCGATATTAAAGTCCCACTTTTTAACCATTGGAATGTCGCAAAAGCCCCTTTTGGGGCTCTGGATAATTTCGAAATTGCGATTCACTCATCATCAATGTTTGATTGAAAAAAAAGCCACTATCTTTATAAAAAATTAACGGCAGTTTAAAGGTTAACAAAGTATTCCTTACCAACCAAACCAGTAGGAATAAGCTCTCGAATAGTAATGGTGACTGGCTTCTAAATGATCTTTGCCGCTTCGCGCTGTTCATCGCCCATTTTCGATGCTACCCGGGACTCGCTGCGTGCCAGACTGGTAACCATTGCCGTTCTTTTTTTTTTTTTTTTTTTTTTCGTTTACCCATCAATGCGGTAACACGTGTGCCAGCAGACTGTACAGTCGTCCTTTCATCGTCCTTCGGATTAATTTCAAACGTTCGGCAGTCTCGTTATCCATTGCTTAATTTTCTTAAAAGTATATAAGCCGCACGGTGTGGTTTATCAGTTCGTAGCCATAGGGTCTTAGGCGTCCTCGTGTCTCGTTTGAGAAAGATTGTTTATTTATTTACGTCCCAACGAGTGGCAGCCTTGGCTCTACGTTGCAAAGGCCAAGAGACAGGGAGAGAGAGAGAGAGAGCCTCAGTTAAATTAAACGTGCGTTTCAGGAGGGTGGAAAGGACGCTGCCATGAAATTATCCCGTACGTACGTGCACCCCCTTCTAAAATAATTTCTATTTAATAACAAGCTTTAAGCTCCTATAATTTTCTGCTTTTACTTTCTTTCCCTTTTTTTTTTTAATCCTAATAACAACTGTCAATCATTTTGTAATTCAATGGCGACTGATACGCTCTAGGTGTACCTGCCCGACGGGGGAGGGAGTCGCGATTTGGCCTACGATGACGGTCATCAGCGTTACGTAAGGAAGAATAGGAATTAGCGCGAATCGACTGTAGTTGTCGAGTTATTAAGTTTAATGCGATAATAAAGGGCTTCGTACTATCTTTATGAAGATAGATGCAAGCCATCTGTCCACGTGCCTTACGTAGCGGCACGGGTAAGGTTAGGGTTCCCAGTGCAGTTCGTTCGACGTGAATTATTTAAGATGGCGTGCTCGCACGTAACCTATCGGCAGGGGATGATTCTCAATGCTACGGCGACAAGAGCGCTTTGTGCATCCGCCTTAATGTCTGCCGTACTGTCTGCCATTCCTTGTGCCTTACCCGCGTCTTCGCGCCTCACCTCCTCCACGGTCTAACTTGCTCGGCTGGCAGAGGCCGCTGGGCTATTGCTGGCTCGCGCCCGTTCGCTTCTTCAATATTACATCAAAACGACCCGATGACGCCACGCGAGGACTCATGGAAAACGGGTTTTACCACGACGGTGCACTCGGGTCGTCGTTTGCCGATGATTACGTCTCATTGTCTTACTTTTCTTTTTTTTTTTTTTCGCTTTCCTTTTTTCTTCTCCTTGCGACACCCGGTATCGCTTCCAATTCTTTTTCTCTTTTTTTCTTTTTTTGTATCTTTTCAAACGCAGCCGCGGTTTCTTACGCGTGACGCGGTATACGAGTTTTCTTGCGATTTTTTTTACAAAAATAATTTGAAAATCGTTATGTATTTATTGCAAAATTAAAGCTACAAAATAATTAGAAAAAGTTCTTAATTATCGTAGCAATTTGAAAGGTCCTTTAATTCTAAAAATTCATCCCTGGCCACCTATCCTCCATCCATCCCCTCCTCCACAGTTAATCGAACACCCTGCGTAAATTTCCTCGTGAAACTCGATGGAACAGGTATCCGTCTCATTCGCACTCGATTCGCATCGATTTCTTGTCATTAACGTATATGGGTATTAGGTATATCTATACGTCGATTTTTTTTTCTTTTCCTTTACAATTTCTTGGAGGATTTTCGAGTATTTCGATTCGTCGAAATGAAATTTTAGTCGACTCCGCGACACGCGATATTATTTTTCTGTGGCGCACCACTTTCGGTTAATTTTTTTTTTTCTGAGACTCTGGCTGACGCGCGTATTACAGATCGTGCGGAAACACGTAAAATGAAGAATAGCGGATCGGGCAGGTTACGCGAAGTCAAAACGGTGCTTTAATTTCACTGGTTGCCATTCGCTCTTTTTGTTTTCTCCGCCGTACTACCCGTTTTTCTTTTTTCTTTTCTAGTTCGTATTTCATCCTCGCACTCCGTGCGTTCTTACTTCTGACGCTTGTGTCCCGCCCGTACGGACTTTCCGAGGTCTTGCACACAAGCGCTGCAACTTATCGCATACGATGCTCGTGCATGCACTCGATTAGAAAAAAAGCCGACATACCCATGTACGTTATAATCGTCAAAAAAGGGTTGTGTAAGAATCGTTGAATTTTTGAGATTTTCCTATACTAGCCGTGAGTGCGAGAGAGACTGACTTACGGGCGCTCGTACGAGCGTAAGAGGGACAGAAATACTTTAATGTGCTTAATCATTGACAGCGGCATTGCCTAATATACTAGAAACAGAGAGAGCCAGTGATACCTTTTTTCTCCTATCGGGTATGTCTGTCCTTGTCTCGCTCGCACAAACGCCAAGAAGTCCGTCTCACTTGCACTCGCAGTCAGTATACGAAATGACAAAAATTAAATTTTTTTTTTCTTCTTTTTTTTCCCTCCTTTTGCGCTTCATTCTCACAAGTTAATATATTTCAATGCTACTCCAATAATCTTCAGTCGATTACTTCTCGGGTTCGTTCGTAATATTTGCCAATGACACGAGACGAAGGTACGCTATGCTTTTGGCAGTAAAATATCGGTAGGGAGTAATCGTGCCCAAAAACGCTTTCATGACGGCTGGGAAATCTGCACTTGAACTGTATAGAGGACCTGTACGTGACACTCGCGCACAGATCGCCGTTACACCATCGTATTCAGTGGATTGTTGTTCACTTAGGGTGGGATTCTTTGTTTTTGGGTTTTTTTTTTTCCTTTTATTTCTTCGCGAAGGCATCTGAGTGGTTGCCGAATGAATCGTCGCGTTCGGGGTTGTAGGGTGAAGGGAGCGTTGAGGGGCGGGGGGGAGGAGGGGGGATCGGCACGTGGACATACGTAATCCGCGTGTCCACGGATAATCTGATCGTCCTTTTACCTTTTACTTTCCTTCTCTTACTTTACTTTCTTTCACTTTCTCCGCCTCTCTCCCCCGCTCTCTTTCACATAAATTAACGCATTTGTCTATCTATCTTTGTCTGACACCAAGCACGATCATCCTTATGGTTTTTCGAAGTCAGTGTATGTATATACACGTAGAATGGTAGGGAAAGAGAGAGAGAAAGAGAGACAGAGAACCCCCTTTTCCACGTGGCAATCCATGTCACAAATTACCTGCCGGCCGGCTTGACTACGTGGCTCCTGCTATTGAATACGATCAATAGTTCGAGACCTCCTGGTGTGTATTGACGTTTGTTTCGCTGGAACCTTCGGCTGAATAATTCGATGTCACGAAACAAGACTGTCCAAGTGACTGGATTAAGGTTCGATTTTCGGCCAGGAACAGCCGTGATTAATCGGCGACTCGCGGATTTCGATAAAAAAAAAAAAAAACTTCGTTTCAGTCCTGCGCGGGGTTATTTAAAACTCAGGTGGAGTTAGGTTAGGTTCTTTTGATTTTTGATTCCTTTCGAGATAACTTATTTTTAATCGCAAGCAAATTGTTGAATCGTAACGCGGAGGTGGGGTTTGGTACGTACTACATACTCCTCGTGCGAGTATCGTGACACGTCCTACGGCGGGGGTTGGGCCGAGTGGCAGGGGTTGGGATATACACGAAGATGGGTGGGCGAGTGGGTGGTGTGGCTATCAAATATGCTGGGACAGATGCAAAGTCTCACAGTAGTTTGCCATTCTTAGTCGAGCGTTTTTCTCGGCTTCATACGTACCCTACTTGCTTCCTTTCTCTCCTTTTTTTTTTTTTTTTTTTTCTTACCTTCCTTTCTCTTCCCCTTTGACGTTTCTTCGCTACTTCACACCCTCCTACCCTACGCGCGGTACACAGGGCGGTCTGACGGTCATTTGCCAATTTGCCATTTTCCTGCTACTTTACCTCGGCACGGAGGGAAGTTGTTTCCTGGTTGCGTGTTAAGTCGTCGAGAATAACGCGAACGAGTCGTGCTGCCGTTGTGCGGTGGACAATACGCTACGTATTGAGTGCGTTTCCCGCCAGGGTCGCCACTGTCGCACGCACCTGACGGCTTTCAAATTTTATCACCGAGTCTCTTGTCTCGCGTTTACTTTGTTGCTGGAAAATAATTACCAGAATCGAGATCGTCGCACGAATCTACGTACAGTCCTCGTGAAAAATTAATCGAAAGACATATGCAATTTGTTTTCGGAGGTTCTGTTCTTGGCCTTCGGAGCTTCGGCTGCGAGTACGTCACGTGGTCCTAGATGGCGCCACCGTCGCTCACATCGCACCAGGCTACGCTCACGCTCGACCTCTATACTCACGAAGACTAATCGCTCAGTCAACTTATTCTTTGCGTTCCTTCGTGAGTCATATTTCACTGAACGTGAAAAAGAATGATTAACCGCGTGCTTATATCTGCAAGTGACACCTCGTGTCGCGAATTCAATGTTTACTTTCTGCGAATTTTATTTCTATCTTGTAATACATTTTTTTCTCCTCTTACGCATTGCGTTCCCATAAGCAGAGCTGCCAATTTCCAATGCCTTTTCTTACCATAGATAACGCGCGTTAGATCAGTCCATGTCAAAAGTGCATTGGGAATTGATTGTGGCAAAAGAGCCTCGGGAATCGAAAAAAATTTTTCTACCTATCCGACGACGCGTCAATTCCCGGCATCTTGAAAAACTTTCACGCAAGACCTTTAACGAGTCTTCGACTATCTCGCCGTTAAATATCTTACGGATTACGTTGGCAAAAGTTCTCTTCTCTACTTCCGTCGAGCAACATCCGTCTTCTCCGCGTTCGCCTCTGACCCGGCAAGTGTCTAGGCATCCACCGGACAAGTCCTCGCGCTCCAGTCTTTTTGGCAATCGAACTATCGACTTTCTACGTCGCTCGCGCCTAAGTTCCTCACGTTCCTTGACAACTTCGGGCAAAGCTATAGCCTCTCCCTGAGCTACTAGTAAGCCGTACCCCGTGAGCTCGGAGTTTTGATACCTAACCTCAAAGTGATCAGAGCGGAATCTTCGAGCACCGTGAGACCTTTGCCTGGTCGGGAAACCCAAGGGGGTCTCTGTCTTACAGTCTGGAAGTAAGAAGTTGCCGATGTGAGCTGGTAAGAGGACGCCTTGGACGCCGTCGAATTAATTATGCAAGAAAAGCGACGATCGATGGATGAACGTGTCTCCGTGAAATATTAATAGGGAAACGAGCCACCCCCCTTGGTACGTTACCAGTTCGTTTCTGCTACCATCCTGCTCCCTCCTTCATCCCTTGCGTTTACTTTCCTTGGCCAGTTCGAATCCTAAGGCTTGTGCCGAACCCCTCCCCTCCTTCCCAGCACCATCCTGGACTTTTCGTGCTCCGTGACGATGCTCTCCATCGAAATTGTTATATGCTCTCACGCGCGCATGCATACGTCGCAGCAACCCACCCGTCGACGCCCGGCGTCGGTGATACTAATTTTCGTTATTCGAAACCGTATACGGAAATACCTTTTTAAAGGAATTTTCGATCTTTCACCTTCGGGAATGTTAGTCTGGTATGACTCTTTTTTATTTTCCTATTTGAATACATCTGCGGGCAACAGTGTACGCCATGAAGTATATCGTAACTCATTACGTTTTGTCGTTTCGTTACGGCATTGTCATTAATTGCCTCCGACTGACGTGGACGCTTGTCGCTGAATTATAACTTCTCGTAATTTATTATTCGACGTCGGGGTGGATCTTCTTCTATTTATTACTACTGTATTGTCATGACGTATAAAATTTCTCCGCGAAGACTCGAAGTTGGCCTATCTTTATGCATTGTTTTCAGTTTCAGGCACCGATACCATCGACGGCATTGATTGGCTTACATTTGTCTCTTCAAAGTTCTTACCGCGTGAGCCGCGAATAAATGGCGGGAAATTTTTTTTTTAAATTCTCACAAGACGTAAACATAATATAATACATCCGTAAAAGTCGTCTCGACGCGACGCAGCTCCTAACGGATAATTTATTCGCGTGAAAAGTAAACGATCGACGAGATAAAAAAAAAACAATAGTTTCACAATTTCGCCTCGATCTTCTTTTTATCACAAAAAATTACCGCTATACAGCTCTCATTAGTTCCCTCAATTTTCAGGACTTTCCCGTATTGGCACGAGCGAGTAAACGTAACGCCATAACCTATTTCACTAGAATCATGTGTCAACTTTGCGTGAGGACGCACAATGGGTATTGGCTTAGAAAAAAAAATATAAGGCGTTGACCCCAAAAAACAAGCTAGACGTGCGGACGCGTGCAAAATATTTTTATCTCTTTATCTATATTTTTCACATCAGTAAGTAACAAACTGTGCAACGGATTTTATAACAATCATAGTTGAAGTAAAATTTTACAAATTAAATTCACCAGTTGCGCCAGTCAATCGATACCATGCTTGAAAGTTCGATAAACACGTAATCGACCTTACTGATCATCAGAAATTTTCTCAATATCTTATCTCGCAGTCATTTTCATACTTTGGTTTCTGCGTACAGTCGGATCTTTCTTTAGACCCCCCCCCCCCCCACCCCTCCCCGGTTACCCCTCACCAACCGTTCGCGGGACTACATCCCCACCCCTCCATGTCCCTGGAACCCAATGTGCCTTCCCCCCTCTCCCCGACCACCCTTTCTATCTCACTGTTGTACACCTCCACTAGGCACTTCCGGTCGTTCACCCCATTCGGACATCGACCGTTGACGGTACCCTTCTTCGTCTTGGAATTACCACTTCTCAGGGTCAGATGGACCCACGCTTTACTGCACGCTGCAAGGATCATTGTCATTGTTATTATTGTCACGAGGAATCCTCAGGATTACTCCTGGCAGCGTTCCCGGCTTTTAAATGACTTGCCGCCATTTTGTTGAAACAATCAATTACGGACCAGTTCGATTTATTTGGTTAATCGGCTGTCCGATTGATCGTCTCGCTGCTTAACGTTGCCTAACCAGAGGCAGATTTAGGTTAGGTCCTTGGGTAATTGTTACGCAAGCTTATACAACTCTATGCTTTGTATATAGTTCGTGACTGTTATGACGTATTTGGAAGATCGTTTCTGGAACTTGGATATTAATTGACGGCGGTTGATTAATAATTCAGTTACACGTGGTTCAAATCCATAGAGGTTTCCGTGATCGTAGCGAGATCGGTATCTAATGGACTCTGCAGCCACGGCGGCGCTATGGTAAATGGGTTAACCGGTGGGACAATAACGAAGAACGGCGACTGTTCGCGAGGATGGAACGACGTTTCCCTTTTGACTATGACGAGTTTCTATGTACAGGCATTCACGCTGTTGGTCTTGCTAGACGTTAGATACGAACAGGACTGTTTTTTGGGATTGGCATTCTCGGCTGGGCTTGCGAAGGAGTCGGCCAAGGATCAAGAGAGAGTTGTGCGTTACTTGCGGATGGTATTTTTGCAGATCTCGCCTTGAAGTTTGCAGAGTTATTATTTTTTTTTACGCCGTCCTTTTGTAGGAATCAATCCCACTATGTGCTGCCCTTTGTTGTCAGGCGAGACGATTCAGGTATTCTTGAAGGAGTAGGTTATAGTGATTTCTTTACTTTTTTTTGGGGGATTCTTCATGGAGGCTACCAGACTTCCGGTACCAGTCCGACCGGATGTGGGATTGGTGAGGTGTGGTGGATCTAGAATTGAAGGTACCTGTGTTATAGTGAAGTATGGCTGGGTATAGTTTTTTTTTTTTAATAATTTTATAAAATACAGGGTGCTCCGGTGGTAGGGTGAAAATGGAAATTGTCGACGAAGAAGTGGTTGCAAGGGTTCGTTGGTAGGGGGTCGATTCTGGTAGGAGGCGCAAGTGCTCGGTAGCTGGTAGACAATATCGACCCTGGATATTGTTGATGCGAATGGTAACCATGGGTAACTTGAAACGGCTGGCCAATCGTCTGGCACGTGGTGGC
Source organism: Trachelus iudaicus (assembly GCA_030142595.1). Classification (NCBI taxonomy): domain Eukaryota; kingdom Metazoa; phylum Arthropoda; class Insecta; order Hymenoptera; family Cephidae; genus Trachelus; species Trachelus iudaicus. Next base: position 144,254 of record JARQTH010000534.1, read on the forward strand.
CATCGTCGGCCAATCAGGGATTGGTACGCTGCCGGTTTTTTGATTGGGCGATACCAGGGATAAGAGACCACTTCGTGCCGACCGGGAACGACAAACGGTCTTCGTTCGCGAACGCGAACGCATCTGCAAGCTATAAGGGAAACATCGTCTGTTTTTTCCTACTTTTCGTCGTCGGAGTTCTTTCGTCTTCTTCGTCGGATCCATTATAACCGAGACACGTAACCGGAGGGCTCCACGAGCAAGTGGGCCCTCTGCATTTGATCGCCGAGTTTGAGTTTTTGGACACTTGCTACCGAGTTTCGTCTGCGATTCGCTGTCCAGTTCTTTGTTTTTGGAAAAAAAAAAAGAATTGAGACGATTGGACTACCTACGTGTATCGACTTTGTAAGAATTCTCTTGTACGTGTTTTTTTTTTTCATCACTGATAAGACGTAATGCGACACGAATTGATATCATGCACAACTCTGCGATATTTATATGCACCAGATCTCTTGCTTTTTGCACAGTCCCAGGTGGAAATATTTTTTTTAATTATTTTTTTTTTTTTCTTACCTTTAAATTCGTGCACCGTTGTACCATATGGATTCTTGGCACTGCACCATCTGTGATTGTTCGGTATGAATCCCCCTTTATTTTCTAGGGACTTTCATATTTTTTTTTTCACGGACGAAAGATACTGCTCTTTCCAAAAAAAAGTATATGTTCACGCATGAATTTTACGCATGAGCTACATTAACGGGGTTTGTGTTCAAGAGAAAGATAAGCGATGAGCAAAAAAAAATGCAGAGGAAGCGACCCCGTGTCTTCCGTTTAGAATCTCATTTGGTCTATTTCTCGTTCGTTTCGCCAGATGGCAGCACCGTCGCTCGTAGCCAATCCAATGGCGGAGGGTTCGGCTACGTAAAGTGGATTACAGCTTATTCCTTAGTTTAACGTGCTTTTTTTCCCCCTAGTCAAGCGCATGTTTTACATCGGATTTATCCACGGGAACGCTTTAGTTGGTTCGAGTTTCGCGCAGTTCGTCTGTCTACGTAATTTCTCATTTACTTAGTTTCTATGTAAGATAACGTCCTGTTGATCTACGTGTTCGCCCTCGTAAAAATTAAGTTATCTCATTATCAAATGACCGGAGGACACTGCGCAGTAGTTTTAGAGATCGTGTGGCTCTGAGGCTATTTTCCCTTTTATCTGTGTAATAAAAATCTATCCTAGATCTGTTTACGTTACGGTCAGACAGGATTGGCGATAGGGTCGGTAGACAAAATTACGACAGCAGCAACGTTGAGGGTGCATGGACGGTCATCTTGAGTTCGCGAACAAACAAGATGGTGGTCTCTTTTTCGTATTTTCTGGACTTTCAGACGTCGAACGGACTAACGAGATAAGTTGGGCAAAAATTGATGATCGACAGGAAATTTCAAGCTTTACACTATAGCCCGTATCCACAACTCGCTCTTAAAGTCGCTAACGAAGTCGCTTGTAATTAAAAGTTACTAAGAAAAAATTTGAAAGCCCGCTATTAGCACCGAAAGCGAATTCTGAATACGGGCTTACGTTTTTATTTGGATCCATTTAATTCGTTCTCTCCTCCCTTCCTTGTACGTGCGTACCTCTCTCTTTCTCTCTTTCGCAATCTTTCACTCATACGGTGTCTTTTGTTTTGTACGTTTTCAGAGTGGACAGAGACGGTCTCGGCCTCCGCGGAGTCAGCAATCCTTCTAGTGCTATCTCGTTCGGCCATATCACGGCGGTAAGTTTATTTGACATATAAACATATGTCCCCTCTTACTTCCATTCTCCCTATACCTGCGAGGTATCAGTGGAATCGTCTCTGAGTTGAACTCCCTACGGACTTGGCCTTTTCGATTTCCGTTGACGAAGTGTCGGCTTTTTTGTGTACTCGGTCGGCCATTAATACTTGGGTGACTGTTAACTGCGCATGCGCACAAGTCACGTGATCCGTCGATCTTCCTTTACGCACGGAATTACAATCCGGACAGTGGTGTATCGATAACAATTGTATACACTGAAAATAACGAAATCGAATGGAGAAACAGTTGGCAATGCGTTAAACCGGTTTAGAATCAGCAGGGAAATACGCGATTCCCGATAAACGTAACGCGACCCATCTCAACGTGTTACGAATCGGTTATATGGTGGGCATGTGTGCGCGGAAAGGCGTGCGCACTCGTAAAAAGACCGTAACGTGTTATGCAATGAAAACCGAAGAGTCATGGTTGTATTTATTCATATATATGTATATATAATATATACTGAGAGACATCGACATCCAACGAGTTTCCTTATATCCGCGCATGCTTCTCATTCCCTTTCGAAATCGCCATTCGCGATGGGAAAACGAGTTTTCGAAGGCGTCGCCATATAAATAGCTGCACTTGCATTATGGGATAGGTGCTTCGCGTTTCTAATTCTCTGAAATGCAAAGAAAGGATTTAAAAGAATTACCAATGCCGAGTAGACTTTATAAATTGAAAAATATTCTTTTATTGATTCTATGTAGATATATACGTCATGCCGTATTATATCGTATAAACAGGGATTGTATGTAGGTTTATTGTCAATTATCTATTTTTTCTATGGCACACGTTTCATCATGCACCGTTGCCTCTGCGATGATGTTTATCCGTCATCTATCATTATTTAGTATGAACCCGATCATTATCTGGTCACTGATATCCGTCATTATGGTTGACGCATTGCCGCGCACGATTACCCTCCTCCTGCCGTGTTAAAATCTTTCCTTATCTGCCTTGTAGCTTTTGTATATATATATCTCCCTCTCTCTCTCTCTCTCTCTCCCTCGTATCATCTATTCTCACTTTAGAACGTGCACGTGCAGATAGGATTCCTTCGTTTTCTGCGTATGACAAGAATCGATGTTATTGTTCGTATAGGCGGTTTCTCCGCTGACCGTTACCTTAAACTTTGTGAAAGCATACAGTACGAAGCTGTATTAGAAATTCCTATAGATTGAATGTACAAATAAAGTGGAATAAACAAATAGAATTCTTCAAAGAACGTCAATTTGTGTCACGGCATCACGAAATCACGAAGGAATGATATTGTCCACGAACTACGTAATCCCCAGGATAGGAAAACTCACGTGAAAAATGGCGAAACGCGCCAACAGAACGATAGACGTTGCGAAAGTCGGACGTAGATTAATGAACGTGGCACATAAGACGCATGAATATTCCAACGACGAATAACCGTCCGTTCTTCTCTCCTTCAACTAGGAATGTACATTCATTTATTCATGCGCGCATCAAGCAATCCACGCTCGTTATCGCAACAAATTCCCGTTTCCATAACGTGACGTTCCCATCTATCGACCCGTACATTTCGCGTTAGCACGCTATACGTTTACCGGGACTCTCTTTCCCTTCTTACCTAAAAGGAGTGAAAAAAAAAAAGAATTTAATCCAATTACGTAATGCGCTCGAGGGAAATGCGTATTGCCATAGTGTGTTTACAGCAGCCCCATGCTGCACCGTAACACGAGGAATCCAAGTGGTGAGAGTGGATGATGTTCGCCGCGGAACGTGTAGCTGAGGAGGTACTCTGGTGGGGATAGAGCGAACTATTTTGTAGTGGGGAATATAACTGGTAGTGGGGATAATAAAGTGGACTGCGCATGCGCCTTGACGCAGGAATAAGGGTGAAGACTGGCACTCGCCTCAGTATCCACCCGACCATCAGCTGATCGATATACCTGGTACCCCGCGCGCCATAGTCACGCGTCACGCATGTCACGCACCACGGCAACGCGTTACGCGACCAGTACGAGTCCTGGGATCTTTTACACGTTTTCACAGTGCTTCACGAAGCTTAGTTAAGAGTTTTCGAGGCCGTTTGTGTAGCGATAGATAAGTGAACTGGACTCTTTTGTTCGTACGTTGAGACGCAGAGTGACGGATTTTTTTACTTTACCCAGTATCAAGGTACGTTCGGTTCCCTCCTTGTTTGCTTTCTAGCATTTTTGCTTATTCTTATTGTACGTACTGGCACATGCGGGGCCACTGTATGTTATCTTGAAACTTTGAGTCTCTCTTGAGGCTTAGCGTGGTACTTTGACGTCGGTTTTGTTTTTCTTACTGTTTCTTTCGATCGTTCAATCGCGTTTGAAATGCCCCGTAAGATTAACCTTGAAATTTATCAAACTACTGAAGGCTCTGACGCATTCTTATTGTTAGAGAAATATTACCGCAGTGCAGCAACGCTCGCATGGATGTGAGCTCCAGTTTTATCACTGTGGTTGAGTGTGCGCTCTGGCGCATCGCCCCGGGAATATAACCAAAGAAATTGTAGCTTACGTAGGAAAGATAGTCTCATTAAGACGAGATCCGTGTGATTGTTGTACTGCGGCGAGACAGTCTGTTGTTGGTAAACGACGCAAAGTATGCGTTTACAAAGTTCCGTCAATGATTAAAAATCATTTTGACATTTTCTCAAACCGCGCGTACATTGCTCTGTTTTTTTTTTTTGTAAAAATAAAAATATATTCTGATGCTACGCCACAATACCACACGGAATTTTACATTGTTTCTTCGTGGTTTTTATTATCCGCGCCTTTGCTTTGTTCGACGCGTTTCTCTACGGCTCTTGACTCTTTCCGTCTCGGCTCGTTCCATTCCGTTTCGCATCCGTTCCGCAACGTTTACACACCTCCTCCCCCCCGTCCTCCTCCCCCTCCCGTACGATACACAGCAGACGCACGACTGCCTATACCAGCGTATTACGAAAGCGTCCAACCTTACGGATTTCTGTCTGCATTTTATTACAATCTTCTATTGTCGAGTCACAGTGGCACGCTGCGATCTGCCAACGACTGCGTTTCGTACGCGAGTGACCATGAGGACCATCGTGCTGCGTTACACGATCTTACACGATTCTGCCCGAGTTCGCACGAACCATCCGAATTATCGGCAATGAGATTTCGGCTGTTTTCGTATGAGTCAGGGCAGTCGTACGGCAGTCGCAGGTTTTAGCAATTTTTATTGCTAATTTTGTGTTCGCAATCCCGTAGTTCTTTATTCTCGTGCTCCACCTAACGTCCGTTTGCGTTGCGCCTCAAGTCGAATTCTTTTATTGTTTATTGAAAATCGTTAAAAATATATTTCGTCCGACGTTGCGTCACCCGTGAAATGACAGTTTCATTGCGTCCATATCACGTTTCACACTTAACCCTAAACCCCGGTCTACGTGTACGGTGTTAAAAGTACTGGTGAATTTTCGAAACTAATGAAATTCATTACATCCAATTATTCGCCTAGTTCTGCGACGTGCTACTTGGAAGCGACAAAAAATCTCCAATTTTATTTGCTATGATCAAAATCTTCCTCAAATCTTGGCGTTTAGACCTACGTGTAATAAATAATCAAAAAGATATTAAATTGGAAGCAGAGAGCAGTAGCCAATAGTACTCTTGTGAATTTTTCGTGTATCCCACGCGGACCCTTCGTCTAAACACGCTCAGACAAATGGAGCGGCTAGTGTTAACTGTGACAAGAGCATGATTATTTGTCCCATTAAATAAATGTATGTACGAGCTTGGTGTTTTTGTTATGTGCAGGACGCACTCCCAGTCCATCCGGAAGGTTAGAGAAAAGCAAGCACCATTACAGGTGAGTAAGTTGAAATTAATTTTATAGCCGGTGATAATTTATTTTACAATTATCGCGCTTTTAGTATCTCCTCATCGCGGATTTCCGGTACGTACTCTTAATTGCACGTTATACGCTTTACGTACGTCTGCCGTTGTTTCTCCGTTGATTTAATCTGACGGACTCTTAGCGTGCCAGTGTAAAGGGGGAAAAAAAATATATCTTACAATCGGAGCTCATCGGTTTCATCTTTTATCTACGTCCATATATATATATATGTATACACCGGGTGCAACAATGCACTGGTGCATGGACGGTTGCGGCATCTGGAATTGGTAGTGCTATCACGTTTCGCGATGCACTTTTGTATTGTTGTGGCGCTCGATTATCGCAGTCAGTCACGTGCCAGCCAGAAACGTCAGGTCGACAATTTATAGATCTTTGATTTTTTTTTTTAAATTTTTTGTCCGTTGAGAAAAATATTTAAAATACTTCCGAGATATTGCGCGGCGCGGCGCTGTCGGCCAATCAGCTGCGAGGCTGCGCAGTGATCCTGCGCGTTGAACGGAATTGCGGTGGATCATATCGGTCCCCTTAGCTTGGCCGCGAGGGTCCTTGCTGACGATTGGATTGGTTAACCCGCGAGCGTCTGTAAAGGACAGAGTAGTGGTTTGACTGGTGTAACAGGACGTTACTCCCTGACTTGCTTGCATCGATGCAAGGGCAACCTTGTATTATTACCGAGAAAGCATAACCCAACCTCTCTAGCGTCTAACGTTCTCCGGTATCGTTGTCTAGTTTGATTTTGAATTTAATTTTGGACTTGGCACCATGTTGACGAACTTGGAATAAAAAATACTTTATTTATCGAACGTTATCAGATATCATTGAGCTTTGTTTCACGAGTAGCGATTGAATTCATCGACGAGAAAATATGTAGAACGCTTAAAAAGGGTGCCTTAACGAAAATGTTTTTTATCATCAATTTTCTTTGGGATACTTTCGTGCATCTTTTTTTTTCTGACACCGTTCCCTATGCTTAACGATCGTTACGTTAGATTTTCTCTGGATCGCCGATCCCCGGTCGTCGCGGAGAATTCGCAAAGCTGGCAACGACGCTCGGCGGTCACGACGCGTCGGAGGACGAGTCTAGGCTCTCGGGGGGAAGAGAGAGAGGGTGTACGGGGCTGGGGGATAGCGGGAATTCAGGGACTCGAAATTGGCACAGACTGTCAAAAATGGGTGACAGTCTCCTCGTATGAGAGTGACGCATACTGTTGCGTTTCATTCGAGTGAATGAATCGAGTGGCGCGTTTTACGATTATTTGCCCGGAAGCCCACGTTAAGACGAATCGCCGCGGAGGCACTGCCATCTCTCGGCCGTCACTGTAGACGCCGAATTCCTTCTTGCTGCCGTCTCTAAATTTGAAGCCAACGGACAAATAAGAGGAAACGATAAATCGTCGTTCTCGGACGCGTTTGCCTCTTTCTCGTAACATGGACGTATCGTCGATATTTACCTTTGTGCTTTATTTTTTTTTTTTACTTCTTTTTTTCACCTAAACCAATTTCGTACCCTATATATATATGTACAACAGCAATACTGTCCACGGTGTCACGTACCCAGAGGGATGTAAATACGTGACGGCGGTAAATATAGGACACGTGCGTTTTTAGGTATACTCCGTACGAGGACTTGTTTACTCGGCGTACAAATTAGTTGGGATTTCGGCAAAGTCCGTACTCAAAATGCGCGCGCACGGGCCACCAACAGTTCGTCTAAACTGCTTCGATGGGCGCGCGACACTCGCCGTAATACGGAGAGCACGTTTGTCTTTGCTCGTCTCACTTCCTGTCTGCCGTATTGTTAACGTACGTGACTCTTACCTATATGATCTTTCCGATATGTACACTAGGGCTGTTTTACCGATTTCTAGTGTCAGCACTTGGCAGTGATTTGGCGAACGCGACTGGCGAATCTCGGGCAGATTTGTTTGGTGGTCGTTATTTTTTTTTGGCCGCGATAAGCTAACGGGTGGGTGGGAGAGTGGATAATTTTAGAAAATTTCAGTATTGCAAGGTTTCGGGTACGTTTGGGTCCGGTGACAAAATATACCGTATACCTTGTTAGACGTAACTCATTTATTCTTTTTGATTCGGAGGTTTTCTGGTCACCTGGATTATTTTTTTCTTTTTTCTTTTTTGCTTTCCTGGCAATAATCGAGAATCTCGAAAGTTTCAAGATGGACGACCTTCTATGACTGAGCTTTTTTTTTTTAATCGGAAGACAGTATTGTTAGCGTCCTCGAAACTTTTGGCCTTTGGAGACACGGTTATTGGGCATTGAGAGTATATTTCGAGTTCGTGAGAAAATTTTTCTTTAATCTTCCTTAAAACAAGAAGTTGAAGAAGAAGAATTTCCTCTTCTGTGTTAATGACGTTAAGTGACATAGAGAAAGAAAAAAATTGTCGAAATTCAACATCCCTAGATGTTTGTATAAAAAGGAAAAAAAAAAAACGTAAAATAACGTGGCTCACAACGGGCCATCACCGTTATCGTTCTATTTGAGAAACCGAGAGAGCAAACACACTCGAGTATTAGCACGTGTTACCGTGACGTCATATGAGCCGAGAATCCCAGTCAGTTCGTCGTTTAGAGTCCCGGCGGCTCTTAAACGGCAGTTCAACTCGTTATTCCTCTCTCTCTCTCTCTCTCTCTCTCTCTTTCTCGTCTCACACGATGAACTATGGCCTCTCCCGTCTGTATGCGCGACACAGTCTCGCAACCACCGGGCGACAGTTTCTATTTCTAGTTTCCCAAGACTTCGCACTCCTTATGGCTCTTACCTATACCTTTCCTTATCTCAGTATTTTATATACTCTATGACCTCGTGCCACAGTTCACTGCCGTTTCGCGTAATAAATATATTGTACGAAATTTGTGATAAATTTTCGAAATTGTAACGAGGTTATATTTTGTAATTTTTTTTTTCTGCCCAATACTAAAACCAAGAAAGTCGAAAAGTGTGAAAAGTCTGAGAAATTTATTTTCACGAATTTGTAAATCTTTCTTGAGCGCGTATCAGTGTAATTATTATTTTTAAGTGATTAACCAAAATAAAAGTTGATAGGTGGGGCTGACTCCATCGTCGCTCGAGGTCGATCAATACACTCGCCCTTCATTCTATACTACTCAGTTACCCGACACCGTAACCTCCCATGATACTTCCCCATGGCCTTATCTCTTCGAAGAGTTTCATATCTGACTGGCCCCTCTATGTAGAGACTCTGGCTTCATGCCTCTGGCAACTGACGATTGTTCTTTATCTGTTGCCTACGTATTAACTTGCTTTGATCTGGTTATCAGCCATCTTCTTTCGCGTATCTGGATTTATTACTCTGCTCGTCTTTGACGCCAGGTAATGCCTATGTTGTTGCTTAATAGGCCTCATTGTATTAGACATTTTTTGCTTTCACGTACGACAAACGTGAGCCAAGTCGACGCCATTTTCTTTCTTTTCTTTTGCTTCCACGCTCTCGTTACTGCTGGTAACCAGGAAGCTTCCTTTGGACTGACTCGGAGATTTCTCCAGAAATCGTAGCCATACGCGCGGGTCGTATACCTGGTGAAAATTACGTCACAGTTGTTATTGTTAGATTTTCATGTAGACACAACAGCCTTTGTCTCTCCCCTCGGTGAGTTTTCCTTTACTTATCTGCTGCATCGCATATATTTTCTTCTTTTCCATTGTAATTAAGGACATCAACTGCCGAGGAATAATTAAATTAATTCTTATTTCAGTTTTCTTCGGGGACAATTGTCTACCGTAGGCTATTCGCTCTGTACTGTTCTTCATTTATTTCTTTTAGTTTTTGAGATATTATTCAAATAACGCTGCTATTGGCTCTCCTGCCAGTTTCCTTTCTGTCGTAGTGCGGGTGTTTATAGTCTATGGTCTAAACTAGTCGTATGCAGCAGGACCATCTAAAGTACACCGAGGCGCGCCACACTGGGTATTTTTTTTACTCTATGGCTGACCGAGTCACGACTCTCTGCCGCCTCACGCTACCCTTTGCGAGTAGACACGGTGGCGCCCACCGGCGGTACTTAACCTAACCTGTAAATCTACCCCCCTTTCCTTGCTTTTTACTCCGCGACAGAGACACCTAACCCTATCCTGTATATTCTACCAGCCCACGCAACCCACTCGAAGTCTCGCTATGTCATTTTGTCATTTTGTCTGCTACGACGTCTCGCGTATGCTTTAACGTTGCTCAGCCTGGTCGACTAGACTGGCTGTCGTGTCACGTTAGGGGTTGTCGTCACGCAAAGGGAATGAAAGCACGGTATTTAGTTGAAATAAATTTTATTTTTTATTTTTCGCCAGGACACAGGTTTGGTTGTCTTCTTTTCGTTCGCTACTTTAAACCGTCTTTGTACGTTGTTTTTTTTTTTTTTTTTACGAATTAGGGTTGTCTCGCTCTGCTCTTTTTTTAATCTTTACTGCGTACGCGTTTCTCTATAGAAAATTGTCCTTCTTTGTTTTGGCTCTTTCTTTATCCTCCTCTTTGTCACTCTCGCACGAGTTACAAAGAAATCCGGCCAAGGCACGTCTTATTAGTCAGATATACTTTAACACGCGTTTTCGTGCTATACCTCGGCTAGTTTGCATTGTCGAATACATTAGCCTTTTTTCTTTATCTTTTCGTCCCTTTGTGCTGAAACTCAAGCTGCGTAAATATACTTCGTCGTATTCAGGCGTTTGCATTTATCTGTTTTCACGGGGTTTCACGGCATTCTATTCTTGTCTTCTGGTTCTAATAATTAAAGACCTCTGTATACGTTTTCACAGGTTACACGAAAAGAAGCGTCAGATTTTTTCGTCGTGTTCTCGTCGATAAAATAAATTCAATCTCGTACGCCTCACAACGCCAGATACAATATCTTCAAGTCGTCGCCGTGTCCGATATTTGAATTTCCCGCTTCGTTTCAAAATGCGTATTCTTTTTTACTCTTTCGCTCTTTGTCTCTCACGCCTCTCCCTTTGTTTTCTCTCTGTCGTTCGTCGTTTCGAGAACTAACGTTAATCTGTCAAACGACAGTTTTCCCGTTGTCGTAATTTTGCCTCGAGCTCGCGCGATCACGACGAAGCTCGCCCGTGTAATTTTCACATTGTCAGACGGCCATTTTACGGACGAAAGATTTCGCGTCCGAAATCTCGATTGCTGGGCGCCATAATTTATCGGCTAAGCGACACGTTAATAATTGATCAACGCGATTAAAAGCGTCGCCCGACGGTGCACTCGTGTCTCCCTTGCGACCTCGTTTTCACCTCTTCCCCCCTGCCGCCGTATATTTCGGCTTTCAATTTTTACGCAAGCTCACCTCGCGAGGAACACGAAAAATTTCGAGGAACCTATCGGAGTCTCGTTGCTACGTTCTTGGGTGTCTTACGAATTATATATTAACGAGCTCGGCAGCTTTCGAGGTTAGGTTATGGGTTTACATGTTGGTAGATACCACTGGTGCACAGTGGCAATAGCGCGGATGATAATGAAGCACGAAACAAAGGGGGGTGCTTTACGGCATGAATAATGGCCTGGAGGATGTGACGTAGGTATACACGGGGGCACCGAAATTTGCGAAAGACCCTCGTGCAGCCAACTGTATATCTATTTATTTATTTATTGTCAGCGCGCTTTGAAAATTGGCTGGCTCGTAACGGTAGGGCATTTATATGAATATGAATATATATATATATATATATGTACATGTTTTTTATTTCCACGTTTCATATTTCTACAAGCGTGTAAGGTCTGCTGGAGAATTGGCATAAGGTTTTTCCGCTGGCGATCCAGACCTTTTTAACGATCCATGTGTATGTATACGGTATGTCTGCTTGAAAATTGTTCTATTATTTGTCGAATCCTCGCTATAAATAATTAACGTTGCATGTCTCCGCCGTTACCGCGTGCGCAGGCCGAAGGCTATCGAACAAGCTTGGTTATCGCGTGCTCTTTTAATCCGCCTGCCTAGAGGTCCCTTGCAATTTTTAGTTTAACCAGGCTCGGTTGTACGCGCAGTGTACACGATTCCTCGGGTCAGTCCGTGAGCGTTTTTTTTTCGGTCTCTTACGAATGGTCCTTTATTCCGAATCGATCGACTCGATCGTAGTACGGCTAAGAATTAAATCCGACAGTTGTAAACCCTTGTAAGGTATTCCACTTTCTTTTTTCTCTAAAGTATGGATTTCAATCTTCAGCCATAGTTTCGAAGTCGCCATGTTTTTCGCATTTTACTTTCGTCTCCACGTCGGATATGATTATCTTAATGTTTTTTTTATCATTTGCTTTTATCTTCATTGGAAATCAATATCAATCAGAGTGCTCTATGTTCGTTGATGTCTCCGGGACTCGCCGACAGATGGCGCCAGCGTAGCGCTGAAAGCTCACAAGTACTGGTTTGGCCAAGTTGCGTCGCGAACGCTTGTCGAGAACCAATTAAAACTAATTGTTCTAGTTTAGCTTTCTCTCTCTCTCTCTCTCTCTCTCTCTCTCTCTCTCTCTCTCTCTCTCTCTCTCTCTCTCTCTCTCTCTCTC